>OU898280.1:71741575-72341575 GCA_918026665.1 Diabrotica balteata | reverse complement strand
AAACTTCTGCTAAAACACGTTTTCTGAACTTAGAGAGAAAACTTGAAAACAAACTTCAATTAAAATCAGAATATCATAACTTCATACTTGAGTACATTAAACTTGGCCACATGTCCCTAACACGGGACACTGACGATAATTCTGGATTCTTTTTACCTCATCATTGTGTTTTCAAGGAATCATCAACCAGCACAAAATTAAGAGTTGTATTTGACGGTAGTGCAAAAACTACCACAGGCTACTCATTAAATGACATAATGTATGTCGGCCCTCACTTACAAGATAACTTATTCTACATTTTACTTAGATTTCGGCAACATAAATTTGTACTAGGGGCAGATATCACTAAAATGTATCGTCAAGTTTTCATAACGCCAGAACAACGTTACCTTCAAAAGATCCTTTGGAGATTTAATACAAATGATGAGATTTCTGTCTACACATTAAACACTGTTACATATGGCAGAGCGTCAGCAGCATTTCTTGCCATTAAGTCTCTTCATGAAATTGCCTACCGACATATTTCCGAATACCCAAAGGTTTCTTCCATCATTTTACATGACTTTTATGTAGATGACTTACTAACTGGCTGCGACACATCTGAAGAACTCAGAGAAATCAAGGAAACCATGTCAAATTTATTGTCTTCTTACGGTTTTCCCCTAAGAAAATGGACTACTAATGATTCGTCTTTACAAATTCATTCTGATCCTGAATTCCTATCTATTGGTTCTGACGAACACAATAAAACACTAGGGTTACTCTGGAATCCGTCTTCTGATTCCCTACAATATTCTATAAATATCTCCACAACAAACTCTAAGGTTAGCAAAAGACAAATTTTGTCTTGTACAGCACAAATATTTGATCCTTTAGGGTTACTTTCACCCGTAATAGTTACATCCAAAATTATTCTTAAAGAGCTCTGGAAGCTCAAAATAAGTTGGGATGAATCTGTTCCTGAAAGTATTTACACACTTTGGACGAAATACTACTTCGAGCTCACAAAATTAAATACTTTGAAAATACCTAGACATGTACTTTCGTCTAACCCAATCTCTGTTCAACTGCATGGGTTTTCAGATGCTTCAGAGGCAGCTTACGGTGCATGCATTTACATATGCTGAACGGATACATTTGGAAATTACACTTCAAATCTTTACTGTGCCAAAACTCGAGTGTCTCCTATGAAACTATTAACTATTCCAAGACTCGAACTCTGTGGGGCATCACTACTTTCTGAACTTGTTGAAAAGGTCACTTCATCTTCACGCGTTTGCTTTAAAAATATCACGTACTGGACTGATTCTACAATTGTAATTTCATGGATAAACACCTCTCCCCATTTACTTAAAACTTTCATTGCGAATCGAGTAGCACAAATACAGAAGCTGACTAATCTCGAACATTGGAAGTATGTTAAAACTTATGACAATCCAGCGGATCTCTTATCACGAGGTATAAATCCTTCATTACTTATTAATTCGAACTTATGGTTTCATGGACCCTCTTGGCTCACTTTACCCCAAGAAGAATGGCCTCAATATACAAAACATGAAGAAGTTTGTATAACTTCTGAACTACCTGAACTACATAATAAAGCTGTTGTGTTTCATCACATCGACAATGAATTTACCTTTTATAACAAATATTCTTCTCTAAATAAGCTAACACGCGTTTTTGCTTATGTATTGAGATTTAAAGACAATTTGTCGAATCCTAGACATCTACGAATTACAGGTCCTCTGTCCACACTCGAACTTAGTACTTCTCTTTTAACATTAATTAGGTTTGTACAACGTCAATCATTTCCATATGATTATGATGCACTTTCTAATTTCAATCAAATTGACAGAAGAAGTAAACTTCTTGGCCTTAACCCATTCTTTGATACTACAACAAAACTAATACGTGTTGGGGGTCGTTTACACAATTCATCATTTTTTGATTTTAACAAAAAACACCCCATAGTGCTACCTTCAAAACATCATATCACGATTCTCATTGCTCGCCACGAGCACTTGAAGCTTTTACATATTGGTCCTCAAGCACTTCTTGCTTCCTTACGAGAGAATTACTGGCCAATCTCAGGGCGCAACTTGGTTCGAAAAATTGTTCGTGATTGTGTCCGATGTTTTAGATTCAACAATAATCCCGAACAGTATCTTATAGGCAATCTTCCAGAGTCGAGAATCACACCCTCACGGCCTTTTACGGTTTCTGGAGTCGATTATGCTGGTCCCGTTCTTTTACGAGATAGAAAGGGTCGTAATTACAAAACTTCTAAGGCTTATATTGCTCTCTTTATCTGCTTCGCCAGCAAGGCTGTACATTTAGAAGTTGTCAGTGACCTCACGACAGAGTGCTTCTTGGCGGCACTACGCCGATTCACTGCCAGACGCGGTAAATGCTCCGAAATCGTTTCAGACAACGGCAGCACTTTCGTGGGAGCAAATAACGAACTTAAACAATTTTTTGACAAAAAATCTCATGCCATTACGACAGATTTGTCAAGCGACGGTATTCAATGGCACTTCATTACTCCACGCGCTCCCCACTTTGGAGGGTTATGGGAGTCAAATATTAAATCAGTTAAGCACCACATGAAACGTGTAGTAGGTAAAGCAATCTAAACATATGAAGAATTTTCTACGGTTGTATATCAAATAGAGGCTTGCCTCAACTCCAGACCACTTTATCCTCTTTCTAATGACCCAAATGACCCTAATCCCCTTACTCCTGCACACTTGTTAATCGAGTCTTCGTTGACGACTATACCACAACAGAACTTAATCGACATGAATGAAAATCGTCTTTCAAGATTTCAAAGGGTGCAACAGTTATTACAGCACTTTTGGACACGATGGTCCAAAGAATACATATCCCATCTTCAGCAGCGGTTCAAGTGGAAGGAGAATTGCCAACAGCTGATCAAGCCTGGACGAATGGTACTGGTTAAGGATGATGGACTTCCTCCCTTAAAGTGGCAGTTAGGTAGAATTTTAAAAACTTATACCGGAAGTGACAATATTGTGCGGTCGGTTATGATAAAGACAAACACTGATGACATTAAACGACCGGGTGTGAAAATTTGTGTTCTACCAAACCAAGATCAATAAATTCTTTATAGCTATAAGTAATATAATCTTTGAAACTTTATTTAAAAAACACTTTTTTATTTAATATTGAAACCCGGTCTTTGGGGTTTCAAGGTGGGGGAGTATATGTTAAGTACGGACCTGCTCGCGCACATTATAGTTTAAAACCTACAAATTATGCGCCTGCGTCACGATCCACCACGAACAACCGAATGCGAGCGAGAGACAGGGCGGTTAACGCCGGGAGGGAGAGCAGCCAAGGAGAGATCGACGCCAAACCCGCTTGTGGATGAAGACATTTTTAAATTATATATTTAAATTATTATTGTACAGTTAGTTTGTTGTTTATAGTGTTTATTTAATAAATTTATAATACGTGAAATTCTCAAAATACTTCACACACGCTCATACAATGATTGATAAGAATTTTCTTTTATATATTAGCATATTCGGCATATCGCTAATATTTCTCAGTTATAGATTTAGCTTCATTTAAACATTTTAGTGTTAACACAAAATGAGCTACTGAAATTAAAATAACATATTTTTATCAATAAAATTTTAACATTTTTGAACTAAGTCCGACTCAAAATATTTTTTATAATATAGTAAAGACATTTACACCTTTTTAATTGATAAGAAACCTAACTGTTTATTAATTTGATGAATGTTATTTTGTTTTAGAAATGGATCCAAGTCATTACTTCAATAACTTGAAATTATGATGTAGCAAGCAGATATCTAGAGAAATTAAAACTAATCAACAACATAGATCCATATACTATTTCAGAAATTGAATTAAGTTACAATCCAAATGATTTTCCCCCAAAAAGTAGCATAGATGTAGTGAGCTATCTAGTGTTGAGCAACAGTTTTTACACACAACATCAAATTAAAGCTTACAAAAACTTTAAAGCAGTTTTTGTGAGTAATTGTGGGTCAAAAGTTGTAAATGACAAGTGACATTAGGGAAAGTGAGTATAGCATTTGAGGAGCAAATGTTTTTTGCTAGTTGTTACAATATGTTAACTTGTTCTTTTATTGTTACAGATTAAACATTCACAAAAAATGAACGAGCTACCACTACAAGCATGGGTTAGGTGTAACCAAGATGGAAGTATAGAAACAGGACATTGTACATGAATGGCAGGTGCAGAAGTGTATAGCCATGTTGGTGTGATATTGTATGCACTACAATATATAGCTGCATCAAAAGATAATATAGCATGTACAGATGTGAGGTCCCTCTGAAATGTGCCCAAAACTGCAAAGGTTGAATGTAAACCAATTAGAGGTATTGATTTTGGCAAAATATTTTCTGGATCATGAATTCCCTCAGAAGTGCTTTGCATGAGTGATGACCATATTGTAAAGTTTTTGACTGACATCGAAAAAGCTGGAAGTTCATCCGTTTTAAGCAAAGTGACAGAACCTTTTGCTGAACGAATGGCTGAGTCATTAAGAAGAATGTCAATATCACCAATTAACACATTTTCTTTGTTATATAATTTTATACACATACATTCAGTTAATTAAAGTCGTTGATAACTTGGTTATAAGTTAGGATGAAAGTGAATGTATAACCATTGAAAAGAGTACATGAGACCAAAGTAAGTCAGAACAATTGTTTCATCAATGAAGAGGAAGAATAACAGTATCGAATTTTAAAGCAGCTGCCAATTCTCGCATTGAAAAACCGTCATTATCCCTAATTAAAACTATATGTTATCCAGTACAACGTTTGTTCAAAACCAGTGCAACAGAGTGGGGGAAAAATTATAAAAAAATGCAATAGAACCTTTCCGAAAATATTCATATAGTACCCATGAAAATCTAGTCATAAACATGCTGGATTTTTCATTAAGCCTGAATTTCCACAACTTGGTGCAACTCCTAATGCAGTGGTTTTTTGCAAATATTGCAGTAAGGGTGCTTAGAAGTGAAATGTTCTTATTTATTAAAAGATATGTCAATTGACTATTCGGATTAAGATCGCAGCGCCAATGCGGTATCAATTTGAACCGAGCTAAAAGCCATTATAATAATTGTTTACACCTCATCTTGTATATTGCGATTGCGTTAGTTTTATGTTTTTGGAGTAGTTTTGTTCGTTTATCCATGGTTTTTTAAATTCAATATTTTTTGTTTGACTATTATTTATTCCTACTGATTAATAGACAATTTTGTTAATTATAAGTTTTATTTTAGTTATAGACTTGTTAGAGTTAAAGAGTTAACAAGAACTTAAAGTTCTATTTTTTTAATCCTTAAGTTAAATATCTTAGAATATACTTATGTAAGCTTTTGGGTGGTACTAAAAATTCAAGATGTGCTGTAGAAGGAGAACAAGTTTTAAACTCGGTTATCTTATTTTGACTGGAAAATTCACTGACGTAAGTTATTAACCCACCAGGTGAAACACCAATCATAAACTAATTGTTAAATGGGATTTATATTGAGAATAAAATAGTATTTGGCAACACAAACACTTGGAGTCTGTACATAAATGTCAGTACAGTCCAAAATTAGCCTAACATTTTGAAAATCTGCAAAACAAACTGACATGTTTTTATGACAAGATTATGAAACTTAAAGGTTTCCATTGGAACTATCTTTTTTGGCAAAAAGTAATCATCAAACGCACCTATTAATTTATCGAGAGTAGCCTGTTGGTCTTCTGTAAATGTATTATAAATATCAACACCTTCATCTCCTATAAAATTTAAAAGATTTGCAATTTTCACTTCTTCTGTTGAAGCACTCTTCCCACTAGCGGTAAGGTAAATTCTAAACTTCTGTTTCCATAAAAGCCAATAACTAGCTGGACTTTGATGCTCAAATAATGGACTAGGCGGTTTAAATTCCATTATTATTATTGTTAAAATCTCTAGAAAATCTTTGGATTGGCGGGCTTCTAACCTCACTCTTTCCTCGTGGTTTCAAACTTATTCAACACTTCTACGTACTCAAAATTCGGGCAAACTAGCAGCCTTTACACCTGACACCATGTTTTGATTCCTTTGGTCATATATATATTAAACAAGAAGGTTCACACAGAATCTTTATTAAGCAATCAATAAGCTTACAAGTTACAAGCACTTCCAAGTTACATGACCCTGGCCGGAATGGCGGTACCAGATGACATCTGTCTGTCATCGGTCTTCTTCTTTTTTATCTTATGTCTAACATAATATATTACATAATCAATGTAGTTGCTAGATGGCCTGGTTACTCCCACAATTGACTATTCGGATTAAGATCGCAGCGCCAATGCGGTATCAATTTGAACCGAGCTAAGAGCCATTATAATAATTGTTTACACCTCATCTTGTATATTGCGATTGCGTTAGTTTTATGTTTTTGAAGTAGTTTTGTTCGTTTATCCATGGTTTTTTAAATTCAATATTTTTTGATTGACTATTGTTTATTCCTACTGATTAATACATAGACAATTTTGTTAATTATAAGTTTTATTTTAGTTATAGACTTGTTAGAGTTAAAGAGTTAACAAGAACTTAAAGTTCTATTTTTTAATCCTTAAGTTAAATATCTTAGAATATATGTAAGTTTTTGGGTGGTACTAAAAATTCAAGATGTGCTGTAGAAGGAGAACAAGTTTTAAACTCGGTTATCGTATTTTGACTGGAAAATTCACTGACGTAAAGTTATTAACCCACCAGGTGAAACACCAATCATAAACTAATTGTTAAATGGAATTTATATTGAGAATAAAATAGTATTCGGCAACACAAACACTTGGAGTCTGTATATAAATGTCAGTACAGTCCAAAATTAGCCTAACATTTTGAAAATCAGCAAAACAAACTGACATGTTTTTAAGAATTTCTCCTTTGGTGGGAAAATACACCAAAGGCCGTAAGTTGTGGCTCAAGATAGGTATTAATTTATAAATATAAGTTTTTGTTAAGTCAGCTATTATACCAAACAAAGAACCCAAAGTGGCATAAGTCAAATTTAACTTAAACTTTGTAAGAACTAACATTATCCGCTGTCGAATGTTTACCTATGAACTCGTTTGTCCTTAATATAATTTTCAGTCATATTTACTATACAGTTATAAATAGTGAAGTTATGTACACAAGTACAGTTTTTTAATTTAATGTCATTAACGATTTCATACAATGTAAGCACTTTTGGAGTGTTCACTTGCACAACTGCATCTTTTGAGGAAAGAGTGCTATTCTGGACTAGAAAGTAAAAATACATACTCTATCATATGTACAAAAGTACATATACTTCATCTAATTTAGACAACGACTTACGTCATTATCTACGTCAGAGATCGAAGTTGACATAGTTGCCAAAGTATAAAAAAATCCTGACTCCATTTTAAATCAAATAGATTACATAATTATTGCAAAAGTATTACCATCTCTTTACAACGACTATTTAAATTCTTACGTGACATTTTTGAAATAAAACACACTAATTTTGTTCTAAAAAGAACAGATTTTATTAAATAAAAAAAAGTGTCAACACCGCAACTGTCAAATAAGTGTTACCAATTTATGCCAAAATTTTACCTTCGTTCGATTACAGTTACAGTGTGATCCGAACAAATGTTCTTGATAAAAACGCTTTATAATGCATTTATACAAATTCAATGAAACATATTATTGTGTATTTCTTTAAGTTAACATTAATAGAAATTTTTAAATATTATTTCTACGCGTATATAATAAAATATGTCTAGTGGCTGTAATGCCAGTGTACTCGGTAAAGTGATTCTAAAAAAGAACAGACCTACACCCTAAATATTTTGTGTTGGTATCATGTGCCGTCACAGGCTATGACGCCGATGACATGCATCGTTATATAAATTAGATGCAGTGTACACTATCAATTAAATAAACAAAATTAAAATCGATTATATCTTTTAAGTAATCTCTTAATCTAAATTGCTAAGTGACTAAAACGTGCAACTATTTGATGACCTGTTATGAAATATGTATAAACTGTGTGATAGTTCTTGGACAATATTTAAATGCTAAATGTTTCTATTAGTTATGGTTTTTTATTTGATTGTTACAGAACATGTAAAAAAATATATTACATTTTTTTTCTCTTGGTTAAGATAAAAAGCAGAGGTACTGATTTCTTGAAATCAGCACCACCTGATCTTCGGCATTTTTTGTTTCTTATTGTATTATATGCATGTATAATTTTATATATTTTGTGTATTGTATGAATTTGAAGGAAAAATAAAGACCTTTATTATTATTATTATAATCTCCAATGACACCAAAACACAATATGCCTTCAATCAAATGGCCTTCAACGTGAAAGAAAATAAATAATGGCTCTTAACTCGGTTACTGCAATAGCCGCTAGAGGGCGTAATGCTTACGACGAATTGCCAATAGTCATGTATTTGATAATTCTCTTATAAGAGCTCAGTTTGAAAACAATGAGTTTTGTGAAACATATTTACTGGGTGATAGTGGTTATCCATGCCGAAAATATATTTTAACTCCCTTACATGATCCACAAACGCCAGCTGAAAGGAAATACAATTATACACATATCCACACACAGAATACAATTGAAAGAATGTTTGGTGTCTTAAAGAGAAGGTTTCCTTGTTTGTCTACGGGACCAATGGAATAGAAGCACCACTAAATTGATAGAAATAAAATCTTCCATCCTTCCATGATACTTCAGGCCTTCAAAGCGACAACATCAAATCCCAATAAGAAGTCTTAGATTAGGACACACCTCTACAACACATGAAGACTTGTTGAAGAGAGAACAGTGTGTTATGTTTGTGAATATAAAGTGACAATGAAGCACATACAGTTGAAAGACTATATCACCTCATTCCAAAAAGTAAAGAGTGTCTAGTCAGTGTAAATAGAGCTATTCCAATTATAATGGCAATTTGTGTATTGCATAATATATGTAGAAGGAGGAATGATGTGCTGACTGATAGTGAAGATGGCAGTAATCACGCCGAGTCAGAAGATAAAAATTTAAACAAGGTCACTAGAAATCAAGATAATTTTGCTGTAAGAAATGCTGTCATTCGTACTGCATTTATTAATTAAATAAAATGTTTATTTTAAAATTATTTACGGTTCAATAAAACATAATATAAGAATTATGAGTGTTTTAATTATTGTATATGTATTTTTAATTTAACAAAAAAAGTGTTGACAATTCAAATAGTCACAGAAATAAAATTAACTTAATTGTGTCAACTTTTTCTTATTAAACTCTGGTAATAAATATATGAAACAAACTAAATATAACACCAGTAACTTAATGAATATGATATTTATGATACTATAATGAACATGTATTTTTATTACAGAATTTTTCTACAATAAATACATACTTATAAGAAAGTGTTTATACCCACTTTTAACAGATAACTTTGTGAAAAATAGGCAAAATGTTACGGGATCTATTAGCATTTCATTTATTTATAATATTCTCAAGCGATATATTGTCATTTCAAGGAAGTCATGAAAATAAGACCATATCAGCAAGTAGATACATAATCCTTTCATTTTACGGTATTTGAAAAACAAAGTATGTACATATATTTCAGTTTCATTGTTCAGTTTTTTGTGTTTATTATTATTCTTGAGTAAAGTGTTTGATTTTAAGACGGCAAAACGGAATTTGTGTTGTAAAAATATTAGATGAAATAAGCATTCCTTAACTTTTCCAGAGGACACAGCAAGGTTTGTAAATTATTATTTCCTCTTAAATATTGCTTGGGTACCAGTATATGATGTCATTTATATGATACTTCTACAATAATAAGATAACCAATTTTTATTTTAATAACTAATTTACAATAATATAAAATTAACCAAACGGTATTAAATTTCTAAATTCTCGAACTCAACCCCATATTGATGTTTCAGTTGTAGAATCTTTTCTTTAACTGCCAATTCTTTTGTGTCTGTTTCTCTTTTCTCTGTTTCCGTTTCTGTTTTTCTAATTTTAAAACGTCTCTACTTAACTCTTCCTTTTCTTTTCTAATTTTAAGAATACTTAATTTTATTTTTTCCTTCTCTGAATCTTCTTCACACTTATTATTCTTTTTGTGATGTGGGACTTAAAGGCAAACTAAATGCACGACCAAATACTTACCATGTCGAGATAGCATTATGAGGTTTTTTCCTGGTTTTTCCCTCATAATTTACTATGGAATCACTAACAGGAGAATTTTACTGTCATCATGGCATGTGTTTGTCTTTTTAAAGATGAATTACATGCTATGATTTTTTTCTGACAGATATTCTCAAGTTAATGTTGATTTCATGTAATCGAATGAACTATCTTATATTAAGTAAAGTCGTTCCAAGAGCGCAACTCAACAATATTGGCAATATCATTTTAAAGTCGTCTACTTTAAAATGCATAATGTATGTCTGAATTGTCAATATAAATGAGTCAGATAAAATTAAATTATTAGAAGAATTTTTCACTAAGTAAAAAAAAACAAAATTTGTTTTTTAGTGTTTGTATTTTGAGAACAATTTCTGAAGTGGAAATTGAAATGTTAATAAACATATTTTAACCTTTAATTGGGGCTTATTCCCAGTTAAATAGTAATTAATTTAAAATGCCACAAGAAAATAGCTTCAGAACAACATTAATTACATATGTTTTACCTTTCTTTTACTGCTTGGCATTCTGCAGGGGTGACAAGAAATTTAACATATCTTGGCAACAGATGTTCTACCATCGCATCAGTTACTTCTGTCAATACTTTACTAAAAGTGGACCTTTCCATGGTAAAAAAAATAAAATATAGTATATAATAAAATAAAAAGTAAATAAAATATAACATATTGGAATATATTCACTCAATTCTTAATATAAACAACATATCTTGGTTTCATGGGCTAAAGCATTGGATCTTTGCACTTGTCTTAGATGGGGCTGGAGACTTTCGAACCAAATGCAAAGACAATTCCCTCGATAACTTAAATAACTTTTGAAATACGGCTTCCACTAATTCCACTGGATTTACCAAATCTCGCAAAAGTCTTCTCTGAATGTTTTCTTCATCCCTATCAATAAAATAATTTTGTTTACAAAACATAACCTAAATAAATAATATACTATAATTAAAAATATCTTTAACAAACCTTCTAATAGCATCATCTAATTCTTCGAATAACTCATCGTTTAGAATCCGGCCAAAATTCTGGACTAAATTGTTCATTTTATATTTTTATTAACTACACGTTATTCCCATCTACAAATAGTATGAGATTAAATCATCTCTTTAAATTGAACCTGTTATCGGAGAATATAATATATTATGTTAGCAAGATAACGTAAAACGTTACCACATAACGTTTTTTTTACAAACGTTATCTGTGATACATCACATCAATTTTTAGAATATAACGTAAATGCAGGTTAACGTGCACGTTATTTAACATTTATTTTATTTATAAAACATTTTTGTTTTAATACATCCATCCAATCACAGGGCTGATTTTTAAGATTCAAATTACGTCACAGGAGTACAGTTCAGCTTAATGTTCATTGGTTAGGCGGAAGAGGCAACCGGAGTAACTCTACGAAAAGTGGGGACTGCCCTATATTGGTGCAATGAACATAACCTGGCATCGAGCTATATGTTTGTGCGACACAGTGTTGCCACTTTTTTTGTATAAAGTATGAGAGTGTTTGTGAGGTGTTATTGAAAGGGTTTGAGGACTTTGGTGATAGAAGAGCTAATTCTTTGAAATCATGCAACCACGCAATGGTTATAATGATTAAAGGTTTATATACTTCATCTAATTTAGATAACGACTTACGTCATTATCTACCTCAGAGATCGAAGTTGACATAGTTGCCAAAGTATAAAAAATCCTGACTCCATTTTAAATCATATAGATTACATAATTATTGCAAAAGTATTACCATCTCTTTACAACAACTATTTAAATTCTTACGTGACATTTTTAAAATAAAACACACTAATTTTGTTCTAAAAAGAACAGATTTTATTAAATAGTTAAAAATATAAAACAAGAGATATTCACTTTAAAATTCAAAATAATGAACTACAAAAAGTGTCAACACCGCAACTGTCAAATAAGTGTTACCAATTTATGCCAAAATTTTACCTTCGTCCGATTACAGTTACAGTGTGTTCCGAACTAATGTTCTTGATAAAAACGCTTTATAATGCATTTATACAAATTAAATGAAACATATTATTGTGTATTTCTTTAAGTTAACATTAATAGAAATTTTTAAATATTATTTCTACGCGTATATAATAAAATATGTCTAGTGGCTGTAATGCCAGTGTACTCGGTAAAGTGATTCTAAAAAAGAACACACCTACAACCTAAATATTTTGTGTTGGTATCATGTGACGTCACAGGCTATGTCGCCGATGACTTGCATCGTTATATAAATTAGATGAAGTGTACCTAGATTTCAAACAAGTAGTGGGATATTTTTTAAGTAAGGAGTGCATATCAGCAAATGTTTTCAAAACTTTATTTTTAGAAACCATTAAAAAACTGCAAGAAACTGGTTTTATCGTTAAAGCTATTATGCACGAGAAAAGTGTCACATTTCAAAAAAAACTGCTTCTGAGATATTTCCATTTTAATGTCATGTCGGTTTTTTAATTTCAACTTGTAGCTCCATACAATAACAATTTACTGTAGAACTTTGGCAGTGTCGTTCCTCGGAATGGTCTTTATAACCTGTACTTATCTTGACGGTAAAATATCCAATATTTTTCTAGTTCTGGTCAAAAGTGTCACTTTTTATCTAAAAAAAATGAGTAGGTTTTGTAGAAATAAGACACTATGACAAATTTGAAAATGTTATTTTATTGAAACATTAGCAACAAACTCTCATAAAAGGGCCTATAGTAAGATCGAATGATATTTTATTCGAATAGAGATATAATCCCAGTCTTCTTTTTTTCATTTATTTTTGGTTTTTCTGGATATGCTGGTAATATCACTTTGACTTTGCTCTTCGTTTTTCGTTTTATTGGTATGGAGGAATACTCGGATCCAAATGAATCTGTACATTCTACTTTTTCAGTTGTAAAACGAATAATGTGCAAGTCTCGAATTTTGATAATCCCTTGTGGAATCACATCGGGCATTGACTTTAAGTTCAAAAAGTCCTTATAACATATTTCGAGAACTTGGAAATTTTTCTTTCCTATTTTTATTCCTCTCATGAGTGAAAAGTACTGATCAGGATAGAAAATTGGTGATGCTTTTCGAAACAGCTTTACTTTCTTTTCAATGAGTGAATGGGCTAAATCTCCTTTATGAGAAACTTATGGGTTATAGACTTTAAATACGGTAAGGTATCCACCGCATATTTACATAAGTTAAACATTGGATAGTTTTTGTGTTACCCACGACAGTTGTCTGTGTAAAATATTACATCAAATTTTTGACCTTTTGCATTTAAACTTTGTAGATAATTATAAATGCATGTCCCAATTTCATTTACTCCACGTTGGCCTTCCCCCTCATGTAACACGAAGCAGCTTACTTCTTCATTTTTTAAGTCGTATACTGTGAAGTTGTACACAGAGAGCTTTGACACGTAATAAAATCCTGACGCATCGCCCTGTGGGCATGGAAGGATTGCTTGTAAGTCATAAACAGCTACATGCACATTTTCGCCACTTTTTCTATCCATTTCCATTTCTGTGCGTACTAAATCCTTTTCGAGTAAATGTTGCTCGTATGAAGCCTTTAATGCTTCCTTTTCTTTTCCAATGCAATTTTCTTAACCTACTCACTGCTCACATTGGTCTTTCTTAGGAACAAAAAAGGAAATATTAAATTCCGTTTTAAAAATAATATTATACATTAGATAATTTGCAAATGTCTTTCCCTCTTCTTTCATCCCAACCACATAGTCCCTGTGTAAATCCGCTACAGTTTTTCCACCACAGATAAATTCCCTTGTTGTATCTTTTCGGCAGTAGTGGCTTTCAATGCGAGGGATAGATTTTATATGTTCCCTGACTCCTTCCTTTACCCCCTCTTCAACACTGCGAGCATTATTTCCGTGTTTCCCACGTTTCTCACCCTCTATATCTATATTTTAGTGTTCTGTCTCGAACAACTAAAAATAATAATTGAAACTAACCTTCAACTTCCATATGAACAACAGTGTCCGTCTTCATATTTTTAATCTCAACTTCTAGAGCTATCCTAGCATCGATTTTAACATTATCAGTCTCCATTTCCATATACCTATCGCTAGTGGGCTGACTAGGTTCATTGAATGATATTGAATGTGATGCTTGAAAGTCTTGATTATCTATCCATCTGCTGGTCTTGCTGTGTACAGTCTCCATTTCACTAGGAAGAGAGACTTTCTTTAGGTGACTATACTTATTATCTTTTACAACTTCCCAGTGCTCTTTATGTGACCCTCCTGTGTCCACAGCGGACTTTGTCAACCTCATTAACATCATTACTCGATTACTTTTTTGTCTCTCCATTATAAAGAGTCTGCAAATAATAATCAGTTTTCCATTTTTTTGCGATTAAATAAACAAAACTCATTAGAATTGCAACGTTTAGGCAATTGTTCCTAATAAACCATATCTAGCAGATTGTCCCATTTAAACAGATGTCACTTTGAGACATACAGTAATAAAAATGGACACGTGAGTATTATTAAGAAAAGTGATTGATTTTAATTGATACATTATGTAAAACTGTTAGATTTATATTTTATAAGCATAATTTTAAAGCAAACTGTTACAATTTTAATATGTCACTTTTCATGATAATACTAGAAACAAGCCACATTGCAAATTATTAGAAATCTTAAATGTGACGGGTTACTAAAAAAATCATGTACTTACCTCGACAACGTCTCGCACTCAACTGAATTATGTCGATACATCAATAAACGAACCATCCAAAGCGACATTTCCTCCCATCTCTCGGAAACTATTCGGAGTTTAGTTATGACACTGCGTTTATAAAATTCGCCGTTTTATTTTCGATTTTTTCGTGTATTTACCTCAATTTGACAAAATTTTGAAATGTGACACTTTTCTCGTGCAGAAGCGATTTTTAGATGATTAAGGATGCTGTTAAATTACAAGGTAATCAACCTGCACAAAGATTTATTCAAAACACCAATCATTTTTTAAAATTATTTGCTCGTTTGGCATAGGTTGATCACTAAAAAATATTTATGAAATTATGTAAATATGTTCTTAATAACAAAAACATTTCAGTTAACATCCATGTATATATAGGATGTATAACGTTTCTATTATATATAAAATGTATATTATATATAAAAAAATATATTTTATAAAAAAGTTCCAGTAATTTAGTTTATATCGTTAAGTTGTTCCAAATGTAGGCAACCAACATAAACTTTTTGTTAGCATTTAGCTGGAGTTTCTTGAGAATATTTTTAATAGTTTAATATTTTCCAGTTAATTTATTATTTTTTAAAAGTGATGATAATAATGGTGAATAAGCAATATTTTAAATATTATTTAATCACAAAAGTACTTAATATTATGTTATATAATCATCACTATAAAGTACGTTTCTATCATGATATAAGGAAACAAGGTATGCTCACTAGTGGACTCGTTTTTGCACATTTCTGCGCCGACCAAAATCCACCATCTTTTCAATATGTCACATGTGTGTAGGGATGGTGACCTGATCCCGTACCAGTTACTTTGGAACATGTATTTTATTTATACTTGTGGAACTGATCCCTAACACCAATATAATTATAAAAAACGAGTACGGATCATGGCCGTATAAATAAAGATCTTTATTTATACGTCCATGGTACGGGTACTGTACTCATAGTAAGTGTAAGTGAGCATACCTGACCTGATCCACAAAAATACTTGGATCAACCACCTCTACATGCGTGACGTCTGCTTTGTTTACTTTTGCATTTTTTAACCTTACTTTGCAATGTACTGGAATTTAAATGTAAATGTGTTTTTGTTTTGTTTCGATTTTTTAAAAATTATTTTAGCAAGAGTCTGTTCAGATCATTTAAAATATGAATTAATTGGATTAATGTATAATATTAATTTTATTTTATTTAATTTAACTACGATATTTCGTATCAATTTTGTACATATTTGAATTGCCGCCTTCAAAATGGCGGATTTTGGTCGTAAACGTGATTGGCTGTTCAAAATAGATGCGCGTGAGCATACCATGTTTCCTTATATCATGGTTTCTATTAGAAATTAGCTAGAATTGGTAAGAAAACTAGTTTATATTTTTTATCTAACGTACTTTATTATAAGGATTAAATTATATAACACAATATTAAGTACGTCTTGTGATTATATATCATTTAAACTATTGCTTATTCAACATTACTATCATCACTTGAAAAAAAAATTAAATTAAATACTTATATTCTCAAGAAACTCCAGCTAAATGCTAACAAAAAGTTTAAGTTGGTTGCCTACATTTATGCTACATGTGGCGTAACCTGCAGTGAAACCCTGTGTCATGTTGCTTGCAACATGTAGAAACGGATATTTCATTGCGACTTTCATTACTACATCTTATTATTTTGGTACTCTGTGTCAGTGTCGCTTTTGCTTCGGATATTTTCGAGATCTTATTGTTCACTCCAAAAACATTCTTTGTTATTTGTGTTTCTAATATTGGCAATAGTTAAGGTAGATATACAGATTCAAGATTCCAAATACTATAGACTATAATACATACAACTCTTGACATTTCCCATTAGTTTTGTGGCAGCAAACAAAATAGCGCCATCTCATGGTATGAGTTGATAACTACAAACTTTTGCATTTAACAGCCTGTTATTTAATAAGTGTAATTTATTAGTTTATTTATAGATTAAATCAAAATACAAATTTAATTGTGAGTTATTTTCTTTAATTTGATATTTTTACATTTTAATTTATATAATTTTTCCTTATTACTGTCGTTAATTTTATTTACATAAGCTTTTATTAACACATTAAAATATTTATCTATAAAAGTCTTGTAACAATTTGTACATATATTTTGGAGAGTTTCTTGAAAGTCACATTTTAATTTCAATTTATATTTTTAACATTTTTAACGCTTTGTTTTATATAATTTTGAAAATACCCTTTAAATATTTCATTAATTTTATCTGAAGCTCCCTTGGCTTCATCATTTGGAAATTTAAAATTAGATGATTTCTCATATTTTTTTAACTCTATTAAGGTATTTTCTAAAGAATAATTATTAAAAGAGTTACATACTGCATTTCTACATTGTTCGTGAGGCAATTGACTGCAAACCCATCCTAACACATAAGTCTCAGAATTTTTTTTCGATCATATCGTAATTGTCATTACTTATGTCGTTTTCGGTGCAATGCTCGATAGGATTATTAAGCAATACTTTAATTGGGTTTTTGAGCATTTCATCTTTTTGAATTAAAAATGAACAAGCATCAATGTCGCTGTTGCTGTTCGCTGATGGTTGCAGTAACTGATTTGCCATGACAGATCGCAAGTTGCACCTAAATTTCACACTGTCAGGTGTATTATTATTATTAAAACCCTTAGCCCTAAGAATAGAAAATAAATTTTCTATACAGTCTTCGGTTGGCCTTCTTGTAAAAAGAAATTGAAACTCATAATTGCTCTTTAAATCATTCCAAAGCAACTTCAGAGAATTAATATTTGATATCCATCCATTGATACATGTTGGATTAACTCTTCTTCTGTTCAATTCTCTGATATTACTTAGAAATTCTTTTGAATCATTCAATTTATCAATATGATAATGATTTTTTATTGAAATTGGCTTTCTGAATTTTTTGTCATTATATTTTGAAGAATTGAAAATGTCAAATAAAGTGTCCACTTTCTCAATAAAGTTAGCTGTGTATGCTGCACTCGCTGGTAATTTATTTAATGTAACATGACATAGCATCCCTATTTTAGCGAGATTAGCTAATAACACAAAAATTAGAAAAAGAAAATTTGTATGTTTATGTTGACAAAACGTAGTTATCAACTCAAGCCGCCGTGGCGCTAGAAGCAACGTGCTGCCAGTTTTGTGTCGGAGTTGGATGTATTATAGTCTATAGTATTTGAAGATTCTCTCTGTAAAAGTGTATTGTTATTGGCTACACGTTTTTAATTAAAAAATTATATCCAATGGCAACGCAAAATTTTTAATTTTAGACTTTATAATTTTAGTGACATTTTTGTCTTGGTATTACTAAGTATTTTGCAATTTAATTTATTTTAAAAGTAATTTATTTAGTAGGTAAGGTATACTGAGTGATAATGTTGCCTGTGAACAATATGAACGTATTAGCTTTTGAGGATGAGGAGAGGTTAAGAGTATTAAGAAACTTTAACATTAATAGGCGTTTACTTAGAGATTAAAGTGATCCTTTCAATGAACTAACAGATTTTCAGTTTAAAGGATTGTATCGTTTAACCAAAGATATAGCAAGAGATATATTAAATGGAATCATGCAAAATATGGTCATCCATAATAATGTTGTGGCAGTTCCAGTTGCAATAAAGTTTTTTGATACCCTCCAATTTCTTGCTACTGGTAGCTACCAAAACACTATAGGGCAAAATTTACAATTAGTGTCCCAACAAATAATGTCTAGGGCAATAATTTTGAAATAATTGAAGCCATTATTGAGACATTTGCAAATACAATCAAACTTCCTAATGTAGCGTTTACGCTACTGATTAACCCCTCAAGAAATTTTTTATTACCCGCCTACGATCGATTTTAAATCGACATTTTTCCCCACGCGCTGTTATCGCTTTGAAAGGAAGATCGATTTTATGCGGAAGCGAAGTTTCAGTTTTGGTCAGAACTCGTAAACGCTGACACGCCAACCGGTGAGTCTTTTTCTCACGTTCAAAGTGACGGAATTGGGGCAAATAAAATCTAGGACAAGAATAAAAAAAATATATATAATTCATAAATAATAATAATAATAAGAAATTTTTCTAATAAAATCAATATTCATTTATGAGTTCCACATAAAAGGAAGATTTTTTTTGGCGTGCTGCAGCTCCATATTCCGTCACTTCACTTGAGGGAATATTCTGAAGAGAATATCCTGAAGAGAATATACCAAAACCAAAAAGTTGTTTAACTATTTGACTTTTTGTATTACGTATTACTTTCTATTTACTGTTAACTTTTCATATGCATATGATCAAGTAACTACATTTTGATAAAATATAATAATGTAGCGTTTACGCTACTGATTAACCCCTCAAGAAATTTTTTATTACCCGCCTACGATCGATTTTAAATCGACATTTTTCCCCACGCGCTGTTATCGCTTTGAAAGGAAGATCGATTTTATGCGGAAGCGAAGTTTCAGTTTTGGTCAGACAGAACTCGTAAACGCTGACACGCCAACCGGTGAGTCTTTTTCTCACGTTCAAAGTGACGGAATTGGGGCAAATAAAATCTAGGACAAGAATAAAAAAAATATATATAATTCATAAATAATAATAATAATAAGAAATTTTTCTAATAAAATCAATATTCATTTATGAGTTCCACATAAAAGGAAGATTTTTTTTTGGCGTGTTGCAGCTCCATGTAAGTAAATAATTTCATACGTATTATCTCTTTATCATACAATCAAATTTATCATTGCAGTTTAGTATTTCTTTAGAGATTTATTTTTGAGTTCCGAAATAATTTAAATATAAAATTTCCTTGATTTACTTGCAAAGAACAGAAGGTCATTTTTTTTTTATATATAGTTAAACTTAAATTCTGTTTTATTCCATGTCGTTACCATTAAGTTTTTTGGTTTTTTTTTTACCTAACTTTTTTGGTGGAATATAAAAGGTTCTACAAATGTGGTACAGCCTTCTGTATTCTGCGCATGTTCATTTCATGGCGCAAGCTTGCCATGCCTACGAAAGTAACTTCATAAATTTGACATGATGTTGACTTAACCTAATACCTGATGTTTTGATGTTTTGTTTTGGTGCAGTCAATCCATGCTGCTACACCTATTGAATTACATTTATTAAATTAAATAATCATTTTAGATTCCGTCACTTCACTTGAGAGTATTCTCTTGAGAATATTCCCTCAAGGATAGTAGTAACAGAATCCTTAGATACATAGTTAGCAACTTGTGTATGTAACCCGTGGATTTTGCTGTCACCCAGAGACCAGTGACTGGTTGTGGCTTTGTGCCCAGGATTCGTCTTTACAGCCATAAACTGATTTAGCCGTGCCAAGAGGAATTTTCCTATGGACTTATGGGGCTGTAAAGATAAGTTGTTTGACTGTGTAATTTTTTTTTGTTACTATCTATTTACTTTGTTACTATCTATTTACTGTTTAACTTTTGTTACTTCCTATTTAGTAGTATACCCTCTTCATATGCATATGATAAGGTAAATACCTTTGTGATAATTTAATTTTTGATATAATATAATTTTGATATTATTGGGAGAGGGAAAATATATTACCTGTTTTTATTGGGTTTTTAAATAGGATTTCAAGAGTCTGACCAAGCTCATTTTTTTTTGATATAATATTTTTTTTAATACAATACATTTGATATAAAATAATTTTGATATTGGGAAGGGAAATGAATTTCATGTGGTTTTTAAAACATTGTATAAGGAGTATTGAAGACTCACTTTTTGGATGTAATATATTTAATAGAATTGTAACAGAGTTATCATTGTTGATACCTGTACAATACAGTAATTATTTCTCATTTTAGTAGAACTATTTAAATTTAAATTACTAACCTTAGTGTTAAGACTTAGGCTACCCTACGGACTATTCTTGATTTATACTAATATTTCATATT
Source organism: Diabrotica balteata (assembly GCA_918026665.1). Taxonomy (NCBI): domain Eukaryota; kingdom Metazoa; phylum Arthropoda; class Insecta; order Coleoptera; family Chrysomelidae; genus Diabrotica; species Diabrotica balteata. The sequence continues at coordinate 72,320,645 of OU898280.1, read as the reverse complement.
TTATTTGGCCAGTGGTAGTGACTGTTCGCTTGTTGAGGGGCTATTAGGTCCATTGTATCTGTACAACCATCCACTACCACTGTTATTTGGCTTTGCATTATATGTAAATTGTTTATACACATATACCTATATACATTTTTTATAATATATTTATTGTTGCCATTTTGAGTTTTATTTCAGTTCTACTAACCAGTATATAACATAGCAAAACAAGATTATTATTTAGTATTTTTGTATTTCAGAGTATTATCTCCAGATTCATTTGTTACTTCAAAATCTCAACTATCGTTGAGTTGGCGCCCTTCTTTTCTCTTCTTATTGTTCTCTTTCTATAAATTTATTCCCAGTGACTTTCTTCAGTTGTATCACATTTGATATTACCAGGTCTCATTTCTTTCTTGTCTCATTAGCTCATTATCTCTTGTTATAGTTGTTTATATCTTTAAAGCCACAATCCAGTGCATTAAAGCTAGCCCGAACACTCTCTTGAGATTTAGTGTCTCTTTGGCCATTTAAATTTGTTCCTCTGAGCTTAGCCCTATTTTTAGTATTTTTTTTCATCACTTCTCTTTCAGTTCTTCTGAAATTTGGAAGTTCTACACTTCCAAAAACCCAATACTCCCGGAGTATTGAGCGTTTCAATTGGCTAGACCCAACGTGTGGCTTCTTTTCCACTTCTGCCTTAAAAAAAAATATATATATCTCCTTTAACTTTTGATTTTGATCTTGGGTTGTTGTGGTTTTCACTGGTTGTGCTTTTAGATTTTCATTTTAACTTTTAGTTTTGTTTTTTTTCAATTTTTTTTTGGACATTACCTTATATATATATATATCTTAAATTGACTTGTTTTTGCTATATACTGTGTAGACTGAATAAATTGCTTTGTTTTTGATTGATTAAATAACAATTTTAGATTAATAATAAATTAATTAAAAATTTAAATAACTAAAGTTAACTATTTCACATATTTTACAAGTCCGGAGTAGTCAATAAGTTGAGTCACTACCTCGAAATAACAGTTTTGAAATTTTAGGTTCCTTAGGGTGTTGTAGCAGTATATGTCATTGGATTTCATAACTGGACCAAAACAATTAAACATTACTGGTATTGGTATCCCTTCAGAATATTAATTTGGAGTCAGAGAGTAAGTTAAACTTTACCTACTTTTACTCATTCTCTTGTATATTTCTCAGTTGTGTAATATATCTGCGTTCAAGGTAGAGCATCTGTTAGCTCCTGAATTAGAGTATGAGTTGAGAGTCCGTCACTTAAACGATCCATCTTTGACAACGGTGGAAAGGAAAAGGGTAGTGTTGCGTGGTGCATTGAAGCAAACTTCATCCAATCGGAGTTTCGCTGTTCTGTCAGCTTCCCATCTTAATTTTAAGGATGAGATTGCTGAAATAGAGGTTACTCTTGCAGATCTGGTGGTCAAAATTAATTCTTTTGTTGGTTCTTCTAGTGATACTGCCTATGCTCGTTATACTTCTCGGTTAGGTCATGTTGCAGCTAGAATCCATCTGTTAGAAGCTACAACAGAGGAAGAGGAGGAAGTGAAGAGGTCTCTTAATTTTAGAGTTTTGATTCTGGAAGGTGAACTTGATTGTAAAGTGATTCCCCAGGCACAGTCAACTCCTCTTGATGCTAGTGTTCCAGTCAACTCGTTTCCTTTTGTTAAGTCCGCTCCTATTTATAAATGGGGTGTGCATTTTTCAGGTCAAGATAACGAAAACGTTGTTAGTTTCTTAGAGAAGGTAGAATGTCTGCGTATAGCACGTGGTAACAGCGAGGAAGAGTGTTACTCTTCTGCTGCTGATTTATTTAAAGATTCAGCTTTTACTTGGTACCTCAATAACCGCGGTAGTTTTGCTTCTTGGCAAGAGTTAGTTGCCAAACTCAGATCAGATTTTCTTCCATATAATTATGAGGATAATCTCCTAGACGAAATCAAGTCTCGTAAACAAGCTCCACAGAGAAAGTTACAATTTTTATTAATGAGATTGTTAGTATGTGTAAACGTCTGGAGACTCCTCTTTCTGAACCTCATATTGTCAGGATTATTAAGAAAAACTTGTTGCCATCGTACCATTCTAGTCTGGCACTTACAGATATTCCCTCGATTGCTGATCTTACTGAAAAATGTAAGAAGCTGGAAGAAGTTTTGTCATGGTCTTCTGACAGCGTGTCTAGAGCTCCTATTCATCAGAATTTCAGAAATAATGACTCATCCTATTCTGGTAGGCCTAATTATTCTCGTCTGGTAATGTCTCTTCTTTTAATTTAAAGCTACCTGTTGGAATTGTCGTCAGTCAGGACATGGTTATTATGAATGTTCTGAACCTAGAATTCGGTTTTGTTATGGATGTGGACGTCAAGGTGTACGCAAATTTGAATGCCAATTCTGTTCGGGAAACGACAGAAGGGGTGGGGTTGGCCCTGGCTCCTACTCCTCGTCAAAATACAGGGAATACAAACACTGTCCAAACTCCTCAAAACCAAAGAACCAGTTTCTCGAGTCTGGATGCCCAAGCTTCCACAAGCCAAACATCTCACCCTCCACCGAAAGACAAAAGACCACAGAACGGCAAATACCAACCGAAGAGAGGACAACGTTAGTTGAGCACGAGCACCGTAATTCTTGTTGTGGTCGTGTTCAAGTGACTACAGCTGATTTACAGCTCCCTAATAACACAAAAATTAGAAAAGAAAATTTGTATGTTTATGTTGACAAAACGTAGTTATCAACTCAAACCGCCGTGGCGCTAGAAGCAACGTGCTGCCAGTTTGTGTCGGAGTTGGATGTATTATAGTCTATAGTATTTGAAGATTCTCTCTGTAAAAGTGTATTGTTATTGGCTACACGTTTTTAATTAAAAAATTATATTCAATGGCAACGCAAAATTTTTAATTTTAGACTTTATAATTTTAGTGACATTTTTTGTCTTGGTATTACTAAGTATTTTGCAATTTAATTTATTTTAAAAGTAATTTATTTAGTAGGTAAGGTATACTGAGTGATAATGTTGCCTGTGAACAATATGAACGTATTAGCTTTTGAGGATGAGGAGAGGTTAAGAGTATTAAGAAACTTTAACATTAATAGGCGTTTACTAGAGATTAAAGTGATCCTTTCAATGAACTAACAGATTTTCAGTTTAAAGGATTGTATCGTTTAACCAAAGATATAGCAAGAGATATATTAAATGGAATCATGCAAAATATGGTCATCCATAATAATGTTGTGGCAGTTCCAGTTGCAATAAAGTTTTTTGATACCCTCCAATTTCTTGCTACTGGTAGCTACCAAACACTATAGGGCAAAATTTACAATTAGTGTCCCAACAAATAATGTCTAGGGCAATAATTTTGAAATAATTGAAGCCATTATTGAGACATTTGCAAATACAATCAAACTTCCTAATGTAGCGTTTACGCTACTGATTAACCCCTCAAGAATTTTTTATTACCCGCCTACGATCGATTTTAAATCGACATTTTTCCCCACGCGCTGTTATCGCTTTGAAAGGAAGATCGATTTATGCGGAAGCGAAGTTTCAGTTTTGGTCAGAACTCGTAAACGCTGACACGCCAACCGGTGAGTCTTTTCTCACGTTCAAAGTGACGGAATTGGGGCAAATAAAATCTAGGACAAGAATAAAAAAAATATATATAATTCATAAATAATAATAATAATAAGAAATTTTTCTAATAAAATCAATATTCATTTATGAGTTCCACATAAAAGGAAGATTTTTTTTTGGCGTGCTGCAGCTCCATATTCCGTCACTTCACTTGAGGGAATATTCTGAAGAGAATATCCTGAAGAGAATATACCAAAACCAAAAAGTTGTTTAACTATTTGACTTTTTGTATTACGTATTACTTTCTATTTACTGTTAACTTTTCATATGCATATGATCAAGTAACTACATTTTGATAAAATATAATAATGTAGCGTTTACGCTACTGATTAACCCCTCAAGAAATTTTTTATTACCCGCCTACGATCGATTTTAAATCGACATTTTCCCCACGCGCTGTTATCGCTTTGAAAGGAAGATCGATTTTATGCGGAAGCGAAGTTTCAGTTTTGGTCAGAACTCGTAAACGCTGACACGCCAACCGGTGAGTCTTTTTCTCACGTTCAAAGTGACGGAATTGGGGCAAATAAAATCTAGGACAAGAATAAAAAAAATATATATAATTCATAAAATAATAATAATAATAAGAAAATTTTCTAATAAAATCAATATTCATTTATGAGTTCCACATAAAAGGAAGATTTTTTTTTGGCGTGTTGTAGCTCCATGTAAGTAAATAATTTCATACGTATTATCTCTTTATCATACAATCAAATTTATCATTGCAGTTTAGTATTTCTTTATAGATTTATTTTTGAGTTCCGAAATAATTTAAATATAAAATTTCCTTGATTTACTTGCAAAGAACAGAAGGTCATTTTTTTTTATATTAGTTAAACTTAAATTCTGTTTTATTCCATGTCGTTACCATTAAGTTTTTTTGGTTTTTTTTTTACCTAACTTTTTTGGTGGAATATAAAAGGTTCTACAAATGTGGTACAGCCTTCTGTATTCTGCGCATGTTCATTTCATGGCGCAAGCTTGCCATGCCTACGAAAGTAACTTCATAAATTTGACATGATGTGGACTTAACCTAATACCTGATGTTTTGATGTTTTGTTTTGGTGCAGTCAATCCATGCTGCTACACCTATTGAATTACATTTATTAAATTAAATAATCATTTTAGATTCCGTCACTTCACTTGAGAGTATTCTCTTGAGAATATTCCCTCAAGGATACTAGTAACAGAATCCTTAGATACATAGTTAGCAACTTGTGTATGTAACCCGTGGATTTTGCTGTCACCCAGAGACCAGTGACTGGTTGTGGCTTTGTGCCCAGGATTCGTCTTTACAGCCATAAACTGATTTAGCCGTGCCAAGAGGAATTTTCCTATGGACTTATGGGCTGTAAAGATAAGTTGTTTGACTGTGTAATTTTTTTTTGTTACTATCTATTTACTTTGTTACTATCTATTTACTGTTTAACTTTTGTTACTTCCTATTTAGTATATACCCTCTTCATATGCATATGATAAGGTAAATACCTTTGTGATAATTTAATTTTTGATATAATATAATTTTGATATTATTGGAGAGGGAAAATATATTACCTGTTTTTATTGGGTTTTTAAATAGGATTTCAAGAGTCTGACCAAGCTCATTTTTTTTTTGATATAATATTTTTTTTTAATACAATACATTTGATATAAAATAATTTTGATATTGGGAAGGGAAATGAATTTCATGTGGTTTTTAAAACATTGTATAAGGAGTATTGAAGACTCACTTTTGGATGTAATATATTTAATAGAATTGTAACAGAGTTATCATTGTTGATACCTGTACAATACAGTAATTATTTCTCATTTTAGTAGAACTATTTAAATTTAAATTACTAACCTTAGTGTTAAGACTTAGGCTACCCTACGGACTATTCTTGATTTATACTAATATTTCATATTTTATTTGGCCAGTGGTAGTGACTGTTCGCTTGTTGAGGGGCTATTAGGTCCCATTGTATCTGTACACCATCCACTACACTGTTATTTGGCTTTGCATTATATGTAAATTGTTTTATACACATATACCTATATACATTTTTTATAAATATATTTATTGTTGCCATTTTGAGTTTTATTTCAGTTCTACTAACCAGTATATAACATAGCAAAACAAGATTATTATTTAGTATTTTTGTATTTCAGAGTATTTATCTCCAGATTCATTTGTTACTTCAAAATCTCAACTATCGTTGAGTTGGCGCCCTTCTTTCTCTTCTTATTGTTCTCTTTCTATAAATTTATTCCCAGTGACTTTCTTCAGTTGTATCACGTTTGATATTACCAGGTCTCATTTCTTTCTTGTCTCATTAGCTCATTATCTCTTGTTATAGTTGTTTATATCTTTAAAGCCACAATCCAGTGCATTGAAGCTAGCCCGAACACTCTCTTGAGATTTAGTGTCTCTTTGGCCATTTAAATTTGTTCCTCTGAGCTTAGCCCTATTTTTAGTATTTTTTTTCATCACTTCTCTTTCAGTTCTTCTGAAATTTGGAAGTTCTACACTTCCAAAAAACCCAATACTCCGGAGTATTGAGCGTTTCACTAACTCCATTAAAGTGAAAAATACCAAAAAAAATAGGATTTATACGATACGGTTATACAATATACAACACGATGTTTACATATAAATAAACCGCTAACTCTAACCTAAATTTTGAACGTTTTTACCGATTAGTTGTATCTCTTTCTAACCAATGCGTCCAATTATCAAGCGACGTGTGTCTCTCTCTAAAACAACACGTCTGAAGGTGTTGAGTGGAAGCGAGGCCACAGCTACAAATAAGTTGATACAAAACGACAATTGACACCTTGAAATGGAAGACAGAGTACGACACGTATCGTTTTTTGGCGACTATTGATATCAACATAACACAGGGTTTACCTACTGAAGTCCGTTTTACAGCTTGCAATTTTACCTGCAAGACGCAAGAAAGTTGCCCAAAGGCATGCGCAGTATGTTGTCAGCTGATTATTGCCTGCAACTTATTGCAGTTGCGCGATAATCAGTTTGGTGGCATTTTCTGTGCAAGTTTTCATGCAAGTCTAGGGGAATTTGTAGGAAGTTTGATTTTTTCACAATGTCAAATGTCATAATCACTGATTGACACGGAGACATGCCGATCAGCGATCAGCTGTTTCAGTGTTTCCTGTTGTGTTTATTACTTCCCTTTCCCACACATTTGTATTTAGCTTGGCTTGATTGGCAATTGAATGCCAATTCTGTTCGGGAAACGACAGAAGGGGTGGGTTGGCCCTGGCTCCTACTCCTCGTCAAAATACAGGGAATACAAACACTGTCCAAACTCCTCAAAACCAAGGAACCAGTTTCTCGAGTCTGGATGCCCAAGCTTCCACAAGCCAAACATCTCACCCTCCACCGAAAGACAAAAGACCACAGAACGGCAAATACCAACCGAAGAGAGGACAACGTTAGTTGAGCACGAGCACCGTAATTCTTGTTGTGGTCGTGTTCAAGTGACTACAGCTGATGGTCAAGTTCAACCAATTCTAGGTCAATTCTCTACTGAGATTTGTGTTAGTTTTTGTAAAAGAATGATTACATTCTTTGTTATTCCGTCAGTTAAGAATTCAGTCATCCTAGGTATGGATTTTCTGAAAACTTTTAATAGTGAGTTAATTTTTCCTGAATTTTCCTTATCTGTTTCTTCATTTAATATCTCTTGTGTCAATGCGGTTAAAGATATGAGTCGACTTAATGCTCATGAATTAGAAAAGTTAAATAATGTCATCAAATCATTCTCTTCTATATCTTCGAAAAATAAGTTGGGTAGAACTCATCTCATCGAACATCACATTGATGTGGGTTCGTCCAAGCCCTTCAGGCAATATCAATATCCCTTTCCTCAAGCCTGGCATGAAAGCCTAGTAAAGGAGGTAGATGAAATGCTTAAATTAGGTATTATTGAGCCCAGTACTTCTTCTTTTTGTAGTCCTTTGTGGCTGACAAAAAAAAAAGATGGGACTTTTCGTGTCTGTTTTGACGACGTAAGCTTAACAGTATAAATATGAACAGAGATGCGTATCTATACCTCGTATAGATATCATCCTGAGTAAGTTACAGAATGCTAAATTCATTTCATCTATTGACTTGAAGAAGGCGTTTTTACAGATTCCTCTCAGCGAAGAGAGTAAAAAGCTCACTGCCTTTGCGGTCAATGGAAAAGGATTGTACCAATTCACTACAATGCCTTTTGGTCTTGTGTCTGCTCCACAGACTATGTGTCGGTTAAAGGATTTGGTAATTGGTCCTGCTTTAGATCCATTTTGCCAATACTATCTTGATGACATTCTTGTCATTACTCCCGATTTCGAAATCATATCTCTGTAATGCAGCAGTTGTTTCAGCGTTTAAAAGACGCAAATTTGACTATTAACTTAGATAAAAGTAGCTTTTGTCGTGAGTCTATTAAGTTTTTAGGATATGTTGTAGATTCTCAGGGTCTTCGTACTGATCCCGATAAGGTATCAGCTATTCGTGATTTTCCTGTGCCTAAAAATACCACTCAGGTCCGTCGATTGTTAGGAATGGTGGGTTATTATAAAAAATTTGTCAAGTCTTATTCTACCTTGTTGTCTCCTATCACAGATTTACTTCAAAATCGGAAAAAGGGACAAAATATTGTGTGGACTCCTGAGGCTAATGAAGCTTTCATTAAAATCAAGGAGGCTCTCACAAATTCTCCTGTTATGGTAGCCCCAGATTTTACTAAGCCTTTTTATCTGATGACAGATGCTCAAACACAGCATCTGGTGGGGTACTCTATCAAATTGTGGATGGAGAAGAACACCCTATAGCCTACACCAGCAAGAAATTAAATAAAGCCCAGAAAAATTATACTACAACTGAAAAAGAGTTGTTAGCTATAATTACGGGTATTGAACATTTTAGATATTTTCTTGAAGGTCGTTCGTTTACGGTCATAAATGACCATAGTTGTTTGGTGTGGTTACAAAGTATGAAGAACCCATCCTCCTCGTTTGGCTAGGTGGATTTTAAAATTGGCACAATACGATTATAAAATTGTTCACCGTAAAGCTTCAGGTGTAGTAGTCGCTGATGCACTCTCTAGAACTTTCGATATTAATTTGTTAGACTTATCTTCCTTACAACCAGATGACTGGTATCGAAAAAATGTTGTATGATGTACAGAATGTACCAGGTAAATTTCCTGATTTTAAAGTTGAACATGGTGTTTTGTATAAACATGTCTTAAGTTCCATGGATGCCCTTACTGGAATGTCGGATTGGAAGATAGTCGTTCCAACTCCTAATAGAGCAGAGGTTTTGGCCACTTTTCATGACCATCCTACTGCAGCTCATTTTGGTTTCTACAAAACTCTCAGTCGTATATTCGGAACTCTATTACTGGCGAAGATGCGTCAAACTGTACGTAGCTATATCGCAAAATGCAAAATCTGTGCTACATGCAAACCGACAAATCTTCCCCAACCAGGTTTAATGGTAGTTATCGACGGATTGATTTTCCATTTCAACTGATATCTTTAGATCTCATTGGTCCGTACCCTAGGTCCTATAAAGGTTCCCAATATGCTTTAGTAGTTGTTGATTATTTTACTAAATTTCCTTTGATCCCATACCATGTCGAAGGCAAATACTTCTTCTATTATTAAATACCTCGAGAATGAAGTTTTCTTAATTTATGGTGTTCCACAAATTGTTTCATGCGATAATGGACCCCAGTTCACAGCTAAGGCTTTCCGCGATCTCATGGCTAAATACAATGTCCAAAAGATCTGGTACAATGCGAACTATCATCCACAAGTCAACCATACTGAAAGAGTGAACAAATCAATCGTGTCCGCTTTACGATCTTATTCTTTTCCTGATCAGAGAGCTTGGATACTCATATCCACTCTATAGTACAAGCGATCAGGACTTCTTCTCACGAAATAACCAAATGTCCTCCATCTTATTTGATGTTTGGTCGTCATGTCCCTCTTTCTGGTGATTATTTTGGTAAGATTTCAGAGAATGCCAATAACTTTCCCCACTATATCAGATAAATTACACCGTTTAGAAGATATTCAGCATCTTCCTGATATTTATGTGGATGTTCGCAAACGGTTGAAAGCATCTTATGCTAGGAATAAATGCCAGTATGACCTGAGGAAAGCGAGCCTTATCTTTCAGAGTTGGAGATTCTGTTTTAAAGAGGAACTTTGTCAAGTCTGATAAACTGAACTTCCAATCTGCTAAGTTATGTCAGAAGTACATACCTTGTACGGTTATTAAAGTTATTTCTCCTTAATATACGAGCTGAAGGAAACTTCTACTGGTAGGAAACTAGGAAGGTTTCATGTCAAAGACTTACTGGAGGATAAGACAGTAGGTCCACATAATTGTCAGATAATTCGGATTCTTCATCTTCAGATGAAGATTAACTGGTCCCTTATCACTTCTGTTCCAGTTTGGTTGTTTAAGATCTGATTATCTATTTTGTTTACCTGGCAAAAACCCATAAGATGTTGTGCTATTTTGCGTTCTATTTTTTTTTATCTTATCTTAATGTTGGTTATTATCTTAGTTTATGGACTTGTTAATTTTGTTGTTTGTTTTCTCTTAAAAGTCCAACTGCATATCATAGGAGTACAGGATGGATATATGGGAATTTCCCCATCTTGAGTTCTGAGTTGAATAGATATTTACAGGGTAATTAGGAAAACATTCCAAATATTTTCATTATGAGTGTTGTATAGTTTTGTGGATCATGACCATAAAGCTTATGCATTCATATTTACTTACTGTGTCGGTGTTTTAGCGTGGGTTCAGGATTGATCACCCTGGATGTGTGCCCTCACTTGGCTCAGAAATATGTCAATACATATTAGTTGTTCCTTGAGTGTCTCTTAGGTTGAAATTAGAATGTGTCATTTAGAATTGGATCGTTCTGATATTCAGCATTATGTAAGTCTGTTTAACTTGGTTTGTTATCTCCTATGTTATTATCTTCTCAAAAATTTGAGTTTTACATATCTTAGTATCTTGAGTTTGCACCTGTGTCCCTACCATTCATACGGATTGGTAGATGTAAGTTATCTTTATCTGTATCTTAATTGAGTTTATCTTTACCTTGATGTAGTTTATCTCATACCTGTAATGGAGTTTATTTCGCATCTTTACCTTGAGTTTATCTCGTACCTTTACCTTGAGTGTATCTTTATCTTTACCTTAATTGAGTTATCTCGTACCTTTACCTTAATTGGTTTATCTCGTACCTTTACCTTAAGTTAGTTATCTTTACCTTTACCTGGATAAGTTTATTTCTTATCTATATCTTATGAATATATATATATATCTTTATCTTGATTATAGAGTCCTAAAAATCTGTCCTTTACTGTTCTTGTCGTGAGTAAAGAATTGGAACACGTCAATAGTACAGTTTAGGTATACAGTTAGGATCTCTTTTATCTTTCCTTCTACCAAGTGTATAGCGGGTAGAAGTGAGTTTTGTGCATATCCTCTACCACGAGTAGATCTGGACTTGCAATTATCTTTTACCTTTGTGCATATCCTTTACTATGAGTTGGGATTGCATTAATCTTACTTACCTTTTTTTAGCATACACTATACCATGAGTATAGTGGGCTTGCTAGTATCTATGGCACTAGCAACCTTTACCGATTGTGTGTTTTCCTACCGCTGCTAAATCAAGTAGGTGTATTGAATTATCTTTTACCTTGTTGTTGATATCCCGAACCATATATATATGTTTAGGTTTGTAGTTTCAACTAGTCCTAAGTAATTAGCCCCTCATTGAACTCTATGGTGACGAATAGAATCTGATCGCTCTAGTGTCAACGTTGGGTAAAGTTCATAGGACTTTGTTTGAATTTCGTTGTTATGAATGGTTCTTGGAGATATTGTGTTAGGGGTTGTTAATACAAATCTATAATGTAGTTTTAACGAATGGTTGTTTTTACAAATACTTGAGAATGTAGATAAGTAGTGTTAAAAGTTAACTTGATCTGTAATGTTATAGAATTAAACTTAAAATGTATATATTTTTTTTATCTTTGGTTTATACTAAATTAACATACATTATCTCATTAAAAAAAAAAAAAGTATGACTTCGTCCCATATTCTTCGTTCCATATTTTTATTTCGTCCTTGATTTTGTTCCAATTCCTGAGCAAATGGTTGACTGGTGACGAAAATGTTCAATTTTAACGTATCAACGTTCATTGTCAGTGTTAGATCGTTCTGCCACAAAAAAAAAAAGTTCCTAAAGTTCCTTTTTTTTGCTGGAGATGAGGGAGAATGTAGCGTTTACGCTACTGATTAACCCCTCAAGAAATTTTTTATTACCCGCCTACGATCGATTTTAAATCGACATTTTCTCCCACGCGCTGTTATCGCTTTGAAAGGAAGATCGATTTTATGCGGAAGCGAAGTTTCAGTTTTGGTCAGAACTCGTAAACGCTGACACGCCAACCGGTGAGTCTTTTTCTCACGTTCAAAGTGACGGAATTGGCAAATAAAATCTAGGACAAGAATAAAAAAAATATATATAATTCATAAATAATAATAATAATAAGAAAATTTTCTAATAAAATCAATATTTATTTATGAGTTCCACATAAAAGGAAGATTTTTTTTTTGGCGTGTTGCAGCTCCATGTAAGTAAATAATTTCATACGTATTATCTCTTTATCATACAATCAAATTTATCATTGCAGTTTAGTATTTCTTTAGAGATTTATTTTTGAGTTCCGAAATAATTTAAATATAAAATTTCCTTGATTTACTTGCAAAGAACAGAAGGTCATTTTTTTTTATATAGTTAAACTTAAATTCTGTTTTATTCCATGTCGTTACCATTAAGTTTTTTTGGTTTTTTTTTTACCTAACTTTTTGGTGGAATATAAAAGGTTCTACAAATGTGGTACAGCCTTCTGTATTCTGCGCATGTTCATTTCATGGCGCAAGCTTGCCATGCCTACGAAAGTAACTTCATAAATTTGACATGATGTTGACTTAACCTAATACCTGATGTTTTGATGTTTTGTTTTGGTGCAGTCAATCCATGCTGCTACACCTATTAATTACATTTATTAAATTAAATAATCATTTTAGATTCCGTCACTTCACTTGAGAGTATTCTCTTGAGAATATTCCCTCAAGGATACTAGTAACAGAATCCTTAGATACATAGTTAGCAACTTGTGTATGTAACCCGTGGATTTTGCTGTCACCCAGAGACCAGTGACTGGTTGTGGCTTTGTGCCCAGGATTCGTCTTTACAGCCATAAACTGATTTAGCCGTGCAAGAGGAATTTTCCTATGGACTTATGGGGCTGTAAAGATAAGTTGTTTGACTGTGTAATTTTTTTTTTGTTACTATCTATTTACTTTGTTACTATCTATTTACTGTTTAACTTTTGTTACTTCTATTTAGTAGTATACCCTCTTCATATGCATATGATAAGGTAAATACCTTTGTGATAATTTAATTTTTGATATAATATAATTTTGATATTATTGGGAGAGGGAAAATATATTACCTGTTTTTATTGGGTTTTTAAATAGGATTTCAAGAGTCTGACCAAGCTCATTTTTTTTGATATAATATTTTTTTTAATACAATACATTTGATATAAAATAATTTTGATATTGGGAAGGGAAATGAATTTCATGTGGTTTTTAAAACATTGTATAAGAGTATTGAAGACTCACTTTTTGGATGTAATATATTTAATAGAATTGTAACAGAGTTATCATTGTTGATACCAGTACAATACAGTAATTATTTCTCATTTTAGTAGAACTATTTAAATTTAAATTACTAACCTTAGTGTTAAGACTTAGGCTACCCTACGGACTATTCTTGATTTATACTAATATTTCATATTTTATTTGGCCAGTGGTAGTGACTGTTCGCTTGTTGAGGGCTATTAGGTCCCATTGTATCTGTACACCATCCACTACCACTGTTATTGGCTTTGCATTATATGTAAATTGTTTATACACATATACCTATATACATTTTTTATAAATATATTTATTGTTGCCATTTTGAGTTTTTATTTCAGTTCTACTAACCAGTATATAACATAGCAAAACAAGATTATTATTTAGTATTTTTGTATTTCAGAGTATTATCTCCAGATTCATTTGTTACTTCAAAATCTCAACTATCGTTGAGTTGGCGCCCTTCTTTTCTCTTCTTATTGTTCTCTTTCTATAAATTTATTCCCAGTGACTTTCTTCAGTTGTATCACGTTTGATATTACCAGGTCTCATTTTCTTTCTTGTCTCATTAGCTCATTATCTCTTGTTATAGTTGTTTATATCTTTAAAGCCACAATCCAGTGCATTGAAGCTAGCCCGAACACTCTCTTGAGATTTAGTGTCTCTTTGGCCATTTAAATTTGTTCCTCTGAGCTTAGCCCTATTTTTAGTATTTTTTTTCATCACTTCTCTTTCAGTTCTTCTGAAATTTGGAAGTTCTACACTTCCAAAAACCCAATACTCCCGGAGTATTGAGCGTTTCACTAACTCCATTAAAGTGAAAAATACCAAAAAAAATAGGATTTATACGATTCGGTTATACAATATACAACACGATGTTTACATATAAATAAACCGCTAACTCTAACCTAAATTTTGAACGTTTTTACCGATTAGTTGTATCTCTTTCTAACCAATGCGTCCAATTATCAAGCGACGTGTGTCTCTCTCTAAAACAACACGTCTGAAGGTGTTGAGTGGAAGCGAGGCCACAGCTACAAATAAGTTGATACAAAACGACAATGACACCTTGAAATGGAAGACAGAGTACGACACGTATCGTTTTTTGGCGACTATTGATATCAACATAACACAGGGTTTTACCTACTGAAGTCCGTTTTACAGCTTGCCAATTTTACCTGCAAGACGCAAGAAAGTTGCCCAAGGCATGCGCAGTATGTTGTCAGCTGATTATTGCCTGCAACTTATTGCAGTTGCGCGATAATCAGTTTGGTGGCATTTTCTGTGCAAGTTTTCATGCAAGTCTAGGGGAATTTGTAGGAAGTTTGATTTTTTCACAATGTCAAATGTCATAATCACTGATTGACACGGAGACATGCCGATCAGCGATCAGCTGTTTCAGTGTTTCCTGTTGTGTTTATTACTTCCCTTTCCCACATATTTGTATTTAGCTTGCTTGATTTGTAGATTATCGCCCTTTTCTAATTTTAATATTTTTAATTAATACGTTAGAGTATCATCAAACATTGAACTATCTTCTGCCCGAAGTACCAACAATGTCTTGCATAGTCTTGGCATTACGAAATTTACTATCTATCTATCTAAATCAATCTATCTATTGAAATTAATTCTAAATATATCATTCTAAATTCTAATCTAAATCTATCGAAATTAATTCTAAATCTATCTATCGAAATTATTTCAATCTATTTATCAAACTAAATCGACTAAAGTGTTTTAAATAAACAAGTAATTAAAAAAAATCATAAATAAGTTAGGTTAAGAGTAAAAATTTCAATATTAATTGCAAGCTGTAAAGTCGCACATAAAGACCCTGCAATAAATTGCATGAAAGTTAGTCATGCAAGACGTTGCAGCAAGTTTTCTTGCAAGCTGTAAAGCGGTCTTAACGATATAAACTAAATTACGGTAACTTTTATATAAAATATATTTTTTATATATATATAATAGAAACTTACTATCTTATACGTGCGTGAAAATTTCTAAGTCATAGAAGTTTGCAAAAGAGATCGACGAAATACTCTAATGAAATGCGCTATGAACACGTGTGCTTGGGTCGTATAGTAATTTCCAGCCACTTCTAGTCTGTCAAAAAGTAACCATAGATAAAATTTTATGGTAACAGGCACAGCCACCTTTACTTCCAAGCCATGAAGTAGAAATTTGGCAACAACGCGTGGTAGTCCGACTGTGGTTTGTTTTGTTTTGGATTAACATAATCTATGGTTTAACATTTCATATAGGAAGGCTTGTAAAGTTTGTTGAACTTATTGTTTTTTAACTTTATTCGAATGTTTTATTTGTAAATTGTGTTTAAATCAATTAGAAAATATTAATATAAGTGAAATTTCATTAAATTTAGAACTTCTAGAAGATTCTTAACGACAGGCAAGTATAAATTGAGCCGTTGAAAACCAGAGTGGTCTAAGTCAAGAATTTCATGTTTCGCGTTTTCTCGGTATATAATTCTGTTTAACAGTCTTCTATTTTGCTACAAAATTTGAAAAATATTAGTGCATCCGTTCACTCACAGATGACATTACTGTAATATATGTCAAATGCTATGAAGGTTGCCGTTTTAAGGCAAAATGGTCTAAGTCTGACTTAGACCATTCTGCCAGAAATTCTGTCACGATTTTTTGGCAAGTGTCACGTTTGCTTGTAGTAAAATGAGTTCTAGTGAATCTGTAAATGAACCGTTTAGTGCTAGTGATAGCGAGTACGAGCCAGAAAATAATGACGATTCAACAGAATCTGATTCTGATAGCGGTAAGTTTATTTTTTTTTATTTCCTTTTATAACCTCAAATGTGCGAATAGCAGTATTTTATTTGCACGTTTGTTTCAGTTGTCGAAAGTTCGAAGTTAAAATTGGGATCAACTACCAAGCACGTCGGCAAAAAACGAAATAGAGAGCCAAGTAAACACATCAAGAATGTTCGAAAAGAAAAAAGAAACTGTGGGGAACAATATGTCTACATCTAATAAGGTGGTAAAAGCGAAAGAGTTTCATAACAGGGAGTGTACGTGCAAGGGCAAATGCATTTAAAAAATTTCTCAGGAAGAAAGGAAAGCTATCTTTACAAATTTCTGGAACATAGCTAATTTTTCAGCACAAAATGCTTTTCTAGTTGGTATTGTAAAATTGTCTAAACCAGCCACTCACCGTCCAAGAAATGGTACAAGGCAGAAAAAAGCAGTATCCTACACTTATGTCCTAATACCCCGAAAGAGTCTCATAAAGTGTGCAAAATGTACTTTTTGGAAACCTTTGCAATAAGTAATGGTAGGTTAATGCGTGCATTAAAAAAGGGGGAGATATCATTTCCTGGTGAAGATTTACGGGGCAAACACGCACCTAGCAATAAAACTCCTGAAGGAAATATACAGTTAGTACGCGATCACATAAACAGCTTTCCTTCTTATGAATCTCATTATACACGAGCTCATAATCCTAATAGAAAGTTTTTAGATCCAGAGCTCAATGTACGTACAATGTATACCCTGTACAAAGAGAAATGTGTAGACGATTCTGTGTCAGAAAGTTTATACAGGCAAATTTTCCATCGCGATTTCAATCTTCACTTTCACGTACCATTAAAAGATACATGTGTTAAGTGTGACAATACAAAAATCAGGTGACCCAGGAAAAGGACGAGAATACGAAGAAAGTGCTTCAATCACAACACGAGCTGCATTTACGGCGCAGTGAAAAGGCCAGAGCTGCTTTGAAAGACGCTAAAATTACAAGCATACGTGAAAAAGGGAGAGTGTGTGCATTCACGTTTGATTTAGAAAAGGCCTTACCGTTTCCAACTTTGACTTGCTCTGTAGCCTACTATAAAAGAAACATGTATGTGTACAATTTGGGTATTCACGAGTTTAGCGACGAAGACAAGGTGTTCCTGTATGCCTGGATGAAACTATAGCCTCTCGAGGAGCACAAGAAATAGGATCTTGTATTCGAAAGCATGTTCTAGAAAATGCAAAGGACGCAAGACACATCATTGCATTTAGTGATGCCTGTGGGGCAGAATAGGAACTTTAAACAGTGTTTGTTTTGTGGTTGAAACTCATTGCAGATTCCGATAATTTGGAATGGTAGACCATAAGTTTATGGTATCCGGACATTCCTTCTCCGAATGATCGTGATTTGGTGTAATCGAACAATACGCAAAGAATAGAGTGAAGTATGCCGGACGACTGGTACAGTGTGTTTGAGAAGTGCCGCACAAAAAACCGTATCGTGTTTGCAAGATGAATGGAAATAATTTTGTATCGTCACAAAACCTGGAAGCAGCTGTTACCAGAAGAAAGAAAAATGAAGATAACGCGCCAGTATCGTGGCTTAAAATTCAATGGCTACAATTTAGAAAGAGTGATCCCTATAAAATATTTTATAAAGAAACATTAGATGAGGAGTTTCCTTTTGATGTCATAAACTTGCAACCTGTACGAAAAGGACGTATCGCCAATTTTCAAAATATTGAATTTTCAAAACTGTATGAAGCTCCAATAACAGTTACGATTAAGAAAAAAAAGGGATATGGAAGATCTTTTGGCGTTTATACCGCCCATTCATCACGACTTTTTCAAAAATTTATCCGTAAATGGAAACAACACTGCAGAAGTAGGTCCACTGGAAGATATTTTGGTGGCGAATGGAGACGACGATGTTTTTTATGAATAAAAATTTAATTTGTAATAATATAATACACAAAAATACACGATCGTTTGTAAGTCTAACTTTTTTGCTTTACTCCAAAATAATGAACCTATTGAAAGCCAGAGTGGTCTAAGTCAAAATATTAACAAAAATATAAAAATTTCGACTGCTGGCTGATTGTTCCGCTGGAATTACTTAAGTTTAAGCTTTTTTATTGAAATTCATTCTGATCAAAGTCAGTTTTTATGTTCCCATTTAACGCCAACATGTTAACTTTAAGTCGTTGTTTCTCGAATTTCAACATTTCTGACTTAGACCACTCTGGTTTTCAACGGCTCAAATATAACCTACAAAACAAACTGAAAATAATAATACTTTTGCTTCTTGTTACAAAATATGTAAACTAAAAACAACAATAATAATACTTTTGTTTTTTGTTACAGATGCTCTGGCATTGTTGTGTACCTGGTTGCAAAACCAATCTCTATTCATAGAGAAGGCTGTACAATTACCAAATCTTCCATAGTATGTGCCAAACTTTTTCATGAAGATGGTATTCAGCGGACTGAACAATGAGAAGATAAAGATGGAAATGTACACATTGAAAAGTTAATATTTCCCAAATTAAAAGGCAATGCAGTTCCTAAGATATTTCCTGAAGTACCATCAATCATCATATGTAACTGTTCATCGTACTAAAGAAAGAAGGAATCCCGAAGACAGAAGAAACTTTGTGTATAAGAAGAGGGAACAAGAGATAACATAATTATGTCAATTAGACTTAGACAATAATATCCCATTGAAAAACTGGACAAGTAAAATTACAAGTGATTGTGTATATTTCTATGTATTAAACATTAATCAGTTGGAACACAAGTGTGATAATATTTGTGTAATATGTAGTGTAATAGTTAGCAGTAATTTTAGTGTAATCTTGTAATCGTCAATGTAGGTAAGAATAGATTAAGTGGTAATGATTTGAAATGGATTTTACAATATAGTAAATTAACAAGATGGTTACAATTAGAGAACTTACTTACTCGATTAGATTTGCTTTTTAGATAAGTGATAACAAATTTGAGTATTACATTCAAAAATCTTTTGAGAATATAGACTATTTTAAATCGATATTCAAGTTATAAATGGTATGTTACATTCAACACATTTTTCATGTATACCTCTTTTAACTTGGTCTATATGACAACAAACCTATTAATATTTAAAATTGCTACTTTTGTACATCTAAGTATGAAAATTCAACAAAAGTTATAAGTAAATAGTAAAATATTTAATTTTCAATTAGATTAATTTAGAACCATATTTATATTGTGTCTGATTTCTTAGGATGAATTTTTTAATCATAATAGTTACACTAAGTTTTTACTTATCACAAATGGGGAGGTACTGGGTTCTCGGGATACAGCTTCATGTTGAATCTGCCGCTTAATGTTTCTGTAATCAGTAAGGTCTACAATTTGATAATACTTATCACAAATTTTATATCTTTTGTATTTTTAATAATCTTTTTAAATGTCCTGTTAATGTTTTGCGTTATTTATATGCTTAAGTACTTAAAATATTTAAAATTTCTAGTGATTCTTGACTGCATTTGATTGTAAGATTAACTGTTTGACACTGTATTTTAAGTGCAATAAATTTTACTCTAGTGATTATTTTATTGATAATATAACCTAAATAACAATAAAACTTTATATATATTTACTAGGTATATATAAGGTTTTATTAATTTAATTTCCCTAAAAATATTTCTGTAATTATCAGTTTCCTAAAATTCAAATTAGTTTAATATTCTGGTAGACCTTACAGCTGATTATCGGACTACCGACGTCATAGAATGCGGTGTTGCCTTTTTTACTTCATGGCTTGGAAGTAAAGGTGGCTGTGTAACAGGCAATGACGTATAATATATAGACTCGGTGAACGCTTTAAAAAGTGTCCAAAACATGAATACCTTTGTTATTGTTTATTGTTTTGATACGAAGATGCACGAAGTTCATGATTTCTTACGAAGCATCACGAAGTTGATCTTGTGTTTAAAAACATCATGGACGTATGAAAACATTTTCTCCATTTTGTGTGACAAGCAAATTTTATTTTAAATTGTTGAGAGTTATTTACTTACTATTTTAGTAAAATGCCATACTATTTTATCAAAATAATTATTTCTCTTATAGACAAAAACAAAAAGAAATCATAAATATTTAATTTTAATTAAAAAAATAATATTGTCATTAACATATAAATGAGCACGCCGCTGTTCTGATAAACATACCTTCAACCACAGAATAACAAACAATTGTTTATTATTCTGTGCTTCAACCTTGAGCCGAGATCTTTCGGACACTCGATTCTATAGCGAGAATAGGGGACTGTGTAGTCTATACATCGAGCAAAAAGATAAAAGAGGGAATCTAATCGTTATAAAAAGGAGACCAAAAAAGTGGCCTCTGATGGCGGACATATCCGGAAATGTAAAGGCGCTAAATTTAAATTTTCCAACACTTGTTAACAATAGCTGTAAAATATTTTTCAGACAAGAAAGTTTTAATTAAATATTAACGATAATAGTCTAAAAAGTGACACAATTGGTGAAAAACTTCAGTATAAATAAAATTTCATGTGACAGTTGGGACAAACAATAACATAACCAAATTAAATTTGACTTCTTAAACAAGGAAAGAGACTGTCTTTCCTTGTTTAAAGTGGCCTCTCAAGACCCCCACTAGCGTCCCCACTACCTTTACATTCCCTCTTTTATCTTTTTGCTCGATGAGTCTATATATTATACGTCATTGGTAACAGGGATAGGCAATGTCAAATGACGTTCGGATTTAGGCGCCCATACGCCCATTCGTTTGGTGGCGCTGCTAGTCTCGTTTCTACGCGGAGGGAGTGTGGTGTGGTCAAATCAAAAGTTGAATTTAGACAAACCAATACAGCGTCATATTTGTATTTGTTTTATTTTTTATAATTTATTTTATAGTTTAAATTTTTTTATATAAGTAGTGCGAAAAGGTAAAATTTTAGACGATTTTTTATTATGGAATCGAACACATTACATGGAATAACAATATAGTGACGAAGAACTGAACAAAAAAGATGTATTCCAGATTGCATGGATACTAGGCAAGCACACTACTACTGGCAAGCAATACCGTTTTTCAAGTCCAGGAGATTATAATATGGATATGTTTGATAAATGGGTGAATGCTGTTAAAAGCCCTAATTAGAGAATGCTGCAACAGAAACTATTTACAACAATTTTCGTGTATGCGCTAGTCATTTTAAAGAGGATGATATAATTAATGTTGGACATACCGGTATTACGAGAACAGCCCTTCTGAGTTTGTTTTTACCAGCACCAGGTAAGAACTATTATGCCAATATATGTATGTATTTGACCTTTTATAAAATTAGTTAATTATAAATTTAACCTAATTATAAAATCAGATTTACTTGCTTACTATTTGAATTATTTTGTAGGTGGTGGTTCAACAACTATCTTAAAAATCATCACCTTAGAGAAGGTTCGACATAATTTGTACAGGTGTGCGCGTTTCAAAGTTGGATTAGATTAGCAGAACTACACTATCATATGGAGAGGTCCATGAGCTTGCCTGTTAAGTGCGAGGAGGGATCTGTCTCTCTCTTGTGAGTGAGATTGGTCTTAGAGCACCATATTACCATGGTTTGTCTCATCTATGTACTTTTAATGTTCCATTTTGTAGAACAACCTAAATTGAAATGTATTTAATATGTCTCTCAATAAATATATAAATATTAGTAGAAAAGAGTTACTGGTAAGATAGAGTTTGGAAACGTAACTTTGTAAAATACTTCATATTATTATTGTAACTAGGTAATACTTTACATATTTTTTTATTTTTAATGTTATTTTTCCATCTTTATAGTGCTGGATCTTAGAATCTTAGAGCTAACTGTTGGGTTTATAGGTTTAAATATGACTAAAATATTATCATATAAATGTATATAAAGTTCTTTCTAGAACTAATGGGGTGTAAAGCTAGTTCGCGTCCGTAGTAGAATACTACACGTGCACCCTGGGTAATGCTAAATGAACTAGCGCAATAGGCAGCCAGACAATCTATTATTTCTAGATCTCCTGGCAAGAACACATCACGAATATAAGATATGCCTCCAACCAACAATTTAAATGGACCTTCTCAGGACCAAGCGACAAAAGGACTCGGACCAAGCATCCGAATCTGCCATTTAAATATAGAGGGTATTAGTAGAAGTAAATGTGAGTACCTTCAAAAGGTACTCATTAAAAATGATATTGACGTGGTCGCAATTCAGGAAACCCATGCAGAAAATGAAGAACAAATTCTCGCTAGAGGAAGAATTCATGGCTATGATTTATTGGGTGCAACTTACCATCCAGCTTATGGAGTGGCAACCTATGTTCGAAACAAAATAGAAAATGCATACATACGTTCTACATCAGACATAAATAACATTCATACGGTTACTATACAAATTGGCGAAATTACTGTCAGCAATATTTATAAACCCCCGGCAGTCCTGTGGCCTTCGCATGTTATTTACGCCCACCCACACCCCTCAGTTTATGTGGGAGACTTCAACAGTCATCATGAACTCTGGAAGTATAGGCACAATGATCAAAACGGCGAGGCTCTAATAAACTGGAGCGAAGAGGTTGACACTTATTTAGTCTTTGATGCTAAAGATCGGGCAACTTTTCGATCTGCAGCCTGGAAGCGAGAATACAATCCAGACCTATGTTTTGTTTCGACAAATGAAAACAATCAACCACTGGCAGCTTCACGTACAGTATTGCCAGATTTTCCACATAGCCAACATAGACCAGTTGTAATAGAAATTGGCATCAAAATACCAATAATATCATCTTTTCCCCGACCTAGGTGGAACTTTCAAAAAGCAGACTGGGCGACTTTTACTGAAAGATTGGACAAATGTCTGGGATGGATACCCCCAACACGTTCAAACTACATGAGATTTGTTGGCGCGGTTATCTCCACAGCGAAGAAAACTATACCCAGAGGATATCGTAAAGAGTATGTCCCAGGATGGGATGAAAATTGCGAGAAATTGTATCAAGAATACAACGAAAGCCAAGATCGAGAAATTGCGGACGAATTACTGCACAGTTTAGATGCAGCCAGACGACAAAAATGGATGGAAACCGTGGAAAAATTAGACTTTAGTAAATCAAGCAGAAAAGCATGGTCTTTACTTAGAAAACTTGGTAGTAGTAGAGTCCCAACTAGAGAAAAAGTACCAATAGCTCCAAACAGAGTGGCCTCCCACATTGTAGCAACCTCAAGAGCACCTAGAGATCGTGATCACACCACCAAAGTCAAACAAGAACTTAAAGTACTAAAGTCTGCATGCCCGCCTACTTCTGAATATTCTAACGAGTTTACTCCAGAAGAAATTATTTCAGCCATATCAGAAATTAAGTCTGGAAAAGCACCCGGCTCCGATAAAATTTATCCAGAATTTTTACTCCACTGTGGCAAATATGCTAGGAAATGGCTGGCTGATTTCTATACAGATATGTTAAAATCAGGAGAAATCCCCCATTCATTAAAAAAGGCCTCCATTATAGCCATATTAAAACCAGGAAAGGCAAATAATCAGCCTCAAAACTACCGTCCGATTGCTTTGCTGAGCTGTGTTTATAAACTGTTGGAACGCTTAATCTACAACAGAATTAGTAGAAAAGTATTTGAATTGATACCTATTGAGCAAGCAGAATTCAGACCTAACCGCAGCTGCACAGATCAGATCCTATCCTTAACAACACATATTGAAGCTGGTTTTCAAAGAAAACAAAAAACATCCGTTGCTTTCATTGACCTATCAGCTGCATACGATACTGTCTGGAGACAAGGACTAATCTGCAAGCTAATCCGTGCCGTCCCGTGTCAAAAGGTAACTAAACTCATTGATAACATGCTCACCGACAGACCTTTTCAAGTCACAATAGACAATTCTAAAAGTTCCCAAATGAAGCTCAGCAATAGACTGCCACAGGGATCTGTTTTGGCACCCTTACTGTTCAATTTATATATCGCGGACCTACCTAGGACAACGTCGCAGAAATTTGGCTACGCTGACGATTGGGCAATTGCAGCAAGACATAATAACATGAATATCACAGAAACAATATTAGCGGATGACCTTGCCATTATGGGAGAATACTTTCGCAAATGGAGGCTACGGCCTAATGCAACGAAAACCGAAGTGTGCTGTTTCCATCTGAATAATGCCCAAGCCAACAAAAAAACTCTCCATCCACTTCGAAAACAGACTGCTCACTCATAACTCAACACCAAAATATCTTGGAGTGACTCTGGACAGAACATTGAGTTTTAAAGAACATCTTCAAAGAACGACAGCAAAGTTGAAAACGAGAAATAATATAGTCCAAAAGCTATGTGGCACTACGTGGGGGTCTTCAGCCTCCGTACTCAGATCATCCGCTCTCGGACTTGTATACTCGGTGGCTGAATATGCTTCCCCGGTATGGCTCAATAGCAAACACACAAAGATTATTGACACTCAATTAAACCAGACAATGCGAATGATCTCAGGTACAATTAGACCCACACCGAACTATTGGCTTCCCATTCTAAGTCACATTCCACCGCCGAAACTGCGAAGAAGTCATTTTCTTCTCAGAGAATATCGAAAAATTGAGGCTAACCATCAACTACCTATACACCAAGATAAGCTTGATATCGAAATAAACAGACTGCGCTCCAGATATCCTCCATTGCTAAGAGCCAACTCCTTACATCAGGAACATTTCAACCTGACCAAAGCTTGGAGAACACAATGGGAGAGCGACTCACCACAGGAAGCACATCAAATGGCCTGTATCGATCAGAAACCACCAGGCTTTGAACTGACCCGCAATACATGGACAACGCTAAACAGAATAAGAACAAGCAGCGGTAGATGTGCTGACAGCTTATATAGATGGGGAAAAGCCCTTACTCCTGAGTGTGACTGTGGTGCGCAACGACAGACCGTCCGTCACATTGTTGAAGAATGTCCCCGAAGGCGATTCCCTGGAGTTTTCGATGAGTTCCTGAATGCGACCGAAAATGTTTTACATTATATTAATAATACATTATATGTTCGTTTGTAATACTTCATGTAACGTTTTTATATTGATTTTTTTTAATTGTGTGTTCTTATTATATGCCATACGATAAATAAATAGAACTAAATCATTTAATTTTTCTGTTTCTAACTTAGCAGAGTTCTTGAGTTCTGTCTTTCTGTGAGTAGAACGCCAGACAGTAAGAGTTCTTACTGACCACTTGTAGTGTGTGTTATTAGATTAGGATGTAAGTACTACAAAGAACTCAGAATGTCTGACGGCTGTCTGTTGCTTATTAGGCTTTAATTTGACATTAGAATTCCAAAAAAATTATTTAATTACTGACAAGTACTTGTCACAAGATTTAGAACACTAAATTATACTACATTTACCCTTCCCTATTTGTGAACAAAATATTGCAACTATCTTGGTTTATTTTTAGCTCCAGCTGATTTACAGCTAGATTGAAAATCTGAATTTTTCAATCTTGGTTCATAATTATCATCAGGTTTTTGAACAGGTAAATTTTCTGTCACATCTGGCATTGATTTAGTAGTGGAATTCTCTAATGTGTTATTTGGACTTTATCTTCATCATTATCGTGATTCAATAATATAACAATTCAATAGTAAACTTCTTATATAGTACAGAGCTCCTGGTAAAGCAGTTTTTCATTTAGTGATGTCTAAATATTTGGTTTTCAATGCTAGATTTACCAATTTCTATATAACTCTTGTATCTTTCAACTTAACCATTTCCTTCATGGTTATATGGTGTTGTTCTACTTGAAATATTCCTTTAGAGTGGAGATAATTAATAAATTCTTGTGAAGTAAAGCTAGTTCTCCTTGTCAGATTTTATATATGCCAGCATTCTATATAAACAAAATAGTGATTTAATCTGTGATTATGTCTGCATTTTTTTAATACTTCAACGCATTTGCATGTTTTCATTCTGAATCTGTGAGAGTATGTGTGAAAAAAGCAATTGGTTTTTCCCATTGATTGCTTCGCTTATGTAATTATAGACTAAATTTATTACAAGCATGTACTTATTTTGTCTTCTAGGGATTTATCTTTAGATTCATTGCTTTCTAAAAAAATCTTGAATGTTATATAAATGTTTGAATTCTTTGCAAATTATGAGAATAAAATTGTAGTAAAAGACCTTTTGCAGAATTAGGCTTCTATTTACATAAAACTTGACATACCTACTAAGACAAAACAATTATTTAAATACTGACCAGTTCTTGCCACAACATTAAGAAAACTAAATTATAGTACACTTGGCTTGTATTATTAATATTTTTTGTAACACATATAACATTTCTTGTAATATTTTTATAAATAAAGATTTTATTCTATATTTTATTCTTTAATTTTTTTAAACACTTTGGCATTTTAATGTAAAATAAATATAGTCTCAACATAACAAGAAAACCCAAAAAGTATACGAAAAATATTTATTATCGTATAGGATAAGGATTTTTCTTGTTATTTTAAGATTATATCGATTTTCCTTTACTTTAAAATGAGTTCACAATCCTAGATAATATTACTAAACTTTTGAATTTCGCGCCATGTATTTATAGTTAGGCGCCCGGTCACTAGGTGATGCGCCAATCATTGTTTTACTCGTCAACACGGAAGTTTCAATGCTAGGTGGTAGTGTGCTATGAAAGTAACTAACTTCGTAAAAACATCAACTAAAATCAATACAGTTCGAACTCATGATACTAAGAGATATACTACTAAGACTTCCAAGATAAACCCACTTCGCAATCGAATTTTGTACGTCGACGCGCATGACGTCACTTGGTGATGAAAGTTCCACTTTTATCACCAACCTTTTATCATCACAGTCGGTAAAACATAATGGAAAGAGAGGGTTTTTATTTAAATATTTAGATTATTTCGGGATGTTAGGTAAAATATCTGCAATTAAAACTTAAAAATATGTTATATAATATACATCTCTGTTAGCCTAGCAATGTAAATTAATAGAATTTAAATAGATAATAAAATTACATAAAAAAGTAGGAACTAAACATCCTTTTGGAAATGGAAATTTATATACAATGAATTGATTTATTAAAATAAAAATTTAATACAACTAATAAAATAAAGTACACTAGAATAATTTACAAGTTTATTTAACAATTTTTAATATTTTCTTCTTCTTAACTTTGGATGTTTCTTTAATATATCTATTCAATTTTCTAATTTTAAAATATAATTTACACCTAAAAAATGATGTTTGACATCTGAACTTACGTTTACTAACATTACATCTGAACACAGCTAAATCCATTAGCGATTTTAAATAATTCTTGGTTAATTTTAATGACCCTTTGTTAAAAATATGGTCCAGTTCATTACATTTAATTAGAAAATCTGGATATGGTTTATGCATCGAGCAATAAGACAAAAGAGGGAATCTAATCCTTATTAAAAGGAGACCAAAAAAGAGGCCTCTGATGGCGAACATATCCGGAAATGCGAATGCGCCAAATTTAAATTTTCCGACACTTATCAACAGTAGCTAAATAATATTTTTCAGAATGTGTCTTAGACGAGAAAGTTTTAATTAATTATTAACGACAATAGTCTAAAATGCGACACAATTGTTAAAAAACTTCAATATAAATAAGATTTCATGTGAGATTTGGGACAAACCATCGAGCAAAAAGACAATAGAGGGAATGTAAAGGTAGTGGGGGCAAACATATTGTTAGACAGGAAGTGCGATCTTTAGAGGCCACATTAAACAAGGAAAGAGTGTCTCTTTCCTTGTTTGACATCAAATTTAGTTGGGTTATGTTGTTGTTTGTCCCAAATCTCACATGAAATCTTATTTATATTGAAGTTTTTTAACAATTGTGTCGCATTTTAGACTCTTATCATTAATAATTAATTAAAACTTTCTCGTCTAAGACACATTCTGTGAAATATTATATAGCTACTGCTGATAAGTGTCGGAAAATTTAAATTTGGCGCATTCGCATTTCAGGATATGTCCGCCATCAGAGGCCACTTTTTTGGTCTCCTTTTCATAAGGATTAGATTCCCTCTTTTGTCTTATTGCTCGATGGGACAAACAATAACATAACCCAACTAAATTAGATGTCAAACAAGGAGAGACTCTCTTTCCTTGTTTAATGTGGCCTCTAAAGATCGCACTTCCTGTCTAACAATATATTTGCCCCCACTACCTTTACATTCCCTCTTTTGTCTTTTTGCTCGATGGGTTTAAGTAAACCTTATTCGGAAAGATGGTTTACCCAGTAAACCGATGTCAACGTACAAGATAAACGATAAAACAATACTAAATCTGAAAAAACTCCATACAACACAGAACATTTCTGGTGAGATTTGTCGCCAAGTGACGTCACACGACTGATCGTGTGCGGGTGGGTTTATCTTTAGTTCATAGTATCATGGTTCGAACTGGGATTAGCGAACCGAGTATAGTATCACGATCCATGATACTATAACAACAAGATATGCTCACTTGCCGTTATAATTTTAATCGACTTTGAGCATGACGTTATAGCGAGACAAAGCCAGAGGACTTGTATGTATCATATTTTAACGATGCATCATAGGGCCACGTTGTTCCATTACTGTAATGAACAACTTCGAAAGTTAACGGTACGTATACCTCGATGCCATATCTTGCACAAAGAAGTCATAACTAGTTACTTTCTGCGAAAACGTGTTTTTAAAAAATTAATAATTAATTTGTAAAATTAATTAAAGAAATATATGAATCTACGAATTGATTGTGTGTATTACAAACAAAATAAATAGTGCTACAAAGCATAAATTAAATATAAAAGACCGGCAAAATGTAAAGAATTTGACCATAAAGGAAAAGCAGGTCATACTTGAGACCTTATGAATATCATTTAGACATTTATTTTACAATCTTTGTGATTTTTCTTTTGCAGATATTGTAATTATCCGCAATTAATATATTAAGTTTTTTTAAACATTTTTTTTTTGTTATTTTTAATGTGTCGCCATCATAACTATGAAATATATGTTCCAGTTCACTACATACATCCAAAGTAACGTTTTTTAAAGACCTATCAAAAATAAAGTATTACTTCAAGTTCTATTACAATGGGCATGAGTATATATTATTATCTTTACAAATAAAAACTAAAATGCACTAACTAAAAACTAACTTCCGAACAATCTGCATCGATTTACAAGATTATAATTAACCACAGATGATGAAAGAAGGAGAAATCTAAAGATATCCAAATATTATTAAGTGACTTACAAGTCACATACTATCTACAGTACATAAACTACATTAAAGCTTTCATGTCTTGAAAATTATAGTGGAAGTGAGGATTTTCTGGGGTACATTGAAATAATAAACGCCATGTTTTGTTCGATAGCAACGACTTCGTCTTTATTTTAATAAGCAATATTGGCAACACGCCATACATCAAGTGTTTACAAAGTACATAGAAAGATGGCGCTACATGTATTGAAATACCTTTTTTGATATATCACAACACCCCCACTTATCAAAAAATATCTAAACTTTCAAACCCAAACCTAGCCTAAATTTAGAATTTTTAACATTTTTCAACCCTTTAGTAAGGATGTCAGCCAACATTTCATCAGTACTCAAATACTTCAACTCAATAACATTATTTTGGATAGCCTCTCTGATGAAATGGTGGCGAATGTCAATATGTTTTGTTTTTTCATGGAATACTGGATTTATGCACAACTTCTGAGCCCCTTGATTATCATTATACAAAACAACTGAATCCAGTCTTCCTTGAATTTCCGACAACAAATTTCTCAAGTAAATGGCTTCCTTAGTAGCCTCCCCTAAAGCTACATACTCAGCTTCAGTGCTAGACAGAGCCACTGATTTCTGTTTAACACTCTTCCAAGAAATCGCACCACCTGAAAGTTTAAAAACAAAACCTGTGTAAGATATTCTATCTAACTTATTTGAGGCCCAATCAGCATCAACAAACCCTGTTAAATCCAAATCATCCCTTTTATAAGTCAAACAAATGTCTTTAGTCCCCTTCAAATACCTCAATATCTTTTTAGCACATTTCCAGTGATACTCATTATGATTTTTATTAAATTGACTCAAAAAACTTACACTATATGCAATATCTGGTCTTGTCAAAACTGCTAAAAACATTAGACTACCAATTAATTTTTGATAATATGGATTTTCAACTATTTCTGAGCAATTACTTTCAGTAAAATCAAAATTATCTATTGGTGAGCTGACAACATTGCACTCCTCCATATTAAACTTTCTTAATAACTGATCAATATATGCACTCTGGTCTAATCTAATAGTATCTTTATCCCTATGAATCTTCATACCAAGACACAATTTTAACTGACCTAAGTCTTTAATTTTAAATTTTGAACATAATTCTGCCTTTAATAAATCAGTTTGGACCTTATCATTACTGAAAACTATAAAATCATCAACATATAGAGCCACTACAACTAAACTCTTATCAATTTTTTTAATATAGACACATGACTCATAATCTGATTTATTAAATGCTAGGCTAATCAAAATTTCATTCACTTTTTGATACCAGGCTCGAGAAGACTGCTTTAATCCATAAATGGCCTTTTTTAAATGACAAACTTTATTTTCATTACCTTCAAGAACATAACATTCTGGTTGACGCATGAACACTGTTTCTTGCAAGTCACCATTTAAAAAAGCTGTCTTCACGTCCAAGTGAATAATATCTAAATCTAACTTTACAGATAAGGCTAATAACAATCGTAAACTTGAATACCTTATTACAGGAGAAAATGTCTCCTCATAGTCCACACCTTCACGTTGAGTGTACCCCTTAGCCACTAAACGAGCCCGATAACATACCTGATCATCACAATCAACTTTGGTTTTAAAAACCCACTTGCACTCAACCAAAGTTCCACTTTTTGGAGTACCGACCAACTCCCATGCCTCATTTTCTGCAAAAGATAGCATCTCTTCATCCATGGCCCTCTTCCATCTGGCCGAGTCTGGTCTGGATAGAGCTTCTGACACACTGGATGGGATATCTTCCAGATCTACTTCCTGCTTCTTATGACATTGAAATGTCACATAGTCTTTGAAAACCTTAGGCTTCTTGGTTCTGTCGGATCGTCTTGGTGTACTTGGTATTTCTGGTGTGATCACTTTATCTGGAACAAACTCTGAGTCATTTGAATAATCTTCAAGGTCATCATCCAAAACATCATGGTATTCTTCCTCATCTGAGAGTTTATCTGGGAATTTACCTTGGTCTGGATCCCCCACTTGAGGTAATACCTCTGTCACAGCAATATCATTGCTTGGTGATCCTAAAAAATCAAAGTTTTTTAACAGTTTTGGTTTTTCATTAATGACCACATCTCTACTGGTAATTACACTCTTCTTAATGGGATCATAGAGCCTATAGCCCTTCACATTTTGACCATAACCAACCAAGAACATCTTCTCTGCCTTTTTGTCAAACTTCTGCCTTTTTTCTTTGGGTATATGAACCATTGCCTCACTACCAAAGATTCGAACATGGCTCACATCTGGCTTTTTACCATAGAAGAGTTCATATGGTGTTCTACCTTCAAGACCCCTGACTACAGACCTGTTCCTTAAGTATGCAGCAGTATTGATGGCTTCGGCCCAAAACTGCTTAGGAAAATCTGCATCGAATAGTAAGCACCTCGCCTTCTCCACCAGGGTACGGTTCATTCTCTCCGAAGTACCATTCTGCTCTGGGGTGTAAGGATTTGTTTTTTGATGTGTTATACCATTACTACTTAAAAAGGATTCAAAGTCAGCACTACAAAATTCTCCACCGTTGTCAGACCTAAAACATTTGATTTTGTGTCCTTTTTGGTTCTCAACTAGCAATTTAAATTCTTTAAACTTATCTAGAGCTTCATTTTTGTATTTTAAAAAATAAATAAAAACCATCTTACTCAAGTCATCTTCAAGAACCAAAAAATATCTAGATCCTCCGATGGACATCATCTCCATGGGACCACACAAATCACCATGCACAACCTCGAGCAATTCTGCAGCACTATTTCCACTACTCTTGAATGGCAACCGAGTCTGCTTTCCCTCACAACACACTTGACACAGATTATGCAAACTTGCCCGCCCTTTATAATTCAAGCCCTCAACTGCTCCATCCCTCATTATACTCAAATCTCTAAAGTTGATGTGACCAAAACGTCTATGCCACAAATCACAACGGTCCTGAGCATACATAGAGAACGCCACTGGCTGAGTCTTAACAAAATTAAGTCTATAAACTTGATTAATTAAATCAGCTGTAGCCACACTTGTACCTTTACTATTAAAAATCTCACAACCTTTCTGGTTAAAAACAACCCTGTTACCATTTAAAATCAACTGGCTAACTGACAGTAAATTGGTTGTAATATTGGGTACATAATGAACATTTTTAACTACAATGTCAAAGTTTTTATTGCTACTTACTGTAGTTAACTCTACTTCTCCAACACACAACACTGGCATTTTTTCATTGTTGGCTACTAAAATTTCTTTGAGCTGTATATCCTGGGATGCATTTTTTATGCAGTCATTTCTTGAAGTTAAATGCACACTTGCTCCAGAGTCAATATACCAATCTGAATTGTTAAATTCACCATTTAAAAAGACCGCACTAAAAGCACTCTTATCCTCCGGTTTTCTCTGCTGTTTTCGAAAACTTTCAAAATCCCTTTTCAAAACTGGGCACTTGTTTTTGTAATGACCTGTTTGTTTACATCCAAAACAAATCACATGTTCTTTATTGTCATTTCTAACACTGCCAGCGCCGTCTTTGGGATGTTTTCGGAACTTGCCTTGACTGGCAAAAGCACTACCAGTAGATTTCTCGCTGCCCGCGTTCCTACCAGCTCCATCTTTCTGCATATCAATTAACTTGGACTTTATTGCATCCCCTGTAATTTGAATTCCAGAGTGTTCCAGGGCCATTATCATTGGGGTGAATCTGTTTGGCAATCCTGCAAGCAACAACGAACCAATCCACTCACTAGTAATTTCGAATCCACTCCGAGTTAATTTCTGGGCTGTTTCAATCATCTGCGCTATATAATTCTCCATACTGTCACAATTATCCAACCGTAAACTTATGAGAGTTCTAAGTAAATCAATTTTTCGTGTAAAAGTTTTCTCACCATACAGGTTTTTTAATGTTATCCACACATCCAACGCCGTTGTCGCCTCTCGAATATGCACATAAATGGATGGATCAATGGATAAACATAGCTTTGCCCTCGCTTTATTCTGCATGTCTGCATTTGTTTCACCATTTTCTTCCAGGCATTTCGATAAACCATCAAGCACAAAAACGTTTTCAATCGCAAAAGACCAATCATCATAGTTCTCGCGACCCATTAATTTTGGCACACTGGCTAAATAATTCGTAGCCGCCATTTTCAGTCCACAAAACAAACTGCGAATTTCACTCGACCCTACGTGACTACGTTACCAAAAAAAACTCACAACTGATACCTTCAGGTTATAGAACTTTAAAACTGAATGCTGGGCTCATAACCTCTTGAAAATTATAGTGGAAGTGAGGATTTTCTGGGGTACATTGAAATAATAAACGCCATGTTTTGTTCGATAGCCACGACTTCGTCTTTATTTTAATAAGCAATATTGGCAACACGCCATACATCAAGTGTTTACAAAGTACATAGTAAGATGGCGCTACATGTATTGAAATACCTTTTTTGATATATCACAACATCATGTAGCCCAAAATAGAATTTGTATTATATGTAAAGACAAATATCTTTACATATAATACAAAATTCCTATTATATGTAAAGACAAGACGTATATATAGGGTGACCATATGTACTTTTTTTAGTAGGACAGTACTTTCTTTTCAAACGCTGTCCTATTGTACTTTAAAATTTATGAAGTACACCTAAACGTACTCTTTTTTTTTAATTACACAAAATTAAGTCCTACTTTTTGTCCAAACAAAATATAATTATGATTCGAATTGATGCGCTCACTGTTGATTAGTCTATTAACCTTTTATCTTAAATTCCGACACTTTTTCTCGTTTTTTATATTATTTTGTGCTGTGTGGAAAATAAACAATTTCATCATGTCACCGCCTAGAAGAAAATGCCATTTTAACGTCGAGTTGCACGCAGAGTATCCTTTTATGAAACAAAAATCAAATGTTTCACCGCATGTTGTGTTTTGCCAAGTTTGTAAAAGTTATGTTGATATTTCTAACAGTGGTCGCAGTAATATCAAACAACATTTGTCAACGAAAAAACACATGTTGGCTACTAATGCGAACTCGAAGAGTAGCAAATTGGAAAACTGTGTTAAAGAAGAAAATTTAAGTTCTGAAAATATGTTGATTGCTGCCAAGGAAGGTACTTTTGCTTACCATACAATTGAGCATTTGCAAAGTTTCAGATCCTTAGACTGCACGTCAAAACTAATTGTAAGCATGTTTGAACCTAAATTTGCGGCAGCTCGAACCAAGACTGAGGTGATTGTAAAAAATGTTTTAGCTCAAGAGGCTCACCCAATTAGAAATTGACATTCGAAAAGCAAATTTCGTCAGCATCACAATCGATTCGTCGAATCATAGAGAAATTAAAGTTGTGCTCTTAATGGTAAGATATTTTGATGGAGAAAATGGTGTCCAAGTAAAATTACTTCAGCTACCTGACTTACCTGGTGAAACATCAGAGCAGTTAAAAGCTTACGTGGTCAATGTTTTGAATCACCATAATCTACTACAAAAATTCATCGGAATGTCTGCTGATAATACAAATACAAATTTTGGTGGAATGAGAAAAAAAGGAGTGAATAATCTATTCAGCAAATTAAATGCTTCTCGTGGTAAACCTGTGATTGGAATTGGTTGTCTGGTACACATTTTTAATAACTGTTTACAAAATGCGACGGTCGTCTTACCCATAGACATCGAGGCTATTGCGATCAAGATTTTTAAGTATTTCTACTCTTTTTACAGTCAGAGTGGAGAAATTAAAACAGTTTTGCGATTTTGTTGATATCGAGTACAAAAAATGTTGTCGTTTTCAAAAACAAGATTTTTGAGCCTAATGCCAGCCATTGAACCAATTATACAAATGTTCGAACCCTTGAAAGCATACTTTTTGTCGATTTGATAATTGTCCAACAGTTCTAAAACAGTTTTTTCAAAACCCAATCAGTGAAGCATGGATGTGGTTTGTGCATAACATTGCGTCTCCCTTCCACAAAGTGATTTTAGATGTAGAAGGTGACAAAATATGCGCAACGGAAGCCGCTTTGGATTATCTCGAACTCATAAATAAGCTTCAAAATCGCTTAAATACCGCTTTTACCGCTTAAAGTAAGAGAGTCCCTTTCAAAACTGGAAAATATGGACCTTGACCTTAGTGTGAACTATCGGGATATCTTTATCACGCATGTCAAGCAGTTCTATTCAAATTGTGTAATATATTTAAAAAACTGAAGTGAAAATTTAAGTTAACTAAAGCTATTTGGATGAATTAACTTGAAAAAACAAATTTCTTGGGCTGAAATTTTATCGTCGTGTGAGGCTTTCAAATACTACGTAGGTCCGATATTGAATCAGGACGAACTGTTTGATGAAGTTAGTCTAATACGAACCTACATTACAGAAAATTAAATCACAGACTGGAATTCGAACAATATTTCTACCGAAGATCGATGGCTCGAAATCTTCCAAAAAGAAAGGGCTTTGAAAAATCTCAAAATTCTATGTGAGTTTGTTTTTTGTCTGCCGGGACCAGTGCGTCGATTGAGCGATTGTTCTCAAATATCAATAACTATTGGAGTCCCAACAAATCGCAGTTGAAAATATCTACTCTGGAAGTAATCATGCAAGTCTACAAAAACTTCAAAGTTTCGTGTAATGAAATGTTTCAGTTCTTAAAGAGCAAACCAAAACTTCTGAAGGAAATTCATAGTTCCAAAAAGTATGACTGGTACGAAAATGATGATCAAGATGTTCAGAAAGGAACGTCGAAAGAAAATTAACTATTAAAATTTATCATACATTTTTTATGTACTTATGTTTGATTAAAAAAATCGCTCTTATCATTGTTTCATTAAAGATTCGTAAAATTTTGACTAGGGCACTAGCAGTGTATATATTTTCTTAAAAATTATAAATGTACTTTTTTTTTTGTTGAAAAATTATGGTCACCCTACGTATATATGTAAAGACAAATAATCATATATTGTAGCAGTCACAACTATGACTAATTAATATAATTAATTATTAAAATCCTAAAACCCCTCACAATCCCTTTATGAAACGTTTATGGACAATTGACGACACGATGCGATACGCACGATAAAGTGGCCAAGAGGCGCTAAACGGCTAAAGTCAGTTTTGGCCAACGACTCAACCAGAGAGGTACTTCTCCACGCCTTTACCGGCATCTTTCGTCTCAAAATCGGGTAGAAAATCTGGGAGTTGATCTAAACTTTTCCCCGAACATCCAGGGAGGAATTACAACATAAAATAAAGTATATATATGATAAAAAATATAGGTACATGATAAAGATTCTAGATAGAAAAACCCGGCTTCCGGATCTGCCGCAGTGATTATTTAAAACCCAGGTGAGCAATTAAATCTTTCAATTTTATAAGCATATCATTTTATTGATGTCTTCATTTTCTTTTGAAATATTAAAAGTATAAAATCCGAGTTTTGTCATATGTATCATGTGGCCTTGAGCTTAGACCGTAAATTTATCGGACACCTAATTAGGTTTTTTCTGTTTTTTGTATACTTACTCGGTATAAAAAGTTTTATGCCTAATTTACGACATATTCTTTAAATGCGCAGACAGCATGGCAATAATCTGATAAAATAAAATGTTTGTTTATTTTGATAATTCGATGTGTGAGTACGCATTGACAGTCATCTTGGGGTGCCTTGATGTTTCTCTAAGTGTTATTTTTTGTAGATTTCGGCCGATTAGGACAATAATTAATATTAATATCAGTTGAACCAAAGACCTACTGCCACCCATTGGTCACCAAGAAACGATTGTCTCCAGGACTACAGCAGTCTCCTTCGTTCGTTTTTCGGAGCCCCAAGGACCGCCAGAGTCTTAAGGGGACTTAACCAGGACAGCTGTGGTGTTGTGACGGACATTAACTTCTAGTTTCGTACGGTTAAGGTTTTTTTTTTTCTTTTGTAACTTACAGCTTTGTATATGCATATACCAAGGTTAGTATTTATTACAGTTTTGTATCAACAATAAAAAGTTAGGTAAATGGTTATTAATTAATTAAATTAG
This sequence comes from Diabrotica balteata, assembly GCA_918026665.1. Lineage (NCBI taxonomy): Eukaryota > Metazoa > Arthropoda > Insecta > Coleoptera > Chrysomelidae > Diabrotica > Diabrotica balteata. The sequence goes on along the minus strand of OU898280.1, from coordinate 72,283,089 downwards.
ATTCATTGTTAGGGAAGGGGTTTCTGATTTTGTATAGTGGTTTTTAAAAACAAAGGGAGGGAAGAAATTTATATATCAGGTTTTTTTTTAATTATATATATATATATATATAATATATATATATATATATATATATATATTGTTATGCTATTTAAATTGTATTCTATTGCTTATTTAGAAAAGATCCTGTCTATATTTATTAAATGATCTAATCTCCAATTAATCACAATAAATCAGCATTAATTAATTACAATCTCAGGCTATTTAACTTGTACTATTTACCTTTGATCGTGGATTCAAAATATTTTCCAATTGGCTTCCTAATTGGGATAGGTAATATGACCTGAATAAAATACACAGAATTTCAACTGAAGTATATGTGAGATGTCCTTTATTTTATTGAAATTTTATATAACAATCAATCCGGTAATATTTGCAATACAATACTTTGAATATATGAGAAGTTGTTTTCTATCATGGACCCAAATGTTATTTTACATTGATTTTTAATATGTGTTATAACTAAGCTCTCTTTATAATTTTTTTTTTTTTTAAATGATCGCAAAATTAAATGTCTCTATTATTTATTCAATTTATTTAATTTATAAATGAAAACCACACTCCTGCTCTAATGAAAATTGACTGACCTTTCGTTATCTGCCGTTGCAATTCTATGGCCACGCCATAAAAAAAAACCTTTCTCTGCTTCTGCTCCTATTTTGGTCCAGAAGACGTACACCTTTCTCCTATCTGTCCTTGTATCTGCAACCCAACAACTCGTGTAATTCTATGCAGCCTCCTTTTGAACCAATCTCCGCGCCTGTTTATAACTTCAAATGTTTCCGGCTTCGTCTGATATTAATATTCTTATACCCTTTGGTTTTTCTATTCTCTGTACCCCGTTCCTCACACTGATCAGCTTTTACACAGCAAATAAACACACCCGGTAAATTACGTCTTCGGGACTTCAAACAAACACAAACCACAAAGCTCCTTCCTTCTTGGGCGACGAAAACTGACTAACTCCTTTCCTCTCTCCTATCTCATAGCCAAAACCACTCCCTCCTTGCATTCAAAAATTGACCAATAAAAATCTTCTACCTCTGTGACGTATATCGTTATCAACCAACTCTCTCTATTAAAACGTCATTCGGGTAATTCCAGAAAACAACATTCTTTAATTATTCTAACTAAATCTATCTGCTTTACAAATATTTCTTACTAATAGCTACAAACGATACCTGTTTCTCAATTCAATGTCTTTTGTTAATAAACTTTTACCGATATAATCTTTCGGGGGGAAAAACCACCGCACATCCCGGTCTATTGTTTAAACACTTTCTATATACACTTTTATTACGGGTAAATCCATTTCACAATAACCGACTTATTTAAATTTCTTATCGATAATATTTGAAAGTCTTGTCTCTGAGGCCTAATGAACAATTCTTTGAACAACTTAAAATACATATTTTGTCTTATACAGGATGTTTGAAAATTTATATGCCCGTGTCATTATGAAATATCAATAATTTTAATTTTTATTTAAGTAATAAAATTTGTATATCGGTTTTTTTATTGCTAACAGACATTCAAAAGTACAACAAATCCCCGCCTTTGTAATCGATAAAATTTATCAATCTATGCAACTAAATTTTCTCGAGGCAAACTAAAACGCACTTCCTGTATGCTAGCTGTACTTATGCTACGTATTATCCTATCCTACTATCTACTTTATACAAATTTAAATCTTCATTCGTGATATTTATATACATCATGGATATTATAAATACCTCTGATCTTTTCAGAATCCATATGTTTCAACTCATAGCTGTTTACTCCATCTTCGTTGTTTACTATGTATTGCCCTTCGAAAACAGGCATCAATTTTGCGCAAATACCGCTCTGAAGATTTGACACTCTTAATGCTCTTACCATTACTTTGTCACCCTTTTGGAAAGTTACTGGTCTTCGTTTCCTATTATGACCCTGTCTCTGGATGTATTTCTCATTGCTTCTTCTTAATCTCCTCTGAACCGTTTCTATAACCTGTCGATACTCTCTTTGTTCTGGATCTTCCCACGGTCTTATCGGCATGACGCCTTTCATGATGTATTCTGGTGTTTCTTTCGTTACTGTACTTGGCATGGAATTTAGGTACATCTCTATTTCTCCCAATTTTCTGTCCCATCGCCGATGTTGACCATCCGTTGCAATGCGAAGAAATTTCGTTACCTCTTGTATAAATCGCTCAGAAGGATTACTTTGGGGATGCCTGATGCTTACAAAGTTCGTCTCGATTCCCCGTTCTCTAAGCTGTCCCTTGAAACGATCATTTCGGAAGTACGTTGCATTGTCTAGTAAAATTTTTCTTGGGGTTCCTACCGTAGCGATGAAATTGTCTATTTTTCTCAATATTTCTTCCCCTTTTGTGGTGCGGCAACTATATAATTTCACGTATTTTGAGAACACATCCACCATCACCAGAATATGCTTGTTCCTTTGGTGGTCACAATTAGATCGCTTAACATGTCGATAGCTATAATGTCCAGGTTGTTCCGGGATACAATGCTCTTTGCAATATTTTCGTTTTTAAAATTCCTGCTCTTGTATTTCTGGCATACTTCGCATTTCTGTGTGATCTCTTTTGCAATGCGGTAATCTTGTCGACTGATGTAGTTTTCCCTAAACACAAGCCATACCTTTCTACTGCCAATATGTCCATTTTCCTCGTGTAGCTTCTTTATGATTTTTTCTGCCAATGTCGGTGTCACTAAATATAATTCCTTTCCGTCTATTCTCTTAAAAAATATCTCGTTTTCTAGCTCCGCTCTTCTCTTTTCTCTTTCTTCTATGCCTTCCTGGTCGGTCCTTATCTCATTTAATGAAAATATTCCTTCGGCTTGTGTCAATATATTCAATCCCACATGTAATGTAATTGTCTCTTTTTTCCTGTATCTTCGTCCCGTGTTAAAGCGTCAGCTATTATGTTGTCTTTCCCTTTGATGTATCGGAATTCGAAATCATACTCTTGTAAGAGCAGAATGCCTCTGTGTATTCTGTTATTTACCAATCGATTCTTCATGATGTGTATCAATGCTGCATGATCCGTTTCGATGGTGAATTTAGCTCCCAATAAGTAAAACCTTAATTTGTTTACGCAAAATAGTACACTGGCGAATTCCAACTCGGTGACACTGTATTTTCTCTCATGTGTTTTAGTCACTCGAGATATAAAACATATCGGAACCTCTTGGCCGTTTTGTATTTGCGACAACACTCCTGCAAATTTCTGTATCGACGCATCCGTACGGAGTATAAACGGCAAATTGTACATAGGGTGATATATTTTCGTTCCTTTAGCAAATTCTTGTTTCAATATTTTGAAAGCTTCCTCCTGTTCTTCTTTCCAATTCCATTTTGTCCCTTTCTTTAACAATTTTATTAAAGGAATTTCTTTTTGGCTTAAATCGGGAATTAATTTCTTGAAATAATTTATCGTACCGAGAAACCCTCGCAATGTTTTTAGATTTGTTGGTCTTGGGTATTCGTCGATGAGCTTTACTCTGTCCTCGGCTAGACTTACAGTTTTGGTGTCAAGTTTGAAACCCAAATAAATCACTTCCTTTTGAAAAAATTGACATTTTTCAATGTTTAGTTTTAATCCCGCTGTGTCCAATTCTTTCAAAATTATTTTGATATGTTCCACATGACTCTGCATATCTTGTGAAAAAATTAATAAATCGTCGATGTAATGGACGATGAACTCTTCATGGTGATTCAAAATGGTATGCAAAGCTCGTACAAGTGCTGCACAAGCGCTTTGTAATCCAAACGGAACTACCTTAAATCGGTATACTATACCATCAATTGAAAAGGCAGTGTAGTTTCTACACTTTTCAGCCAAAGGTATTAACCAAAAACTATGCTTTAGATCAATTTTTGAGAAAATATGTGATCCCGTGATTCTTCCAAAAATGGCCTCGATATTTAACGGTGATTCATATTGTGATACTGTGTGTTGGTTGATATTTCGGGCATCTAAACAGAGTCTTAACTCTCCACTGCTCTTCTTCACTATCACAATTGGGTTAATATAGGGTGAGTCACATCTCTCAATGATTTGATCTTCCAACATTTTTTTGATTTCTTGCTTTACTTCTTGCCGATACTTATAAGGAATTGGATAAGTCTTCGATCGAAAATTTCCCAAGTTTTTCACCTCAAATGAGTGCTCGTATTTTGTGGCCACTCGGTTTTCCTCATTTATCAGCGTTTCGTAGTCTCTTAAAATTAGACGCAAATCATTTTCTTTGCCTTCTCCACATATCAATTTTTTGTCTCTCTCATCAAATTCTTCGCACATATTCACCGTGTACTCCGTGTCTTCTTCAAACACCACTGTCTCCATTGTGTCCTCTTCATTTTCCTTTGTTTTTTTTTCTGTTGGGCTCGTCTCTTCTTTTGAGGAATCCCATATGTTCTTTTCAACTGAATCCTTTTCCTTTTCTTTCATTTCCTTTGTTTCTTCTTCTGTTGGGCTCGTCTCTTCTTTTGAGGAATCCCAAGTTTTGCTTTCATTTCTTGTCAAAATCTTCCCATCTTCTTCTCCTGAGCTCGTCTCATCTTTTGAGGAATCCCAGGTTTTTTTTTCTTTGATCTTTTTCTGACCTTTTCCCCTCTTTCTTCCTTTTCCTTTGTTCGTCACCAGGTTCATTTCCACCGTTTGTTCTTTCTCTGATTCGTCCGTAATTTGTTTCTCTTGTTCCTTATCCTGTTCTTCTTCTTTTTCCTTTGTTATTTTCATCGTATTGGTTTTGAAGTCGATCACTACATGTTTTTCCGTTAATTCGTCAACGCCTACAATCATGTCATGTGACATATTCGGCATTATTACACATTGAAGTGCATACATATTTTTTTCAATCGTACCATTACTCGTATACCTTCATTTATTGTTGCCAATGTCCGTTTATTTGCGCCCACTAAATTCACCCTAGGTATTTTATAAATTAGACTTGTTAAATTTACTTCTTCGATTAATTTTCTGTTGACCAGTGTTATTTCAGAGCCTGTGTCTATCATAATTTTAATTGGTTTCTCATTTATAAATCCATCCACAAATTTTAAATTAACTCCATTTCTCTTTTCATTGTTTCCTGCCAGTTTAATAAATTCCTTGGGGTGACAAAAAATTCCTGTTTGTTTCTTCGTTTTTAGTGAGCGCCTTCTTGAAAACACGCCTGTTGTTCTTCTGTGTTTTCTCGCCCGTCATCTTCTCTCTCATATTCATTTTCTTCTCTTTGCGTATTATTTATTTCTCTTCTGTTCTCTTTTGGTCTATCATTCCCGTATCGGTTACCGCGAGATTCCTGTTCATTCCGTGGGTTATTGTATCGGTTTCCTTGGTATGGGCGGTTATTTCTACTCTGATTTTCCCGATCCCTGTTTTCATTCCATCTCTGGGTTCTGGGTTCATAATTCTCTCTTCCGTTCGGTCTATTTTCGTATCCCTGTCTAGGTATGAATTCTCGTCTTGTATAATCTCTTCTAAAATTTTGACCTCTATCTCTATATTCTTGGTTTTCTCTTTGTCTATAATTTTCTTGCGGTCTTCTTTCTCTTCTTTCATGCCTACGTGATTCTCTCATTTGCAAAAATTGACATAAGCTATCAATGTCCTTGTAATTTTGGAGATTTATGTGGTCTTCCAAGGTATCTTCAAAGTGTCGCGATATCAACTCTACCAATTGTTCTGATGAATAATTATATTGCAAATGTTTTGCATTATTATAGAGTTGTAATGCGTACATCTTTTCTGATACGCCCATCCTCTCATGGTATTTTCCATTTTGTAACTCTTTATTTACTTGTAGTTGCTGGATTTTTCCCCAGAAATAATTTAAGAATCTTCTCTCAAAATCTTGCCAATTGTCAAATTCTTCTTCCTTGCTGACAAACCAAAGATTTGCCTCTTCTTTGAGATGGTTTCTGATGGTTTCCTTTGCTGTTGCAAACGGTCCTATGTATTTGACTTTTTCCTTTAGGATATTTATAAAAGGCACTGGGTGTAGTTTCCTTATATCCCCGCCAAATCGTACTTTTACGTCTTCTGTGCTATGTACGATAACTTCCTTTCTTTCTATTCCTCTTATCTCCATCTCTGCAATTTGTTTAAATCTCCTTTCCGTTTCTTTCCGGTCTTCTTGTAGCGCATTTTCAAATTTTATTTCTATCTGTTCTAATTCCCTTTCTTGCATACTCTGCATATCCTTCATTTTAGTTTCCATTTCTTCTCTCTGCATCTCTAGTTTCCTCTCTGTTTCACTAACTTTTTCTAAACAGACTTTTACTTCATTTTCATATTTGTCCAAACGCTTTTCCATTTTTCTATCATTTTCTTCTAATTTCTGTTCTATTGCTTGTCTTGTTTTCCGTTGGTTTTCTTGTATTTGTTGTGTCTGTAATTGCATCATTGCTAATAATTTTTCTAACATCCCTGTTTCTTTTCTTTCCTCTATTATTGTAACATTTCCTTCATTATCCGATCCTTCTTCAAACATTGTTTCCTCTTCTCTGTTATCTTCCTTCCTTTCTTGCATTTTGCTTTGACTCCTTGTGGTCGACATGTTGTTTTTGTCCCCGCCAAATATAAAATTCTACTGGTCTGTTGCAACAAACGGGACTTTTCTTGTTCAAATGTAATAACTCTTGAGTACGAGTATCAAATTTCAATATCCCACAAATAAATCAAATGGTAAAATATCAAATGTCAAAATCAATCAAATAAATCAAGTATGGTAAAATTATCAAATGTAAATATCACACAAATAAATCAATTATGGTAACCTCTAAATTGTCAATATCAAGAATAAATTAATTATGGTAAATTGTATCTTAAAAAAAAAATATAAATCTTCAGTGTCCTCAAATTTTACATAATATTTCACTTTATCCACGGCATATAAACTTTCAAATATCTGCTCGTCTACTCCTATCCTTTCAAATTTGCCAACTAGAAATATTTTTCAAAGTTTTACACGTTGGGGGCCATTTTTGTTATGCTATTTAAATTGTATTCTATTGCTTATTTAGAAAAGATCCTGTCTATATTTATTAAATGATCTAATCTCCAATTAATCACAATAAATCAGCATTAATTAATTACAATCTCAGGCTATTTAACTTGTACTATTTACCTTTGATCGTGGATTCAAAATATTTTCCAATTGGCTTCCTAATTGGGATAGGTAATATGACCTGAATAAAATACACAGAATTTCAACTGAAGTATATGTGAGATGTCCTTTATTTTATTGAAATTTTATATAACAATCAATCCGGTAATATTTGCAATACAATACTTTGAATATATGAGAAGTTGTTTTCTATCATGGACCCAAATGTTATTTTACATTGATTTTTAATATGTGTTATAACTAAGCTCTCTTTATAATTTTTTTTTTTTAATGATCGCAAAATTAAATGTCTCTATTATTTATTCAATTTATTTAATTTATAAATGAAAACCACACTCCTGCTCTAATGAAAATTGACTGACCTTTCGTTATCTGCCGTTGCAATTCTATGGCCACGCCATAAAAAAAAACCTTTCTCTGCTTCTGCTCCTATTTTGGTCCAGAAGACGTACACCTTTCTCCTATCTGTCCTTGTATCTGCAACCCAACAACTCGTGTAATTCTATGCAGCCTCCTTTTGAACCAATCTCCGCGCCTGTTTATAACTTCAAATGTTTCCGCTTCGTCTGATATTAATATTCTTATACCCTTTGGTTTTTCTATTCTCTGTACCCCGTTCCTCACACTGATCAGCTTTTACACAGCAAATAAACACACCCGGTAAATTACGTCTTCGGGACTTCAAACAAACACAAACCACAAAGCTCCTTCCTTCTTGGGCGACGAAAACTGACTAACTCCTTTCCTCTCTCCTATCTCATAGCCAAAACCACTCCCTCCTTGCATTCAAAAATTGACCAATAAAAATCTTCTACCTCTGTGACGTATATCGTTATCAACCAACTCTCTCTATTAAAACGTCATTCGGGTAATTCCAGAAAACAACATTCTTTAATTATTCTAACTAAATCTATCTGCTTTACAAATATTTCTTACTAATAGCTACAAACGATACCTGTTTCTCAATTCAATGTCTTTTGTTAATAAACTTTTACCGATATAATCTTTCGGGGGGAAAAACCACCGCACATCCCGGTCTATTGTTTAAACACTTTCTATATACACTTTTATTACGGGTAAATCCATTTCACAATAACCGACTTATTTAAATTTCTTATCGATAATATTTGAAAGTCTTGTCTCTGAGGCCTAATGAACAATTCTTTGAACAACTTAAAATACATATTTTGTCTTATACAGGATGTTTGAAAATTTATATGCCCGTGTCATTATGAAATATCAATAATTTTAATTTTTATTTAAGTAATAAAATTTGTATATCGGTTTTTTATTGCTAACAGACATTCAAAAGTACAACAATATATATATATATATATATATATATATATATATATATATATATATATATATATATGTGTATATAGGTGAGTTATTTGTTACTTATTTGTTACTTATTCATGTTATAAATATATTTGTTACAAGTAGTTTAGCTTTTATTTCAGTTCCTTCTTACAGTTATAATATAGCAGAGCAAAGGTTAATATTGTTTGTTTTTTTTTTGGATTTTCAAATTTATTGCAGGTTATTATATCAATAGTACTTTATTCCTTGTTATTCATAACTTCATTTATTTATTTTTCGTTAATTTCCTTCAGAAATTAGCTGGCGCCCCTTTCAGTTTTTCCTAGGCATTTCCGTATATTCTCTTATCTTACCCTTTTTATATTTTCAGATTTTCAGTTGCCCTATTATATTGTATTCTTTTGGTTAAAAGATCTCTTTTTCCATTATCTTAAAGCCAAATTCCAGTGCATTGAAGCTAGCCCGAACACTCACTTGAGATTTGGTGTCTCTTTGGCCATTTAACTTTGTTCCTCTGAGCTTAGCCATTTTTTAGTATTTTTCATTACTTCTCTTCCAGTTCTTCTGAACTTTGTAAGTTCTACTCTTCCTAAAATCCAATACTCCCAGAGTATTGAGGTTTCAATATCTCAAAATAATGTGAAATCCGACACTGATTCCAAAATTGAGTATTCGGTGGACAACAGATTTATAGTAGAATATAATCATATTATAGGATAATCAATCAGGCAGAGGTGTGGACCGATTCACAATTTATAAGTAACAACGAAAAATTCCAAACATATATAAACTAATTTAAGTATTGAATTGGGCGCTAAATCCAAAATTTATCAACCAGTGGACAACAGATTTATAGATTAGCACATCCAAAGATATAATCAACCAGGCAAATAAGTCGCCAATTTCATACTATAATCAAATAATCCAAAAAGTAACAATAGGAAAAATGCCAAATATATAACCAATTTAAGTGTTGAATTGTAGCGTTATAACTGCTACATTGCCTGCTTTCTTTCTTATGTTAATATATTTCGTTAATTCTATTCTCCAATTTCCGTATCTTCTGTCATAATTCATATTCTTCTATATCCTCCATTGTATCTCTTATTTTTCTATATATTTTCTAGGATATAGATTGTATCAGAATTATGTCGTTACTTAATTGATTCATTATTCTCTTTTCATTTTTACTGGTATTTGGTATAAAAACCAGTTGGCGTCCAAATCTATCTTCTTTATATATATATTTTAGTATCTACCTTTCCTATTTTCTTAATAATCATCATTTTTATCTTTTACTCAAGTTTCTAAAGAGTGAATTTTATTTTCATCTCTATTTCCGTTACTTTGGAACGAGAGGTCCCATCTTTATTCTCTGTGACATTTCTCCTTCCCGTTCGATACAAAAGTCCATATAATCGCTTTTATTTTCTAAAAATGTCGATTTTCTTCATGACTTCTCTAAGAATAGAATAACCAATTGTTGTGTCGTCTCCAGATTTGGAGTCAACCTCCGGGATACATTTCTCAGGTGCGGGTCAAATTCTATTACCATCCAGAAGACCAACCGGCCTGAGAATGGAACCATTATTCCAATAGGAGAGTTGACTCCGGGACAAGAAAATCCAAAACTACCAACATGGCTTGCTAACAACCAGAGCAGAAAAGACAAGGATAAAACTTAGGATTTGGTGACAAAAATTCTTCTTTCATATACCTAATGTAACACTGTAGCAAGAAGTCGAATAATTTTTATTTAAATTTAATACGATACTTAACATTTATTTTTCTTTTTTTTTTATATCTTAATAAACATGTGTTAATTTAACTGTGTATTGTTTCTTCTTTTTACTTGTTTGTGTGTGTTGCTCCAGAGTAGGCCATATTCACGTCCTGAGTGAGCTAGCCAGGGAGTGTTTCGTATAACGTCTAATGTAGCAATTTTGTAATTGATACATTAGGGGTTATGACGTTAAAAATTGGTCCCAACGGGAAACGATTTGTCACTCCAACGTTGTTAGTGATGTTAGTCAGGTTGTAGCAGCAAACTAAGGTTTGCGGTTACAGGTTGACAACAGCAGCTCAACGTTGGGATGTTACAAATTGAGCCTCGAAGGGTTACAAATTGGCACCCAATGAATATTTGTTGGCACGTCACAGAGTGACGTCCAATGAATGTTCGTTGGAACGTTACACGTCCCCACACAACGTCCCCACGTTGGGCGCCAAATCCTGGTCTTTTCTGCTCTGGTTGTTAGCAAGCCATGTTGGTAGTTTTGGATTTTCTTGTCCCGGAGTCAACTCTCCTATTGGAATAATGGTTCCATTCTCAGGCCGGTTGGTCTTCTGGATGGTAATAGAATTTGACCCGCACCTGAGAAATGTATCCCGGAGGTTGACTCCAAATCTGGAGACGACACAACAATTGGTTATTCTATTCTTAGAGAAGTCATGAAGAAAATCGACATTTTTAGAAAATAAAAGCGATTATATGGACTTTTGTATCGAACGGGAAGGAGAAATGTCACAGAGAATAAAGATGGGACCTCTCGTTCCAAAGTAACGGAAATAGAGATGAAAATAAAATTCACTCTTTAGAAACTTGAGTAAAAGATAAAAATGATGATTATTAAGAAAATAGGAAAGGTAGATACTAAAATATATATATAAAGAAGATAGATTTGGACGCCAACTGGTTTTTATACCAAATACCAGTAAAAATGAAAAGAGAATAATGAATCAATTAAGTAACGACATAATTCTGATACAATCTATATCCTAGAAAATATATAGAAAAATAAGAGATACAATGGAGGATATAGAAGAATATGAATTATGACAGAAGATACGGAAATTGGAGAATAGAATTAACGAAATATATTAACATAGGAAAGAAAGCAGGCAATGTAGCAGTTATAACGCTACAGAATTGGGCACTAAATCCAAAACTGATCAACCAGTGGACAACAGATTTATAGAATAGCATATCCAAAGGTATAATCGACCAGGCAAATTAGGTCAACATATACCCACATCCGGTAATATGTGCCTAAACCACAATATTCATAGACTAAGTCCTGGACTCTTAAACCAACATCAAACAAATTAACTTATACTGATATTCACTAACTATAGCAGGTAGCTACAACAGGTTTATAAGAATATCGGACATAAGTGAGCTACATGGCATTTAGTAAGCCAACAATAACTACTCAAAATATCCAAAAGGTAATAGTTAAAGAAGTAAGTAATCAAGTAAATAATAAATGCGTAATCAACAAACAAAACATCAAGAACGAACAGGCCAATTTCTGTAGAAACTGCAAATTAATGATCCGTTCTGACATTACTAAGAAAGAACAAGCTAGCTATTATAGAGGTAGCAATGACAAGAATATCTTAACATAAGTGATACTAAGAAATCAGCTAAAGGAAATCTTTTGTAATTATAATTGAACATAGTCTGGAAAGACTCAAGATTAAAACTAAAATGTTCAAATTAGAATTCAAATTGAAGATGGTTAGCTAATTATGAACGAATAATCTTACTGCCCAGTCATCTGCATAACCTGTCATGAAAATGGTGAATTCCGAAACTCTTCGAACAACTAAGGCCTCTAATTGAACAACAACTTCGAACCCACGTATTCAATCAAGTATGCATAGGCAGAATAGTCCACTCTCCCGGTACTGTAATTTTACCTCAACGATGGTGGGAGGGCCGAGTAACCGGTCGTGGTCCCTGAGAATGTGAGGGGAGCACGACCAGTGAAACCAAGAACAGTATCAAGCGTCCAGCGCCTGTGCACCGGGTGAGTGCCGGACACCGCCGCTGGACGCTAAAAGGCGCCGCAATAGACCCAATTGCGACGCCGTCCATCCCTTACATCTGGCTGTGCCGCATTCCGACGAACTTGAAGGACTTAGCGCTTTCACTGCTACCCCCTTTAGTTTGTGGCACCATCCCGGTCAAAATATGGTCTACGAACACATCTTCTACCGCCGTTTTTTCTTCCACATAAATACTCCGAGTACAGCCAGTATGATCCCCTCCTTCCCCGACCAATATCCTTAGGAGAAAACCTAGGCCAAAATCCGACGGAGTAAACCAGCGGGAAAAAATCCGTAATCCAAGGTGTTAGAAACCGTGCTGAAGAATGAATGACCACACGACACGGGGCCACAAACGGTTCCCTCGGGGTGTCTGGCGAAACCCCGTTGTAAGCAGCCTTACCACCACATGCGGGGCTCTGTGATGGAGGACCTTTTTTTTCCCTAGCTACTCGTGGGATTTAAATGCTTAATAAATTCTCAAAAGAAACCGCGGGCGACCTGGGCGGCAATCCAGGAAGAAAACTAGATACAGCCAGGAGGAGAACAAATTCTCTTCCTGACGACCATAATCTAAAGAGAAAAGCCTCGTACGTTAGGTCGATCTACGAAGTATATAAAAAGAAACCGTGCAGTCAAGCAATGGAGATGCTTGACTACATAGATGATATGACAAAACAAATAGAGCGGCTTACTTCCTTAATACAGGAGTACCCAAATATGGCAAGACCTTTAAAGGAACTTCATAGGCAGCTCCATAAGCGGCATGCATGCATAGTCATGCTATTAACTGTGAATATTGAAAAAATAACTGTGGTCTCAGACGTCCAATGTGACCTTCCGTGTGCTGAGGCTCTATTGTGCTGAGACCCACCATGACGGATTGCAGCACGCAGTCCGATGCCTGTCACGGACCTCCCGCGAGGACCAAGGTGAGCCTAAAATGTGTCAGCACTTTTGCAGACTTTCAGAGACACGCTCGCTTTGAGTGGCCTGAGGGGTTATATCAAAAACGACTATGGAGGTCTCAAACAAGTTGGACTCTAAGTGCCGCGTCAAGGTGGTAGTTCAGGAGCCCAACGACAGAAATATGAACTTTAGTATTCAAAGACTTTATAGAGACCGATACCTCTATCTATCGTCACTTAAAAGGGACTTCGAGGTAATGGAAAATTCAATCACCATCCGGGAAGGTGACGGAAAAAAAACAAAATCCCACAAAGTGATTAAGGTCACAGCCGGTACACCGGAAGAGCTCTGGCACGCACTCGAGCGCGTCAGAGAGGAAACCCAAGAAAATGACACTGTGGCCTTGCACCATGTGAGCTACATGACGGTGGCTGATATGAGGAAGATGGCGGAAGTTATCTTCCGAAAAACTACCCGTGTCTTCGTCTCGATATTCACTACAGCCATCAAACGGGAAAGGCCGACGTATGGATTTATTGTGTCTAACAAGGACACGACCTACTCCCAGCTGCTGACTGGAGTAGAGGAAGCCGTAGCAAACTGCGAGGCAAAGGAAGCTATTCTTAGCTTTAGAAGCACCCGTGATGGTAACCTACTCATTACAATCGACAAGAATCAGGACGCAGCCTCGATGATCAAAAAGGCTATTATCAAGGATAGCGATGTATCGGCCAAATTGTTTGGCCAGGAGAGGCAGGCAGTCATCCACGTTAGAGGGATGACCTCGAACACGAATAAAGAACACCTCAAAGTGCCTCTTACACGGGAGCTGGGTAAATGGGAACCTAACTACTCGCATGTAGTCTGCGAGTCGCAAACTACAGGAACAAACCACTGACTTTTACACCTTCAGGAATTCCATTACTAGGGCATACAAATTAAGCAGCAGGAGCAAAACCGCCTCGTACACCGTACCCTACTGGTGGAATGACGAAATTCAGTCAAAACGGACAGAATCCCTTAGATCCAGGCGAATCGCACAGAGAAACAGAACTCAGCAGACGAAAGAAGAATATAAACGGGCCAAGAACGAATTAAACAAACTTATAAAGAGGGCAAAGCGCACATGTTGGCAGGACTTGTGCGAGGCGCTGGAAAATGACGTGTGGGGCGAAGCCTATCGAATAGCCACCAAAACGCTGAGGTTCGAGACCCCATACAACCTGTGCGATGATAGAAGAAGAGACATAGCGAACATCCTCTTTCTCAACAAGCCCAGCATTGAACATACGTACAATACACATATCTGTCCGGAGGAGAGTAGGTAGATAGTGTTCCTTCTGGAGCGGAAGTGACGTCACACGTCGATCGTCAAGCGTACGTATCCTCATGGGCCAAGGCCACGCCCCCCTCGTGACGTAGGAACGTGCCTAGGGTCTCGAGGCCACGCCCCTCGACCAATGGTGACGTAGGAACGTACCTCGTGTCTCTAGACCACGCCCCTCGGCCAATGGTGGCGTAGGAACGTCCCCCCATGTCTTGCTGACCAATGGTGGACGTTCTCGTGACGTCGGAACGTGTCGTCGACCAATGGCAGCATAGCAGCGTCAGTGGTGGGAATAGCAACACCCCCAGCGACCAATGACAGCTCAGAATTTGAATAAACATCATAGAAATGGCGGTCTAGCGATGAGGAACCAATGGTGACATAGTAACGCCCTCCTCGTGACGTCGGAACGTGTCGTTGACCAATGGCAGCATAGCAGCGTCAGTGGTGGGAATATCAGGCCAATGGTGGCATAGTAACGCCCTCCTCGTGACGTCGGAACGTGTCGTCGACCAATGACAGCATAGCAGCGTCAGTGGTGGGAATATCAGGCCAATGGTGGCATAGTAACGCCCTCCTCGTGACGTCGGAACGTGTCGTCGACCAATGACAGCATAGCAGCGTCAGTGGTGGGAATAGCAGACCAATGGTGGCATAGGAACGTCCCCCAATGGCCTGCTGGCCAATGGAGGACGTCCTCGTGACGTCGGAACGTGTCGTTGACCAATGGCAACATAGCAGCGTCAGTGGTGGGAATAGCAACACCCCCAGCGACCAATGACAGCTTAGAATTTGAATAAACAACATAGAAATGGCGGTATAGCGATGAGGGACCAATGGTGTCATAGTAACACCCTCCTCGTGACGTTAGAACGTTTTTCTCGACCAATGATGCCACTGAAACGTGTCCTCAACCAATGGCGGACATCCTCGTGACGTTGGAGGCCAATGGTGTGCATCAACGGCCAATGAGAAAGACGTGCATCGACTAATGGTGGAGTCGTACCACAATATTAACGAAAAGACGCCCCCAGTCCC
The DNA here is from genome assembly GCA_918026665.1 of Diabrotica balteata. NCBI lineage: Eukaryota > Metazoa > Arthropoda > Insecta > Coleoptera > Chrysomelidae > Diabrotica > Diabrotica balteata. The sequence goes on along the minus strand of OU898280.1, from coordinate 72,267,462 downwards.
CCCCATTCCCCCCGAAAAGACGTTCCCAGTCCCCCCATTCCTCCCGAAAAGACGCCCCCCCAATAATAACGAAGCTACACGTCCAACGTAACCAATGAGAACGATGTACAATCGCTGGTCGGTGACTGCGTTCTATGAATTGACAAAGAGAAGAAGACGAATGACAGACAAAGAGAGCAATTTTTCCTCGTATTTTTTTGTAATTAAAACCTACAACCATTAGCGTAAAACTTCTAAATTTTTTCAATTTATATTTTACGAGTTACCTCGTATATATTTTATCGATTACCATAATAACAAAAATTCGTTTATTTTTCAATTTATACTTTACATGATCAGTTGAATGCTACTGAGAATAATGACATCACCCGGATACGCCGGCTATTAAAAATGTCTCACGCGATCACGATATATAGCCGGAAACACGTGCACATTCCAATTCGATTATTTAATGTAAGATAAAATATATTCGCATGGAGGCAGGAAGCAGGTGCATAATCCGTTGTATTTAATAATTAAGCCCGGCATGTGATGCATAAATGAATAGTCTTACGAAATATTGCGCAACATAGTTTTAGCGTGGGAGAGGCAGTTAGATAAATAGCAGACGCTATCAATTACTCAGTTATATTTCATGTTCCGCGCTAATACGTCAAATGTTATATAATATGCCACATCCTACATTGAATACTATAAGTCAGGTTGGCCGAGTGGTCAAAGGCGTTGGATCTAAGCTCCGATACCCGAAAGGGTGCGTGGGTTCGAATCCCACACCTGACACATTTTTTTAATAAACTCTTTATTCGTCTTCTTATGCCACGTCCTACGTTGAAATATGTCCTGCGTAGAATGTTACGATATCCCCACTTATACGTTGGAGTGGAGAGGTAAGAAGATATAATTAAAAGTTTTCATGTTCACAGCTTTATTTCGCGAAACGTAGGCATTGCAACATGAACAGTGTGGAAGTAAAAGCTAAAAGTGAAGTGATGCTGCTTAATACTTTGTATAATTTTGAGAATTTAAAAGTATTAGTTGGATTAAGTTCAGCTCAATCATTTGAACCAGGTGTTAAATTAAGCAGCGAGAATAATGAGATATCGTTCGGTATATGTGATTGGATCCGATTCATCGATGAACTTAATCGTAAATATAATCAGTTTTTCCTCATGCCTCTACAATGCTATTGTGAAGATGAACCTCCAGAATGTTGTGAATTTTTAGCAATTGAAACTCAAGCTACAGATCAACTTAAATGGCTCAATGTTAAGAAACTTGGTGTTACTTTGCAGATATTTGAAAAAGATGTTAAGAATCTTATTGAAGGAAACGAGAAGTTAATTTTACCACGCATTCGTTTCCTCGATGGACTGAGATTTTTAGATTACTATTGTAATGCGTTGAAAATTGCTACTTCATTCAAAAACGATTTACAACCAATAGACATTTTATATTCATTTTGTGAGGCTTCTTGTGATACTAGTATTTTAAGTTTAGCATTAAGGGAATATTTGTATTATTATAATGAAGATACAATTAGTGATTTAAATAACAGTATTTTTGAATAAAGGATTAAAACATTTATTTCTTTTTATTATACCATGGTAGTGGGGGTGATTAAGGATATTATTTATATTGACCTATGGAGTGAAAGACATTTATTTCATCAATGTCCACCGTACGGTGTAGATTAGAAGAGTTTTGGGAAAAAATACAAAAGTTGAAGGCGGATATACAGTGGTACGAAGATAGAACCGCAATCGAAAAACAATTTGCAGCGTTCCATTTGTCAGATAGAAAACTAACAAAAACACAATACCCGTTAAAAAGAATTCAACCCACAAGATGTCTCAACTAGCACCATTCATCATTCTCACAGCTATTGCTAACAATGTACTCTATACAAACGTACCAAACAATGTTAAGAACATGGCGATATGTTTTAATGATGTAAAAACTGATTGCAATCGAACTGAATGGACTCTAATGGATCATGAAGTAGTGAATAATGGGTGGCTTCCAGTATTTTTCAAAGCAATACCAAAGTCAGGAGGAACATTCTACAAGATCATGCTAATATCCCCAAATAACACCGAAAGTGATTCAAAATGGTACAAGACTAATAATAATGATGATGATGATGTCAGCAGTCAATTATCAATTATACTCTTAAGCATTATATTTATAATAAATGTTTTTATAGCGAGTAATATCATTATAAAATTTTTTGTAAATCGCAAATGCGAATCATCTTGCATTAAAATAAATATGTAAAACTGTTAAAATAAAACTAAAATAAAACTTTTAATCTTTTATTAAAAAAAAAATCCAATTATATAGGTAATATTTTGTTACACAACCATTGGCGGAGGTGATCCACATTTCTCGGTGCAGGAAAATAGTCCAGTAGCGTGGCAGTTGTTATCATGTGGAGCAAAGTTTCCAGTGGAGTATGGAGAATCATCAAACTTGCAAACATCAATAATTATGGGACAGACGTCAAGCATATAACATTTGTATCTTAAAAATTCTGCTTGTTGTTCTCCGCGAACGTAGATGTAGTCAGCTGCATACAACAACTTAGATTCCAGTATTTTATTTATTTTTGAATATTTAACATCTCCATTAGAATACCGAAGACCATGCACGTTTTTCTCCAAGTACACAGCAGTCTTCTTATCTTGATTACTTAATGTAGCAAACGGTTGTGGAGGTTTAAATATATAATGACATGTTTAAGACCAATTTCAATGCTAAGTTCTTTGGGAACAAACCACCCATCTACGGTGAATCCTTGAATGTCAACTAATGCGATCCTCATCATGGCTGATAGTATACTGAATTGGATATGATTGAATAAGTCAAGTTAAATGATATTTTTGATAACTTCAGTTAGAGGAAAGTATTCGAGTAGACTGTCGTGACAATTAAACAATACGCTCGAGTGCCTGCAGGAAAACCTTCATCTGCTTCGATTTCCAACTTAATATCAACGGTTCCCGATCTAAATGACGTATCATCCTGTTTGGAGCAGTCGAAAGTAAACAAAGCATATTTTTTAAAAGCATTATAATCCAAGATTGGATGTTTTGTTGACGAATGAGTATAACTGGGAAAGAATTCGGTATAGTTGTAGTGAGCTATAGCATAATCATTTTTCGCAAAATCCAATTGCATTCTCTCGTTAGGCCAATATTCACCATTAATAACCACTCGTACGCTGGACACCTTAATGTTATCGAATAACGTTGGATTGGCGTGAATGTCATCTCGTTTAGAAGTTTGAAAAGCTACAATGACATAGCGTGGACGTTCAACAGCTGAAGTTGTCTTTACACTCCATATCTCACGTCGGGATCCAGCCGTAAGTGAAGGTAGTTCATTAAGTTCCCATTTACGGAAAGGTATAGTTATCGGTGTATTATTCTTAATCGGAGTCATTAAGTCAATTTTCACATCGTCATTCGGAAAGACATGTTTGACCTTCAGTTCCATGCTGGTAACAGTTAAAGACACTGTTGTTGTTGTTGTGGCATTAGGTTCTTCTACTAAAATACTGTCTCTATCATTACGTGCTCGAACAAATCGAAACACTTGACGACCATAGGTTAATTTATTGTAATCGTTGAAAATGTTGAAAATATGTTTTATCGGAATCAGTAAACTAAAGCTGTCTCCCGATAAATGTGGATTATTCGGATAGTTCCATCCTGCAGTACTGAGAAACTTGGAATCTTCAGGAGTATAACACAGCAAACTGCGAATAGTGCTGACTACACCTGGATCTCTAACTATTTCCATGTCATGTGAACTTTGGATATATGTACATGTATCAAACAAGAAGGCTCCAGCATTCGGTGCAAGAGAAACAGTTCCATTACCCACTTTTTTTATACTTCCTTTAATTTCCAAAAGTGTTTCGTGTATGGCAAAAAATGCATCTGATTGATTTATGATAAACTCGACAACGTCGCTATTGTTAAATGACTTGATGTAAGGTGTATATGTACGAAATTCTTCTTTTCTAATAGTATCGTCGAACAGAGGTTTCTGGTAAAGATCTAAAATAGGTGGTTGAGGCTCCTGAACCTGTCGTCGAATGTATTGACGTTTTGACATCTTTTAGCTGTAATCCAATGGCAATAAGAAAGGCTTTATTGGCAGCAGACACGTCACGTCGCTTGCAAGATTTGCGTGAGACTAATGGATATTGATGTGTAGAGCTTTGTTTTATAATTAAACCCATCTATATCGTTTCCTTAAAATCCAAATGCAGCGTACTTTTCTCTCCTCTAAAGTTGACCGGTCTTAATTCTTGATCAACTACACTAACGGTAATTTTGGTAATGTCACGTATGCTGTTGCTTACTGGTATGTATATTGGATTATGAGGACGTTCGTCAATAGAAAAACCTGGATCAACACTTATCGGAAAATGTAGAATGGTGTGCGCAGGTCTATCCTCGTAGAAGGCTCCTTCGGTAATGTTGCATTCAAACAGTAGACTCGATACTTTTATAATGTTTACAGGTTGATCTGAAGAATGCATTTTTCCTGGCTCCAACACTCTATTTGAAGAGAAGCCCAATAATTTTCCAAGACTATCGTCTTTCTCGAAAGTAATAGTATGATCTTGACAGAAAATTTCACATTTAAGCGTATTGTTGTTCGGTCTTAAAGTAAACTCTCGAACCGAATTGTATTTATGCATTAATTCATTTCGAATGTACGCTTCTATATCAGTAATTTCATAACATCCCGATGGAATTTCAATATTACGCAACTTTGTACGATCATTTTGCTCATAGAAATAAAACTTTTCACCATCGATGTTTGGAATTGAATTAAATGTATGAAATCCCAGCACTGCTACATAATATTGTCGAAACGGATCAAGCACAAGAGGCACTTGAGGAGTAAACGAAAACTCGTTTGTAGTACTTGTCAAGGTCAACAATCGAGACATGACTGATATGAGGTAAAAGGTGTAGTAATTTAAATACCAAAATATTTTAAAAACTTCTTTATTTTTTTAATCATACTGTTACATGTTTGTGTTTTATTTATATTTTTCTCATAATACGGTACTCCACAAAATACACATTCACTTTCCATAAATCCACAAACATCACACCATACATGTTTATCATAGTCTTTCTTGCAAGGTAAGTAATCTTCTAGTACACCACGAATATCTTGGGGCATTTCATACCAAACACCACTCGTTATATTTTCCATAAAAATGCGAATAGCACGTCTCAAAAATTCGTTAGATGGTTCCATTGTAGAGAAACTTTAAACACAAATGTCCGCAGTTTATTTGGTTATAACTTTGATATTGATCGTTATTGTAGAAAATTCTTCCACCGTTCAAGTAGGAGACTAGTTCTCGCGGTGGCTTCAAGCAACCATATGAGTCAAAGTACTCTATGTCGTTGTTTATCTTTCTGTAAGCTACCCAATGTGTACCGAGGTTTGTGGAAATGTCGAGATTAATAATAGCACATTCATGTTTACGAGGGCTACGTGGTAAATTATCTCGCATGAACACGCCGCGGAAATTTGAAATTTTAAGTAGTTTAACAAATCTATTTAAATCCACATTGGTTAAAGGCCTATTAGGTAGCTTCAGCGGAAGTTTTTTGCCTTTTTTAAATATAATCCAAAGCCACCTTTAGCGTTTTTTCGCAGGTATAATCCTTTGCCTAGATGTTCCATTGCATTGTTGTGACGTTTATCTTCTTCTAGTTTCTTTTGAGCATTCTTTGAATCGATAACAGTTTTCGCTATCGCGCTTGCGCCCCCAGCGAGGCTTCCGAGAGCTGATAGGCCTGCAAAGATTGGGATTAAAGGTAAAATCCCACCAGATTTTGGTTCAAATGGAATAATTCTTGGAACACGTACATTTTTCTTCCCACCTACATTCTTAACGGCTGTTCTTGCTGCTGCAAGTGCAAGTAGAGCGGATTTACGCAGATTTGGTGACGGAGGAGCACGTTTTAATGTTTTGATAATTGGCTGTAACACATGTCGCTTAAATGAACCAACACCTTTACCACGTTTCATACCCATACCCAGTTTTCGTTTAGCTTTCATTGCTGTAGTAGTTAACCAGGCAGCGGTTTTTTCACCCAAAGATGCGTCTTTTGCTTTAACTCGTTCCCACGCTTTATTTTCCAACACCCAATCTGCTTTATGTCGATCTTTCAATGAATTACTTTGGGAATATGCGAGATCGTGATCTCTCGCAGCTCGATCTAACGGATTTATCCCCGGATCTCCACGAGCTAGACGTTTCTGTAATTTAGTTCCAGGTCCTAGATATTGGTAACCAGGAGCATGCAATTCAAACGGTAGACTATTGATCAGAGAATTCAACACTCCTTCACCTTGAACGACCAACATTGAAATGAATCGCTTTTTGCAAAATGTCTTTATATAACCATGTGTACAAAATACATCTCAATCACAAGATGAAGGTCATTCAACAAGACAAGACACTAGCAGTGGAAAACTTGGATTTTGTCGACAACGTGACAAGAACCAGCAAACATGGTGCATTGCTACCACATTCATTTCGTGCTATCATATGTGGTCCAAGCGGATGTGGAAAAACTAATGTTATGTTGGCATTACTTTTTGACCTGAATGGCGCTAAATTCAAAAATGTTTACGTTTATTCAAAGTCGTTGTTTCAGCCCAAGTATCAATTTTTGAAGGAAGTGTTGGAGTCTGTGAAAGAAGTAGGTTATTTTCCATTTAAAGATAATGATGATGTTATAAGCCCAAGTAAAGCTAAACCAAACTCAATATTCATATTTGATGACGTATCAACGGATCCACAACAAACAATACGTGAATATTACTGTATGGGTAGACATAAAGACATTGATTGTGCATACCTATGTCAATCATACAGTCGAGCAGGCAAACAACTTTTACGTGATAATGCGAATCTTATTGTATTGTTTAAGCAAGATGAGCTCAATTTGAAACACGTCTTTGATGACCACGTATCACCTGATATGACATTTGAGCAATTTAAACAATTTTGTTCCGAATGTTGGAAGGACAAATACGGTACATTCGTCATTGTTAAGGATTTCGATATTTCTAACGGACGATATCGTAAAGGTTTCGACAAGTTTATAAAACTGTAGGTATGATCGAAAAACACGCATTGTATAACAATATGTCAGACAAAGAGGTAGCTGCGCGCACGCGTAAAGTTGCCGAACTAGCTCGTGTCATTCGCAAAAAGTATTTGGCATTAAAGTTAGGTAAAACAGAACAAGATGAGTCGCTAAATAAACTCTTTAAGCCCATAGCTAAACCTCTAACAGATATTGCGCAATCGTCAAAAACGTTGCATCATGCTATTAATAACAAGCTTAGACACGTTAAAAAAGAAGAGGTGAAAACGGAGGAAGAGATAAAAAAAGAAGCCAGAGATGATGATGTATTTTCCGATGCAGTATCAATCGATCAAGTTAACGAACATGACATATTTGATCCTAATAATGTTTCGAAAGAGGCTATTGATGAATATATCGAGCAATATCCTCCAATGAGCCATAAGTATATAAAAGAATTTTGGATGAAAGATAATAAAATTGATAAAAACTACGGACCTATTTACAATGATGAAATTGGCTGGATGTTGGGTAAACGACGAATAAACTTTAACAAAAACAAAGGTAGTATACAAGTTATCAGTGATGGTAGTGGGGAAGGAGGATGGGTGCCGGGAACGCCAGGTCTATACCAACTAATTTTCTATGATAACCCTGAAGATTATAATGATACAGATTTAAAGCACTATAAAAGTTTATTAAATAGTACAGAAGTTCATCTGGATTCCAAAGGTCGTCTTAAAGGTGCAACTGGGAAAAAATATCATCATATTATCAAACCGCTATTTAAACCTACCGATGAAACAACAAAGAAATCGCCACCGAAAACTCGATCTACTGCATTAAAGAGACAACCTTTCGAAGGTCTTGTTCGTTTAGCAAAAACGACTCGTTCATCATCGATGACAACGTCTCCTCGAACATCGTTATCTTCACCATCTAGCTCCAAAGGGTCAGGGCTCGTCGATAATTCTCATTTGATCTACAACGATAATCCTATTGAATATGTATATTGGGATGATCCAAACGAACTATGCGACAGACTCAAATTGCTGGTTGCTTCCCAAGAAGCAGGAAACACATCCCACAATAACGAAATTGTTGCCATTATCAACGAATTACGTGAAGCAGATATTATATATTAATGTTTGGATTATTGGAACATCATTTCCAACATGAGTGTTGACAAGTTTGGTCGTCATCATTACCGTTCTAATGAACAAGTTGTTAAAAAGCTACGTGAAGGCTTAAAGCAATCCATTTTGGATTTACAAAACCAGATACATGAAGTACATAAAGACATTACACGAGATCCTCCTGTAGCAGGTAATCATCTTTCCAATAAGAAATATGTAGATGACAGCATTGTTCGTGCGAAAACTTTTCTAAGAAAAGAGATTAATTTGATACAAAAAAATAGAATTCAAAAAGATACTCAACTCGAACAAAAAATCTCAAACTCCATTAGTAAAATAGAAGTTAATTTAAGTAAAAAAGTTAACGAGTTGTCTGATGAGAATAAAATGACTGCTTCGAAAATATCTGATTTATCAAAACAAATGCATGAATTTAAAAATGATCTTGATATATTTAAACAAGAAATGACGAAGAATATTACAGATGCCGCCAACCAAAATGCACAAATTATGATGAAAACGTTGGAAATAGAAAAAAAGATTAAAACGGCGGATCTTAAATCACATGATTTAGATGAGCGTCTTAATGTAATGGAAGATTACCTCTTACATTATAAAGCTAACGGAACAACGAATTAGCGTTAGTTCAAAGAATCGAATCGTTGGAAGCTAGACATGGCATTTACCGAGGAGAAGATACAACTAGTTAACGAGCTACACAAGCCTGCACGAAAAAATTATCCTCGTCGACGAACAATCATTAAAGGACTAGACGATTTGTGGCAAATGGACCTTGCTGAGATGAGGCCTTATGCCAGTCAAAATAAATCTTACAAGCTCATTCTTGTTGTAATTGATTGTTTTTCAAAGTTTGTGTGGACTCGACCATTAAAGACGAAAACAGGTGAGGAAATTACTCGAACATTTTCGGATATTCTCGCTCATACTCGACGATGTCCGAAAAATTTACAAACAGACCAAGGCACAGAATTTTTTAATTCCAAGTTTCAAAATCTCATGAAACAGCATAGTATTAATCACTATAATACCTTTAGTGTTAAAAAAGCAGCCATATGTGAACGTGTTATTCGAACATTGAAGGAAAAACTTTACAAGTATTTCAGTCTTAATGGAACTTACAAATGGATTGATATCTTGCCTCAAATTACAAAAGAGTACAACAACACGAAACACAGCAAAATTCGACTTAGACCTATTGATGTTAATAAATCTAACGAAAATGAAATTTTACGAAAATATTATACTCACTTGAAAATTGCCGGTCCAAGAAAATTGAAAGTTGGTGACGTGGTTCGCATTAGTAAAAATAAACACATTTTCGATAAGGGATATAAACCGAATTGGACAACAGAACTGTTTAAAATTACTGAAATTAAAATAACGAATCCCACAACATACTTGATTGAAGATATGACTGGAGCGCCTATCAAAGGAGCATTCTACGAAGAAGAATTACAGAAAACAAAAAATAAAGACATATATTTAGTAGAGAAAGTACTGCGCAGACGTGGAAATAAGATGTATGTTCAATGGTTGGGATTCGATAGTAGCCATAATAGTTGGATTAACGTTAAAGATATCATTTAGGATCTACTTTTACATACACCGCGTAGATATACACTAAATGAGTGGGGGGTGACAAAAAGTATAAATTTCATAAATGCTGCAAGCTCATGCCCAGTTGTTCCTGCCAGTTCATCAATATGAGTTCTCAAGATAGTGGTTATAGTTCATCAGACGATATGGTGGTAGCTGCTGATTCACCATCAGATGATATCGATTATGATGCTGAATTAGATAGAGTTTTGGCGAAATTCGAAGAAGCAACCAAAAATGAACCATATTATTTACTAGAAGCATCCTTTCCGCTCGTCAACTGTATAATCAAAGTTGGCCTTTCTCCAGCTCGTCATTTCTCATCAGCCATTATTTTGTGTCAGCACAACAAGAATGCAAGAATTAGTTTAAACACTTTCGAGTGGGATGATATAATCGGAATTTTTAAGCAGAAGATTTGCGATTTCTTTAACAGCACCTCTCAAGATGATTACAATCCTATCGAGTTTCAGTGTGGAGGCTATTGTAAAATTAAACAAATAGTGTATGATTCAACCAAGTTCCTTGTTATTCAAAAGCATGGTCTGGAATACTATCTAGATGAAAGTGATGTCAACCAAATCCTAGAAGTAAACAGCAGTCTGGTGTGTCATCGTGTATCGTTATTGGATAATTTACACTTTTATGCTTATTATAGAAATGTTATCGATTTGATACAATCAAACTTTTGCAGCAGAAGCAGTTTATATGGACCACTTGAAGCTCTAACTGCGTTTTGCGAAATTTCCTCAGACTCTTTGTTAAGTAATGCTTTAAGAGAATATTTATATTATTATAAAATTAAAGTTGTAAATGATTTTATGTAATAATCAAAATAAATGCTATTTATGCAAACATGTCTTTTTTTATTTTCACGTTGAATGTCTCACAACGCTGGAAAAGATAAGCTGAGACTTAAAATTACAGGAAAACAATGTATATTTTTTAGAGTTTTTATTTTCTACTTATAATAATTACAAATGTTGATTTTCACCAAATTACAATTATCATTCTACATATTCATTTAACAAATAGCCAGTCCATTTTCGTGTGGAGATTGATAAAGCTATAAAAAAATTGGTTATGTTTTCATTTATTAATTTTTGTTTTTACTCAATCATTGTGGTTTCATAATGACCCCAAGGTAAAGTGTCATGAGAATTTTGTTGCAAGTAACGTTTATCGTCATACGGACTTAATGCAATTTTGTCTTGTGTTATTGTAAAAAGATCATGGGCGTAGGAACGAAACGTTGATTGGGAAACACTTTTAGTTGTAAATTCGTTTAAACACTTAACATAATCATCGAAAGTAATGTCATTTTTTACCGTTGAATATTTTACACCCTTAGATTTTTTTGTGACGCCTAAATTATTTGCAAGTCTTTCAATATTTGCATCATCCATATTATTCTTGTATTTATCCCACAATGCATTTCGATCCTCATCCGTCGTACTAATCTTAAACGAATACATTTTAGATCTAAGTCCGACAAAATGAGTCATAATGCGACCGTTTGCCTCATCTTTCATCATTCCGAGAACTTTTTTGTTGACTTGAGGTATTCCATAAATATTATTCTCAGAATAGTCTGATGTATCGAATTTGGATAAATTTGCTTTAATAACATCTCTGTAAACGTCATCACATTTTAATTCATAGATAAAACTGTCAGTGTCCCCATACATTAGCTTACAATTTTCAACTCCCATATATGGCAGCATAAAGTTATAATGAAAATCGTACATACACACTTTGGATATATCTAAAATTGACATGCCGATGTACAATGGTTTGTTGAAAATGATCTCTGTTTTGTTAAGTTCGATTGCCATTAAATTTTCATTAAACACAGTTCTATTATGAAATCTTGGACTAGCAATCAAATTTTTGGCTCCATATCTTCCATCCCATTTTGATACAAGTTTTACAATGCGATATTTCCTAATGTTTTCCATCGTTTTACCAAATATGGCGTTGTTGGCCAACTTAAAAAGATCTTTCTCAAATGCCGTTGTTGCTGCAGTTCGCAATTTTGTATTAAGATCGATATATGGCTTAAGCCAAGCGCTCTGTTTGAATTTCAACACTTTATGGATTTTTGTTAGTTTGAGTCCTGCATTCAGAGCTTGTTTTAGATTGCGATAGTGCAAGGTGTACTCTTTTTTATGGTACAAGGTGGTCATAAGTTTTGGAAGCTTACTTCTTGGTGGCACACGATGTTCGCAACAAAACGGTAAATCTCGATGTAAGTCATGTAAGTGTTCTGGGTATTCCAAATCTACTTGTAGTATGTATCCTGTATCTCCATCGTCAGGAATAGACAAGACATCAATATTGGTATCGACCCACTCGAAACCCCCATATGGTAAGAATTGAGACATTGCCCAACCATACAAATTGTTGACATCTAAATATAGCACATATTTACTAGGCTTTGATGGATCATAATTATGCATGTATTTGTTATTTGCCTCAGAATACCGATTACTTACTTGACTTATACCACCTCGGATAGCTTTCTCAATAAACATGATTTTATCGATATCATTCAGCAGTTCAAGTTTACATCCAGTATATTTAAGCATTGCATCCCAAGAAAATCCCGGCATGGTATAGTACCATGCAGGATCAAGACTGTATGTACTTCGACATTTTTGTCGAAAATTTTCAAAAATGCAAGTCAATAACATAATATCAGTTTTCATGTACAACATACTATATTCCAAAATATTTTTAATACCGAATGACTGCCAAACATTCTGAGCATGATGATACATATTTTTGGAGATGTGTTCACCCGATAATGAGCTGTAAAATTTATCAATTGATGGTAGTTGCGTTTCATTCAATTTATTGAAAGACTCAATATATTCGTATGGGAATATGCCTTTTCGTTTCAATAATTCCATTTGTTCGGGAGTGGTATTTGGAAATTCGCTAGCTAAATATCTTAAATCCTCAGGTTGCAATGTGGCAGCCAACTTGTCCAATGATGAATTTAAAAATCTCAGTGAATCAACGAACCTCAACTTAATACTGACCTCAGAATCGTATATTGTAAATGAAATATACTTTTCCTTATTTATTGGTAGTAAGCTGATACTACCATTTTTCGCAAGATCTCTAATCATCATATGCGAATCGTAACCGCTAAGATTATGAAAAAAAATTGGGACAACGAAAAGTTTTTTGAAATTTAAGTTACACACTTGGTGTGCGAATCCTCGAAAATCTCCGGTAAAATGATCATGATCACGAACAATTACATCCTTATCTGAAAACGTTTTTTCGCAAATGTGACAATTAGATGCATTAAAACTGGGTGCGACATTCATAGGTACAATATCTTTAATTTTTCCTTGCACAAATGCCGCCAACAACGTCATTTCCTTGGCAAACCACTCCATGCAATCTTCACCTGCGTAACTTCGGTAAAACGACAGAGATTCATCGTAAGAGCATTTTACGTAATAACCTGCACTAAAGGCTTTATGCTGCTGATACTTAATTGTTTTGCATTTTAATGGACTGTTTTTAACTTTGTTCAACATTGACTCAAAATCGGCATAGACTACAAAAGGAGTTGTTTGTTTATAAATATGATTTTTAAATTCAACATTCTGATATGATGGAAAAGAAACTTTACATTCATTAATTTTCTCACAGTATTTTGCATGATCATTTAATCTGTCAAAACTACTAAAATAATTCAAACACCTATCACATAAAAATTTTTTATTACGGTTCTTACTTAACTGCCTGGACATAAGTCGAGACATATCTTTAATCATGCAATAATGATACTTAATTTCTACAGATTCATCGTGAGCCATAGGTGCTTCGTAGTCATTCAATTTTGGAAAATATTTATCTTGTACAATCAATAAATTTACATGTTTAGTTAATTTGGTTTTGCATAGCCTTACCGGCGTTGTTACGTAAAATGTTCTCTCTTTAGCAACATTCATTTCTAACCCGTACACGTTTACAGAAATATTATTTAACTTTTCAAATTTTGAAATACCCTTTATAGTCATAGGTGTCTCTAGCCCATCGATATTTAAGACAGTCGCATAATGTGGATATGAAGATGTACGATCTGAACTGCATTTAGCTGGATAAATCGCTGAAACTATGCTCCAAAAAAAGCATGCTTCATCATCGTTTTTGATATTAATACATGCGTGCTTCTTTTGGATTTGTTCTGGTAGTCTAATGAACGACGAAGCTCCATTTCCCACTTCATATTTATTTATATTGACTTCTAAAGAAACTATTTTTTTCAAAGCCCACCCTGATCCCGTTTCTTCAAATTCCGATAGCTTAGACATTAATTTATCAACTATGTTTGTGTGAAACCATAAAACCAAGTCCGTTCCTGCGTCTATGGCTTCGTTTTTGGTATTAAAATATTTAAATTGGTTAATATCACCTCCTTGATTTGATTTTCTAATAAATTCTCCACATAATGTCATATTACATTTTATCATATTTAATTTTTTTAAAATGTTTTTAATTCGAATTCTAAATAACTTAAAACAATCTCCGAAAAATTGCATTAAATCTTTGTGTCCTAGATTAATAATTATACCTGTTCTGATTCTACTCTTGAATGCGGAATTTACATCTTCCCATTTAACCCGACGATGTTTAGTAATTCCACCACCCACGCGAAGACCGAAATTTTGAATTTCCGATTTAATTGTCTTTAAATGCCCCGCGTTTGTCTGTAGTTGCCGTAATTTAGCTAATTCCAAGTCCCCACACCGAATCGCTTTAGTAAACAAAGTCAAATGCCTTTTAATGTGATTTAACCAAATATTCGCTTCTCGCGGTGTATAATTTCGAAACAAAACATCACGCGCTTTAATTAAATGTTGTACAATGTCATTACTAAGATCACCAATGTTACTCATGATTAAGTAAAAAGCAATAAATCAATAAATGAAAAACTCACCAATATTTTTTTTATCCTCTAATTTTCTATTATTTCAAACGAGGCGGCTGGCTGCACCTTTCCAGTGGCAACGTTTCCTCGGAACACCAAGCTGTACTTTCCCTCGCTGAAATGTTCCAAATGCGGCCTGTAGAGTTCAACCACCCTTTGCGGCAAGAACGTCACCTCCTTTTCTAATTCAATAAGGATGGATTTCCCAAATTTCGTATCGACTTCTCTTGCCGCAATTATCTTCTGGGGTACTCCTACGGGTAGGCTGTTTAGCTTTCTAATTGGCTTGATTGTCTTCTCTGTAAGCAGAGAGGATGCATTAATCTTTTTTAGGTCCATCTGCAACAATATATATTTTCTTAATTTAACAGTAACATATCTTTGACTAGCAATTTCTTAATTTAACAGTGAAATATCTTTGAGTAGCAATATTATTTTACAAAAATTCTATCTATTATAATATGTATATTTTTTAATTTAACAATGAAATAGTTTTAACTAACAAAACTTTCATAGAAACAAAAAATTACAAATACCGCACTATTTACAAACATTTTTTTTTTTTAGAACGGAGAATATAACCAAGTAATTTGAATAAAATGTTTAAATCAGAAAAATTATTAAGAATTGGAAATTAGTAAAGATAATGATGAATTCTAAATGATATAAAAAAGGTTAAGTATTATAAAACTTACTTTTGTATATATAATTGCCGGCACTTCACAAACACAGAACTTCTCCGAACGGTACTTTGTATAATTGCTGACGCTGCACAAAACACACAACTTGTCTGAAGGATGATCAGAATTGAACTGACGATATGTAGTGCATCTGCTCTTTATCCAACAGCCTCTCCCACGCTAAAACTATGTTGCGCAATATTTCGTAAGACTATTCATTTATGCATCACATGCCGGGCTTAATTATTAAATACAACGGATTATGCACCTGCTTCCTGCCTCCATGCGAATATATTTTATCTTACATTAAATAATCGAATTGGAATGTGCACGTGTTTCCGGCTATATATCGTGATCGCGTGAGACATTTTTAATAGCCGGCGTATCCGGGTGATGTCATTATTCTCAGTAGCATTCAACTGATCATGTAAAGTATAAATTGAAAAATAAACGAATTTTTGTTATTATGGTAATCGATAAAATATATACGAGGTAACTCGTAAAATATAAATTGAAAAAATTTAGAAGTTTTACGCTAATGGTTGTAGGTTTTAATTACAAAAAAATACGAGGAAAAATTGCTCTCTTTGTCTGTCATTCGTCTTCTTCTCTTTGTCAATTCATAGAACGCAGTCACCGACCAGCGATTGTACATCGTTCTCATTGGTTACGTTGGACGTGTAGCTTCGTTATTATTGGGGGGGCGTCTTTTCGGGAGGAATGGGGGGACTGGGAACGTCTTTTCGGGGGGAATGGGGGGGACTGGGGGCGTCTTTTCGTTAATATTGTGGTACGACTCCACCATTAGTCGATGCACGTCTTTCTCATTGGCCGTTGATGCACACCATTGGCCTCCAACGTCACGAGGATGTCCGCCATTGGTTGAGGACACGTTTCAGTGGCATCATTGGTCGAGAAAAACGTTCTAACGTCACGAGGAGGGTGTTACTATGACACCATTGGTCCCTCATCGCTATACCGCCATTTCTATGTTGTTTATTCAAATTCTAAGCTGTCATTGGTCGCTGGGGGTGTTGCTATTCCCACCACTGACGCTGCTATGTTGCCATTGGTCAACGACACGTTCCGACGTCACGAGGACGTCCTCCATTGGCCAGCAGGCCATTGGGGGACGTTCCTATGCCACCATTGGTCTGCTATTCCCACCACTGACGCTGCTATGCTGTCATTGGTCGACGACACGTTCCGACGTCACGAGGAGGGCGTTACTATGCCACCATTGGCCTGATATTCCCACCACTGACGCTGCTATGCTGTCATTGGTCGACGACACGTTCCGACGTCACGAGGAGGGCGTTGCTATGCCACCATTGGCCTGATATTCCCACCACTGACGCTGCTATGCTGTCATTGGTCAACGACACGTTCCGACGTCACGAGGAGGGCGTTACTATGTCACCATTGGTTCCTCATCGCTAGACCGCCATTTCTATGATGTTTATTCAAATTCTGAGCTGTCATTGGTCGCTGGGGGTGTTGCTATTCCCACCACTGACGCTGCTATGCTGCCATTGGTCGACGACACGTTCCGACGTCACGAGAACGTCCACCATTGGTCAGCAAGACATGGGGGGACGTTCCTACGCCACCATTGGCCGAGGGGCGTGGTCTAGAGACACGAGGTACGTTCCTACGTCACCATTGGTCGAGGGGCGTGGCCTCGAGACCCTAGGCACGTTCCTACGTCACGAGGGGGGCGTGGCCTTGGCCCATGAGGATACGTACGCTTGACGATCGACGTGTGACGTCACTTCCGCTCCAGAAGGAACACTATCTACCTACTGAGGAGATAAGTAATGCGGAACTCATCAAAGCTGCAGAATCCATTAAAGTAGGTAAGTCCCCTGGACCCGATCGTGTCCCACCAGAGGCGATAAAACTGATAGTTAAAACACAACCAGAAGCTATCAGAGCCATATTGAATCAGCTGCTGACAAGACAAGAGTTTCCTAACCAGCTCAAGCTCGCGAGACTAACTCTAATACCCAAACGCGGTAAAGACCCGGAAGAAGCCACAGCCTCTAGACCGATATGCCTCCTTGACTGCCTGGGAAAACTATATGAGAATATTGTTAAGAACCGCCTTGAAGAAGAGAAGAGAGAAAATAACATGATCTTAAGCAGACAATACGGGTTCAGGAAAGCAAAATCTGCTATAGATGCGGTCAAGCATATTACAGACACTGTAAAGAAAAGCAGAAAAAGATGGACCGCTCTAGTAATGTTTGATGTAAAGAACGCTTTTAACTCTGCCAACTGGAACCATATTATTACTAAATTAGAAACCGCTGAAGTCTCGGGATATTTGATCAATATTATAAAACGATACTTATGCGAGAGATATGTTTTAGTAACCAGAAATGTTGAGATGAAACTAACAGCCGGCGTACCGCAAGGTTCCGTACTATCCCCAACGTTGTGGAATGTCTTGTACAATGGGGTCTTAAACATCGACTATGGGAGAGACCCCATGGCAGTAGCCTATGCAGATGACCTTGCCATATTGGTCGCTAACGACAGGCACTGGGACCTTGTTGAAATTGTAAACGAATGCTGCGAGAAAGTGAACAGGTGGATGGAAAATAATGATCTCGAACTCGCAGGCCAAAAGACAGAAGTGGTCATCCTTAAAGTTCCAAGGAATGGGACGGACCTGACCTTCCAAATAGGCAATAGCCAATTAGAGCCGACGAACTGTGCGAGGTATTTAGGCATCGACCTGGACAGAGGCCTGAGGTATACGAAACACCTGTTAGGAGTGGTTAAGAAGGCGGATAAATGGACGGCAGCTATCCAAAGAATAATACCCAACATAGGAGACACTGGCGCCGACTACGTGGGTGCTGCGGTACCCGCGCCCCGGACAGGTAAATCTGTCCGGTGCGAAGCACCGGACGCCGATGGAGGATGGAGTTGAATTTTCTGTCGGCGAACGATACATGGAGAGGAAATTTCTCGCCCGCCCACTCTGCGCGCTTCAGGTTGAATTCTCGGACGTGCATCGTGCATCCTTCACTTGCTGGTTTTGTGTGTTTATTCAATGTTGCAAGATAAACCAGTCGAATATATTTCAATTTTTCAGGCATACGGTGCGTTTTTTTTTGGTGAGGGGATGTGCCATCACTGTACATAGATTAAGACAGGTAAGTACAAAGGGGAAATATTTGAAGCGTTTATTTAAAAAACAACATAAAGGTCTTGGTCCAGATGGAATATCGTAACTTATTTTTAAGGAATTGTGCATTCTTTTTATGTAGGCCTCTATGGCTTATTTTTTATAAATCTCTGAGGATCACTTTTCATCACAATTTATTTATTGATTTTATCCATTGATTCAGCCATTAACTCATTGATTCCTAATTATCGTTCCATTAAAATTCTTTCTACTATTCCTAAAATTTTCGAGGCTTTACTGACTGATTTTTTGACAATAAATCTGAAGCATCAGCTTCATACTGGTCAGCATGGTTTACTTACTATCTAGTTGTTCAACTTCTACTAATTTACACTTATTATGTTATAATTGCATTAAAAAACATTTGTTATGTCGATTAGATTTATACTGACTTGTCGCATCTACTGTTCTTGCAAATTGTGTAGACCATATTCTTATTCGGGTATGATCAATTTCTTGAATCTGGATTCTCTTATCAAAAGTGTTACCTTTTAATCTTTATTTTTAAACTTGTTCATAAAATAACCAATCTCCTGAATTGCTTCAGCTAGTTTGTTTTAATATTCCTCCCATTCACTGTGTCAGTATTTATATTTCCATGTTCCTTACCGCAGAACTAATTATGATTCACACATAGATATGGTCTGAAACTTTTGTATCAATAGGTTTAGGTACTATTTGAAGCACTAAAATGCTAAATGAAACTTTTTATAAATGTGTACCTATTTATTCATGTATATTTTATTTTTATCTGTAATTTTGTGTATATTTATATAATGTTCCATTTTTGTATAATTTTGACAGTGAATTTGTTATGAATAAATAAATATATGTAATAATAAATGTTAGTTCCTTTAAACATTTATGTTTTATTACTAAAAATTATTTTATATTTCTATAATGTTGCATTTTTGTATAATTTGGACAGGGGATTTGTCCCATTTGTTAATAATAAATAAATGTAACAATAAATGTAGGTTCCTTTAAACATTTACGTTTTATTTCCCAAAATACATTCTTTGCACAGGATGACACCACTTTTAGTATTTTATACAATGGCGTTGACGTCTAATTTATATCCTCAGCACTAAAATAGACGTCCGAGAACATCACAAAAGTCCGTCAAGTAAGTCCTCCGGACGTATTATGGACGTCCGATTAAGGTCCAATTAACGTCCCGGTACGTCCAACTAACGTCCGCTCGGGACGTAAAATGGACGTCCATAGGACGTTCGGCGCAGCGACATTCGGACCAATTTAGGACGTAAAACGAACGTAAATAGGACCAAAGCGGACGTCCGAGGGACGTCCTGAAAGTCCGTGAGGGACGTACTATGGACGTCCATTGGACGTACGTGTGCTATTAGGGATGTTATTGTCCAAGAATTAAAATTTTGGCAAATCAAGAAAAACTGCCCAGCTTCAATTTATTTCAAATCTTTCTTTTACTAAGATATTCATTGGAAGGAATGTGGATATCAAAATAATTGTACAAGTTGATTTCATATTTTTATTGATATATTAAACAAAAATCGGTAGAAACTTAGCGAAATAATCTATATCATCTATAATATTCATAACATTAGAGGAGGTATTGTGTTGAATAGTTTCTGCCATGCTGAACTAGTTTTCTATTACAAAAGAAACAAACATCACCTGTTATTAACAAAAAACGCACACAACTTATTGAACTGATAAATTTATAGACAAAATCATTCACGCTTAGCGATAACCGTTGATTAAGATGGGACAAGTGTTGCTTTTACAACATACCGCTTGGATATCTGTTGTTTTTCTAAAACTATCCGAATATTCTATGTAGTTTACTCCAGACATTTGGGATTTTTACACAACTGAATGTGCGAGATCGATAAAAACTACTATTTTATGCGAACAACATATAAAGTCAAATTTTCAAAAAATGAACATGCGTTGTTTTTCAAATAAACGCTTCAATTGTGTATTAAAATGCTTTTGTTTTGTGACAACACGAATGAAGTGTGAAATTTCCATTCTAGATTCCTGATTACTAGAAATGGATAAGTTCATAATACGTACTCCGATACAAACTCATCAGGCTACGAGGAATGAACAACCTGTTCCAGTTCCATCGACATCTGTTGAGAGTTACAATGGTAGTAAAACCATAACGTCTAGTGGAAAGAAGGGCAGACAGTTTCGTGACACGTGGAGTGTCACTTATCCATGGATAACATATGACAGTACACTCGATAAAATTTTTTGTACTATTTGCAAAACAGCAGCCGCATTGAAGCTGCCAATAGCATCGACTGGAATAAATAGCATCGACAGAGAGTCTTATCAACTTACGTTACAGAAGGTTTCAACTCGTGGGGTAAAGCGTTAGAGAGATTCAAGGATCACGAAAAGTCAGAATTTCACAGACATTCGGCGCTATCATTGAGACAGAACGATCAAGGCGTAAACGTCGCAAATACGTTGTCAAAGTCTAAATTGAAAGACGTGACCGATGCAAGAAAATGTCTTCTCACAATATTTTCCACTATTAAATACTTGACTGTTCAGGGTATTGCTATCAGAGGACACTTCGATAGTACATCAAACTTTAATAATCTGCTTCATTTAAGAGCTAACGATATTCCAGAACTGCAGTCTTGGTTGGGCAGAACAGGATATAAATGGTTATCTCATAATATTTCGAATGAAGTAATGTCCATTTTATCGAATGCTGTTCAGAGAATTATTCATGACCGTGTCCGTTCGCAAGAATTTTTTACAATAATTGCTGACGAAACATCAGACATTTCAGTGAGCGAACAAATGTCTTTCTGCTTGAGAAGCGTGAATGCTTCCTTGGAAGTTAAAGAATATTTCATCGGTGTGCACGAGACTGAATCCACAACTGCAGATGTTCTCTATAACATGATTAGAGATGTTTTATTACGTTGTCGAGTGGAGATTGGCAATTGTCGCGGACAGTGCTACGACGGCGCAGCGAATATGAGTGGATGTGTCAATGGTGTTCAAAAAAAAAATTCTTCTCGATGAGCCACGTGCTATATATGTGCACTGTCACGCTCATAGAGTTAATCTAGTCGTTCAAGATTCCTTCCAGAAAATCTTGCATGTCCGTGATTTCCTCTCTGATATAAAGGACATTATCACTTTCATTCGAGATTCTCCGAAAAGACTCAGCCATTTCAAGCTATTTCAAGGCTCAGATAAATCTCCAGCTCTTCGCCCATTTTGTCCCACTCGCTGGTGTGTGAGAGTTGAATCTTTGAAGAGTTTCTTAAAAAATTACGAGAATATAAGTGAATTCCTGGAACAGCAGAAATTGCAGCCAAGCGATGGAGGATCAAAAGCTAGCGGATTCCTCAACAAAATTTCGGATTTTGGATTTTACTTCCTTCTTAAGTCTATAATACTTATATTCGAAAGAATAGAGACATTGAACAAGATTCTGCAAGGACAATCACTTGATTTTAATAAAGCAACCAAACAAGTAGGAACTGTAAAAACGTCTTTGCTGCAGGTAAAGGTGAAGGCAGGTATGATGAATTGTGGAACAATGTTACAATAGAGTCTGAGCAATTGGATTTGAACGAACCAATATTGCCCAAAAGAAGAAAGGTCTCAAGGAAAGTAGATGACATGAGACAAACCGAACACAATTTTGACGATGTTAAACAATTTTACCGCCAGATGTAGTATGAAATTATTGACATGGCAGTGACTAGCTTGACGACAAGATTTGAGGAGGATACATTGAAACATTTAAGAAAAGTTGAGGCATTTGCGCTGGACAAAGCGGAAAATGCAAATTATGTGACATCCTTTTATAAAGAAGACTTCGATGGCGATAGACTGGCCCTTCATAGAAACATGTTCTTGGATATTACATCACAGCGAAATGTCGAAATTGAATCTATACAGGATATAGTGACATATCTGAGGAGTCATAGCGAGCTTTATGATATTTTACCTGAATATTTAAAATTCATAAAGTTGTTGCTGGTAATACCAGTCTCATCATGTACGGCCGAAAGATCTTTCTCATCATTGAGAAGATTTTTAAGAAAAACAATGAGCCCGAAGAGATTAAATGATGTAATGATACTGAATGTTCATGGCGACATGGTGGAAAATCTCGATTTGGAACAACTCTGCAATGAGTTCATCAAACGGTCCTCTGTTAGGATGAATTCTTTCTCCTTGTTCGATCCTAGAGAAAATAAAATATAATATTTTACAGCCGTTGTTTGTTGTCTTATCATGTTCTATTGACTAATGGCAGTTTTATATGTATTAATTTTTTTTATTAGTGTAATGTTGATCATGCCGTGTTTATGTTTTTCGTAGATATAGGATATAGGTATGTTTATCTATCTTCATATTTTTCATTCAATAAACGTTAATAAATTAGTAGAATATGTTTATTTTCCTAAAAATTTGGCTACCCAGCCCACCCTACCTTTTTCAGCACAAAGACAAAAACTTTGACAATCGAAGGTGAGGTGCACCGGACGGAATTTCTAAAAGTCCGCGCCACTGATAGGAGAGCCCAGCAGCAACAAGAGAAAATTGTACCTTCAAGTAGTGCAATCGACCCTTCTATATAGAACTCCCGTTTGGATTAACGTACTAAAATACCAGAAGTACAAAGATATTATAACAAGAACCCAAAGGAAGCCCCTTTTAAAAGTGGTGAGCGCGTACCGAAACACTTCTACGATGGCCTTACAGGTGATTGTGGAAACGATCCCCATCCACCTGCTTGTCAAAGAAAGACAAATGCTGTATGAAGCCCATGACGGTCACCTACCTCAGGTAAGAAGGACCATACGAGTGTACATGCTTATAGAATGGCAAAGAGAATGGGAGGTACAGACCACGAAGGCTCGTTGGACCAAAACGCTTATCCCCGATGTTGTAGCATGGTACAACTGTAAATTTAAAAGAGTAAATTACTATTTTACTCAGTTCCTGACAGGTCATGGATCTTTCAGATCCTACACATATGGCATCAAAAAAACCAACGATGACATATGGACCTCGTGTGATGAGAGGGACGATGCGGAACATTGCATCTTCCGGTGTAATGTTTTCGCCTCGAACAACAAAGGCTGCAGAATAGATTCGGTGCGATCGCGCCCAACAACATCATGCAGATTGCAATGACCAGCAAAGAGAATTTTGAATATATAATCAACCATATAACAGGTATCATGAAAAGGAAGACTATAATAGAAAGAGTCGAACAAGCTGGGTGAGGGGTCAAATACAAAAATAAATAATAAAAAAAAACAGAAACATTCTTTTTTTTATTTCTTTCTTCTTCTTTGCTGTACAAAAATGTGCCAAATGTTACCCTTTACGGTAACCCCCCTTTTTAAGCTCTCAAGTTTCTCCGCTTGGGAACTAGGTCTCCTTCCCTACACGCTTACTGCTTTTAGGTAAGTGCTGTAACTAAAATAAATAGCCCTAAGGGCACCTTTAACCCAGTCTGCGCATGGTATCCCCATGTTTCGTTCGCTAATGAACTCGTCCAGGGATACCACGGGTCGAAGAGGGGGTGGTTTTAGTTATTAGGCGACCTGGCAGGGATGTCCGAAGGGGGCCCTCTGTCACATAGTTTGACATCGTGCCATCGGCATATGTCTCTGGTCCTTTTGGTTGAATCCAACAGTACTAGGGACACCTTCCCTAGTCGATTTTACGAATCTTTCCACCTTAGTCCAAAAAAAGGCAGAATAGTCCATTATGACATAAGAGTATCCAAAAAACCTACAAATTAAGTATATAAATAATTCCTAGTAACTGCTTTTAGAATCATCCCATATAGTACATCAGGATAATAATTAAAATAAAGTATGACTATGACCATTTAAGTGACTAAATCTGAATAAAGTTTTTATTTCTGAGCCTTCAGAAGTATTGTGGACTGTATTCCTTGTATAAAAAATATTTATTCTGACTTTAACACTTTTATTATAATAATTTTATAAAAACTTAAAATTAACAAAACCAAAAAAGAATGTCTTATTTCTGCTTGACAGCTACGCGTGGCTGTCACCATAATCTACACCACAATTATAAAATGGCCTTGTAGGCAGAAGTCTAGATTTAGGTAAATCTCCCATAAGAGGTACAAGCAATGTAGGTTTGACAAGAAAGCAAGTAACACATTTATGCAGAATGTGCCTAACCGTGCTACTTCCAGATAATAACCAAAATTTTAAACGAATTATTGATAGCAATGCTTGTGGACCTGCATGCAAGTATTTATGATGATACGATATCACTATAAGTTTAGTTAATACATGGCCGTTCGGGAGTATGATTGGATGCTTCTGGTCAAAAGACAATTCTGACTTTTGAAGACGTCCACCAACTCGTAATAGTCCTTTATCATCAAGAAAAGGATTTAATGATAAGATTTCACTCGATTTATGTATTGGCTTTGATTTTTTTATTGTTTGTATTTTCTGATGAAATACTTCATTTTGTGCCATATATACCAAACAGAAAAAACTTCTTTCTTTTTCATCTACAGTAAAAGAACCCGTTGTCTTATTATTAGATGATTTACAATTGGTGACAAACCGAAGTATATATGCAAAAACACGCTGCAATTTAGCTAAGCTGGAACATCGTTTCCAAATTTCAGCAAATTGCACAGTTGATATAAATGTTTGAATTACCTTCTGGTCAGGTATGATAGAAATGTGTGAATTTGACAAAGCCTTAGTAGGCCAAGACAATTTATGAGAAGTTAACCATGGTGGCCCATTCCACCACAATGTTGAAGTGTTTAATAACTTTGGTTCATATCCGCGCGTAATTATGTCGGCTGGGTTATCATGCGAGTCAACATGATGCCAGCTATATCCATTAGAAAGCCTTTGTATTTCCGACACCCTATTTCCAACGAAGGTTTTCCATTGTGACGGTTCACCCAAAATCCAATAAAGAGTTATCATTGAATCAGACCAAAAATGTACCTCATCAAAGCTAACACTTATTGTTGCGATAACCTCCGATGCCAATTTGGCAGCCAATAAAGCACCACACAATTCCAATCTAGGCAAAGATATTGTTTTTAAGGGTGCTACCCTTGATTTCGCACATAATAAATGAACTAAGCAAGAACCACCTTGATCCAGTGACCGAATGTAGAGTGCTGCGCCATAAGCAGACTCTGAAGCGTCACTGAAACAATGTAATTGTCTATTAATTGGATTAGAACACAAAACTTGCCTGCTAATGTGAGTTTTCTCCAAATCTGCAATTGATTCCCTAAACTGGTTTCAAGCTGTGTGTAAATCTAAAGGTAAAGACTCATCCCAATTTAATTTTAATTGCCATAGTGATTGCATTATTAATTTAGCTTTAATTATAACTGGCCCTACTAGTCCAAGAGGATCAAATATCTGTGAAACTAAAGACAGAACTGTTCTTTTGCTAACCTTTGTGTAATTAGAAAAATTGATTTTATATTGAAGCGAATCTATCTTTGAGTTCCAATAAAGCCCTAATGTTTTTGTTGTAACATCATCTGCAAGATAATGTTCAATGTCTCCCTTTATTTGAATATCCTCATAAAAAATTTCAGGTTTGTTTGATAACCATTTTCTAAGTGAAAATCCTGCTGTGCACAAAATATTATTTAATTCATCCTTTAATGACTTTACTTCTTCAATTGAACTCCCTCCTGTAAGCAAATCATCAACATAAAAATCCTTTAAAATCACCTGGCAGGTGATTGAAAATCAGAGGCCGGTTCAATTGATTCTCATGAGCTAATTGTTGTAAGCTTCTTATAGCCAAAAATGCTGCTGGAGCGGTCCCATATGTTAGCGTTTTCAGCTAGTATGTCTCAACTGGTTGTTATCCGAAAACCTCCATAATATTTTTTGTAGTTTTTGCTGAGTTTTGCAAACAAAAACCTATCGATACATCTTTTGGATGTCTAAAGCTATAACTACATTATGTTTTCGAAAACGAAGAAGAATGCACATTAAATCATCTTGTAATTTTGGTCCGACCATTAGAACATCATTTAATGACAAACCACTGTCAGTTCTAGCTGACCCATCAAACACTACCCTTAATTTTGTAGTTAAAGACGTTTCCTTTAAAACTCCATGATGTGGAAGATAGTAGTTGGGTGTTTCTGAATTGAAGTCAGTTTTATCTTCAACCTTTGACATGTGACCCAACTGGATATATTCCTGCATAAACTCATGGTATTTAATTTTCATTTCCAAATTTTTATTTAATTTATTTTCCAATAATTGAAATCTTTTTAGTGCATTACTATAAGAATCTCCTAAGTCAGAAATGTTTGACCTTGTTGGCAATTTAACAACAAAATGACCATTTTCATTTTTAATCGTGCTAGCTTCAAACAACTATTGACAATAAATGTCCTCCTTGGACATAACCTTTTTTGCACCAAATTCTTCTATTAACCAAAATTTTTCAATTTGGTTTTCCAAAACATTAGACGAAAAATTACATACCACTGAATTGTTGCTAACCTTAATTGATTGACTAACTGGCCCTGAAATAACCCATCCCAACTTAGTTTTTTGGAGAATTGGTTGATCTTTGCCAAGTTTTATCTGACCCACACATAATAATTGCCAAAAAACTGATGCTACCAGTAATACATCAATTTGTTTTGAAACCCCAAATGTTTCATCTGCAAGTACAATGTTTTTAGGAATATTTATAAAATCCAAGTTTAAATCCGAAGTTGGTAAATTGTCAGAAATTTTATCAATTACCAATAAAAATGCATTTGTTTGATAATTGCCAAACTTTGATAAAAGTGTCCCATTTAATGCCTGAGAAATGTTTGTTATACCTTGACCTAAACCTTTAACCGGAATGTGTACCTTATCTGCCCGTAATTGTAATTTTTCAAAAAATGAACGTGATATAAAATTTGACTGTGAACCTGAGTCCAATAAAACTCTACATTCATGCAAAATTCCATATTTGTCTTGCATATATACTAAGGCCGTTGAAAGTAAAATATCAGTTTTTAATCTGTATGATATATCTTGCTTAGAATGATTTAAAAAATTAATTGAATCCTGACCTATATCACCCGAATGTGATTCTAAAAAACATGTCTGACCTATATCACCCGAATGTGATTCCAAAAAACCTGTCTGACCCAAAAGTTTAATTGAGATGTACCTTCCATTGAATTATTATGGAATGCACCTTGTCCCTGAATATGTACTTCCTTTCCCTGATTAGATATGCCATTTCCCTGTGTGTGTGTTTCTTTCTGAATAGATATACCACAAATTTGTGATTCAACCTTTGATCCGTTGAGTTGAGTTGCATTTGTTTGTAAATGAGAATTGTTTATAAATTTACCATCCATATGTAAAAGAGTATTGTCTCGTTTTCCACAAAGTTTACAACCTCCCCATGTACAATTTTGTACTAAGTGTCCATCCTTTAGACAGTTCCAACATGCTTTTGATTTTGTTACTTCTTGTCTTCTAGCTGACACTGATAAATTATGAAATTTTTTACATGAATAAAAATAGTGCGGTAAATTACAAAGTGCACATTGTTTGGACGTTGCAATGAATGACTTTGATAATGTCATTTTTTGCACCCTTTTTTGTTGTTTCCTTTGATATTTGCTCTATATCTTGTTTATCCCCTTCTGAATTTTGTAAGTGTTGTACTTTATGATCTATAAATGCTAAGAATTCCTGTATCGTAGAAAATTCGTTAACTGGACCCTTTTCTTGCCATTCCTTATTTGTGCAATAATCAAGCTTTTTCTCTATGGTACAAAGTAAAAGAACATCCCAATGTTCAACTGGATAACCTAACATACCTAGTGACTTTAAATTTCTTTTTATACAACCTGACAATTTCTTTAATTCTAAACTATTTACCTGAGTTATTTTTGGATATTCATATATAGCTTCAATATGACCACGTGCAATAAGTTTTTTCTTTTCATATGTTTCAGATAAAAGTTGCCATGCAATAGTAAAATTTTTGCTAGTAGTTTTTAGCTGCTCCAGTTCATCCTGGGCATCCCCTATTAAAGCCCTTTTTAAATAGTGAAGCTTGTCAACATCATTTAAATCAGAATTTTCTATGACCATACTAGTAAAACTATCTCTAAATTCTAACCAATGTTGATAACAACCATTAAAAGTTGGAACCTCCAGTGGTGGTAACCGTACATTTTTTAAGCTATTTCGATCTAAACTAGTATTGTGACCCGAGTTTGCTATAGTATCGTTTAAATTAACATTTTTTAATATAATTTCTGCAGAGGCTATTAGTTTAAAATATGCATCCTGAAAATCTAACCTTTCTTGTAATGGTTCCTCTGATGTGTCTAATAAGTCAATTTCACTTTGTATTTGATCAAAATCATTCCACCATTCTTTGCATTTGTCAACCCTAACTTGTAATTCTACTATTTTATCGTGAGTAAAACTGCTTATAAATGAATCAAATTTTGTAATTTGTACCTTAAAGATACCACGCTTTCTTTTTAAAACTGTTAACTGATCCATTGCATCGACTATATATAATATCAATAAAGTTTAAAGCTTGCTATTAATAAATCCTAACAAACCGAAATTATAATAACCTTGTGACACAAATTAATATCTATCTTATTCCAGGATAGGTATTATAGGAATGAAAAATGTGTACTCACCACATACCATGCCATGTTAACTTTTTCACTTGCAGATAAAAAATACACTAACACTTGTTGCTTGTTGATAAAATCCGGCTCGTAGGACCATGAATAAAGTTTTTATTTCTGAGCCTTCAGAAGTATTGTGGACTGTATTCCTTGTATAAAAAATATTTATTCTGACTTTAACACTTTTATTATAATAATTTTATAAAAACTTAAAATTAACAAAACCAAAAAAGAATGTCTTATTTCTACTTGACAGCTACGCGTGGTGTCGTTGTCGCTAGTGTTCGATGCATGCGCCCTGTGGTCCGTGCAGGGACGGCTCTTGCACTGTTGACTACTGAACAAAATCTATACACAAAAAATCACAACATTATTTCCAACATGACAAACCAAATAACAAAAGATGATAATCAAATTAACAAACAAAATAATATAATAGTAGTATTTAATATAGTTACATACCAGTATAAAGTAAAAAGAAAAGTGTACCTAATAATAAGAATGAAAAGACTTAATAATTTGAACTTATATAACCAAATAATAAGCAGGGAATAAGCTGTACATATACAAAATCTGGTGATTAATAATAAAGTTAAAAGAAAATAACAAATCGTAATCAAAAGCGAGCCAAAACAATAATAGTCAAAATGATAGATTAACTTTATTAGACAAACGTAAATTAATCTTCATCTGAGGAACAGGATGCTATGTCACCTACGGTATTGTCTGAAAGTAAATCCTTTATATGAAATTGACTAATTCGTCTATTTGTCGAATTGTCTTTTAATTCATACACTAAAGGAGATATTACTCGAACGACAGTACAAGGAATATATTTCTGGCAGAACTTAGCAGAAATGGCATCACCCACAAAATTTCGTTTCAATACTCGATCGCCAACAAAGAATCGCATGTCTCGTTTCCTCAAATTATACTGACTCTGATTTTTAAGGTAAGAAGCTTTCAACTTCTTCCTAATGTCAGCGAAGATTGGAGGTAGATTTTGGAGATCATCCATACGAAACTTGAGGAAGGGTTCCTGAATTCTCAGAAATTAATCCAAAATAATCACCTGACAAAGGAACATGCCTACCAAAATTAACATAAGCTGGAGAACATTGAGTAACTTCATGAACAAAAGTTCGAATGGTTTGAGCGACTGAATGAATATTCTGATCCCAAGCTCTATGATCAGTGTAGGTGTAAGATCGAAGAGCAGTAACAATGCTGCGATTTACACGTTCAGTGTGATTAGTTTGCGGATGATAAGATGTATTGTAGAAAATCTTTTGGACCTTATATTTATTCAAAAGATCTTTAAAGGCTTTTGAAATGAATTGTGGACCATTATCACACGAAACTATTTGCGGAGTACCAAAAAGCAAGAAAACTTGTTCCTCTAAGAATTTTAAAATGGCTGGAGTTGTAGCTTTTCGAAGAGGACAAACTAAAGGAAATTTGGTGAAGTAATCTACAACAACTTCTTCTTCTTCTAGTTCCATGACCGTTATCGATCGTTGGATATCATGTTGGCTACCATATTCGCTATCGTGACTTTATTGACAGCAGCTCTAAATAACGATGTAGTTGATTTTCCATACCATTGCCTTAGATTTTTCAGCCATGATGTTCTTCTTCTACCAGGACCACGATTACCTTGGATCTTTCCCTGAATGATCAGATGTAAAAGATCATATTTTTCAGGGTGTCTCATAATATGACCGAAGTATTCCAGCTTGCGTTTCTTTATTATATTGACCAGTTGTGTTGTTTGGTTCAGCCGTCTAAGGACCTCCTCATTTCTAACTCTGTCGACCCAGCTTATTTTCAGTAGTCGTCTGTATACCCACATCTCAAAGACTGTCATTAAGCATAGCCTCAGTTAGGGTCCACGCTTCTACTCCATACAGCAGGACAGGAAAGATGTAGCAAGATATCATACGAACTCTAAGGTCAATGCTAAGATCATGACTGCAAAGTACGTTTCTCATTTTTACAAAGGCAGCTCGGGCTTGTTCTATTCGGCTTTTAATTTCTGCGGTTGGATCCCAGCTCTCATTGATATTACTGCCGAGATACACGAGTTTCTCTACTCTGTCCAGTGTGGCATCTCCGACTTTTATACCGTCATCATGTATATAATTTTGTTTGCTAACTATCATATATTTAGTTTTCTTAACGTTGAGTTTTAGTCCATACTGATCACAAGTCTGCTTTATTTTGTTCATTAGATTTTGAAGGTCTTCTCCGCAATTGGCAAGGACTAAGGTATCGTCGGCATATCTAATATTGTTGACGGTTACTCCATTCACAATAATACCTTCGGTTGTCTCCATTAAGGCTTCCTTAAATATTTCCTCCGAATATAAGTTAAAAAGTAAAGGCGACAATATACAGCCTTGTCTCACTCCTCTTTTTATATTTATTTCATCCGACAGTTCTTGTTCAACCTTTATTCTTGCCACTTGATGCCAGTATAGATTTGTAATTATTCGTAGATCTTTATCGTCCAATCCAGCTGTTTCCAATATTTCTAGCATTTTGTTATGTCGGACTTTGTCAAAAGCTTTTTCAAAATCGATTGCACAAATATACACATTTTGATTTATATCTCTGCATCTCTGTACTAGCACCTGTATACTAAACAAGGCTTCTCTTGTACCCAAGCCACTCCTAAACCCAAATTGAGTATTGCTAATTCTGTCCTCTAACAGCGTATAAATTCTGCTGTGTATTACTCGCAGAAAGATTTTCAAAACGTGACTCATCAGACTTATTGTCCGATAATCACCGCATGTCTTTGGACGATGTTTCTTAGGTATTGTGACAAATGTCGACTTTAACCAATCAGTTGGTAATATCCCAGTGTCATAAATTCTGTTAAAGAGATTACACAGAGCTTTAATTCCATTTTCTCCCAAAAACTTTAGTATTTCAGCACTTACTTCATCGGGGCCAAGTGCTTTTCCATTTTTTGCCGTTTGTATTGAACGTCTTACCTCACTTTCTGTTATAGATGGACCTGATATAGCAATCGGTGTATAGTGTTCTACTCTCTCATCTTCAAATAATTCAGAAATGTAGTTTTCCCATTCTTTTAACTTTTCATTGATGTCTAATATTCTGTGTCCGTTTCTGTCTTCTAAACTTTGGGATACTTGTTTCCATTTGTTTCCAGCGACCTCTTTCAATTTCTTGTGCAGATGAAATGTATCGTGTTTCTTTTCATATTGTTGAATTTCATTACATTCTTTACTATGAAATTGTGTTTTCGCGTGTCTTATCTTCTGCCTGATTATTGCGTGGATCCTCTTGTATTCGTTTTTATCTTTATTTCTGACTTCTCTTCTTTGATCCATAAGTCTCAGTATTTCTTCTGTCATCCACCCTTCTTTTTTTCTTGCTTTTAGCGCACTCAATTTTGTTTCTTGAACAGTCTTTAAGATGTCTTTAATTCTCGTCCAGTTTTCCTCAGTACTTTCTTCTTTGCTTGATGTTAACTTCATCTTTTGTTCTAATATACTAGTTATTTCTTGTTTTACAGTATCATTTAGCATCGTTTCTCTATCAATAGTAACTGTTTGCTTATTCGTCCTTGCAACTCTTTTTAATCTCAGTCGAATTTTTCCTACTAAAATATTGTGATCGGTTGGTACATCTGCTCCTGGATATGTTTTTACTGATAATACTAAATTTCTGTATCTCTTATTTATACATATGAAGTCTATTTGGTTACGAATAACTCGTTCAGGTGTATCTGCTGGTGATTTCCAGGTGTAAAGACGGCGTTTTGGAAGTTTGAAAATCGTGTTCATTATTACTAATTGCTTTTCTACGCAAAAAGATGCCAACATATCTCCTCTTTCATTTCGTATTCCAGACCATATTTCCCTATGACATCTTCCTGTTCACCTTCACCAATCTTTGCATTAAAATCTCCCATGATAATATTGAGATCGTGTTTCTTTGTAGGTGCTAATACTTTTTCTAAATCATGATAGAATTTTTCAATTTCTTCTTGTTCATAGTCTTGTGTGGGTGCATATACTTGTAATATGTTCACATTGATTGTTGTTGATTGTATTTGTATCATCAGTATCCTGTCTGAGAATAGGACGACGTTTTTTACAGCTTCATCTGTTTCCTTCGACACAATTATTGCTACACCATTTTTGTGTTTTGAGCTGTCTTCTCCTGAATAGTATACAATGTGGTCATCTACAGTTACTTTTCCAGACCCCGGCCATCTCATTTCACTTATTCCAAGGATACTTATATTTAGACGCTTCATTTCTTTAATGGTGTTATGAATTTTTCCTGGTTCGTACATGCTTCTTACATTCCATGTACCTATTTTTCTTTCTTTAGAAAATGTGTTCATGTTTCTAGCTGACCGGAGATTCTTAGCACCCCTGCTTCATTTAAGGAGCGCCCGTACTCGGGGCCGTTGTATTTATCAGCCATTTCCATGATTGTTTCTTGGGAAAATTAGGCTCTAGGTGGTTTCCCGTTGCCTTCCTAGAGTGTGTAATAGAAGGAAATATAGTGACCCGTCTGCCCTCGGAAACCTAATAGCCATTCGGGTCGGAAGAAACAAGAGTTAGCCAAGAGAGGCCTATAGGAAAGATTAAAGACATTTCACTCAAGACAAGTTGAAAAAGAGTGAAATGTGAAGGCCCTTATGATGCGCCAGGTGCGTTTCATAAGCGTATGAGTATTAATACACTTTGTGTTCCCGCTCATACCTCGGGGTATACTACAACAACTAAACAATATGTATTACCTGAATGACTACGTGGATACGGTCCAATAAGATCTAAATATATCATTTGCCAAGGAAAATTATTGTTCCTAAATGAACCCATTAATCCAGTTTGAGGTAGGTTACTCGACTGCACAAACTACATCTCGAAATGTATTTCTTAACTGAGTTGCGCAAACCAGGCCAGTAATATAGCTCAGCTATCTTACTAAAAGTTTTGTAGAAACCAAAGTGACCTGATGTCACATCTTCATGAAAGGTTTTCAACACTTCATCCCTATTACCTGTTGGGACTACTATTTTCCAATCAGACATATTCGATAAAGATTCGACAGGACTGATAACGTGTTTATAAAAGATATTATTTCCCACCTTGAAATCAGGGTATCTACTAGGTTCTTGGGTGACATTATGAATCATCTTTCGATACCAGGTATCTATAGGTGGACAGATCTAAAAGATGTATGGTATCTATGGTAAGATGTATGGTAAGGTATCTATGTATGAATTATGCTATTAGTATAATATAGAATAAAAACTTTCGGTTATAAAAAAAAACTAAAAAAAAATTACAAACTTAATAGATTTTTATCATTTAAGAAGATACAATCTAAATATAAAATAAAAATTATTGGTGAAATAACTTATTAAAATCTCTATATCAAAATCCATATTTTAGCGGCAACAAAGAAAGAAATTTATTGAAACAACGGATGCTCGCCCAACGCCGTTAACACACTTCCATAAACTAAAAAGGTTCACTGAGGGTTCACGGTACCGTCACAGTATAAAGAGGTTCTTTATAAGAACCTCTTTATACTGTCTTCGGAGGCGTGTCAGTCGGGAGCTGACAGCCGTGCCGAACGCATCAGAAAATTCGGAGATTGGTCCAAATATTTGGAAATTCCAAGTTTGGCCAAATCCGAATTTCTGATTGGCCCGATGCGGAGGAAATTCCACTTTTGCTTTGTGAAACAAAGGAATTGTTTCACATAAAAGCAGGTGGATTTTCTCTCATCGGTCAGTCGAGCTTGCCTCTTCTACTCTAGACCTAGTCGGTGCTTTATTGTATCAACTCGAGCTATTGTTTTATTTCTGATTTCCTGTGTACCTTTTTATTTTAGCATTTGTCGTATATTCAGACCTTTTCAGGTTAGAATATTACTATTGTTCATGTACTGATTTATTTGCTATTTTATTTGATTATTTGATTGTTTATATTTCTTGTATTTTTGTCTAAGTAGTCCTTTCCGGTAAGTTAAAGAACTCTTAGAAATATTTTCTGATATTTTTACTTGTATTTCATTGTGTGTCTAAGTTGTTCTTTTTCGGTAAGTCAAAAGAACACTTAGAAGTATTTCCATATTTGCATTCTTATTCTGATATTTTACATACTTGTCTCTGTTATTTTATTTTCGCGCTAAGTCGTTTCTTCCGTAAGTCAAGAAACACTTAGCTATATTTTTATATCTTTTCCGCATTTTTATTTTCTTATTTTTCTATTACAAGTTGTTTCTTCCGTAAGTCAAGAAACGCTTGTAAATATTTGTATTCTTATTTTTATTCTTCTATTACAAGACGTTTCTTCCGTAAGTCAAGAAACGCTTGTAAATATCTATATTCTTCTATTGCATATTTGATTCTCTTGTTGTTTTCTGCTCTAAGTTGTTTCTTCCGTAAGTCAAGAAACACTTAGACATATTTTCCACATATTGTTTTACATTTACTTCTTTTGTTTATCTCTTAAGTTGTTTCTTCCGTAAGTCAAGAAACACTTAAGAATATTTCTGTTTTCTTTTACTTTGTGTATTTTACTCATACTTCTGCATTTTCTATTCTTTGAACTTGTACATTTTACTTTTCATTCTAAGTTGTTTCTTCCGTAAGTCAAGAAACACTTAGAAACATATTCTTTACATTACATTATCATACCATTGTATTTTATTGTTTCTGAGTTATTCCTTCCGTAAGTCAAGGAATACTTAGACTATTTTACCTGTCTTGTTTTCCATTTTTGGTCTGTTATTTTGTAACTGTTCCTTGGAACCGTTACTTGTAACAGGTACTGCCGCTGTAACGGTTACTTCGTAACGGTAACAGTATCTACGCATTTTACCAGCGACAAACCAAGATGGTAAACACCCGTTCCAATTCCGGAGACAGGAAAAAGCCCGAAGAGCCGGCGATGGGTCCTACAGGCCCAAATGCCCCCTCTCGGCAACAATACTGTGGTACCGTCCCGTCGAACGACTTGCTGAGGGGGACTGGATACGTAGACGGTGAAAAGTTAACCAACGGGTTGGTCGCCGTTGCGTGAACACACATTCCCAATATCCTACGGACTTGGCTGGTAGTCTAAGGTATAGGAAAGTTCTTAATGGCTGTAACTTTATCAGGATCTGTCCGTAAACCTTTACTATCGACTACATATCCTAAAAATTTAAGACTAGGACAATAAAACTGACACTTATCTAAATTAATAGTCAAATTAGCCTCTTTGAGACGTAAAAGCAAATTATCTAAAATCTCCATATGAAGAGGTAAATCACGAGTGACAACCAAAATGTCATCCAAATAATAAAAAACATAGGGCTCTAATTGAGGACCGATGACTAAATCCATCAAACGACACATTGTCTAAGGAGCTGAAACAAGACCGAAAGGCATAGTGACAAACTGGAATAATCCTTTCCCACTGTCTGCAAAAGCTGTATACTTTTTACTTTCCTCACTTAAAGGTATTTGAAGAAAAGTTTTAGAGAGGTCGATAGAAGAAATGTACTTAGCATTCTGAAGTTTACTTAAAATGATATATATTCGGGGAATAGGATAAGCATCCCGATTTGAATTAATAAGGGGTCTCCCAATAAGAATGTCCTGATGTTTTTTTAAACGAAAACGGCAAAAATTGCTGTAAATAAATAAAAATTGTTTTATTGCAAAATATAATAGATAACAATTATGTTCCGAATAACACATCATTCAAATGTCCACTGCGACTACGTTTGCAGGAGCAAATCTCATGAACCCAATTTTCCGGTCACTTTATGCAAAATATCCGCATTAATTTCACGACTAGTGTGCTCTATGTTCCTTTTCAAGTCTTCAATAGATTCTGGTTTGTTTACATAGACTAATGACAATATAGCACCATAAAAAATAATCCAATGGTGTGAAATCGCAGCTTCTTGGAGGCCAAGCATCTGGCCGAAGTTCTCCTGGGATCTCTGGCATCAAGAGAAATCAATATTTCCGGGAACTTTTTCTTCAATAAATCAATGGTTGGGGCAGTAGTGTGACATGTGGCACCGTTCTGTTGAAAAAACATGCCAGCCAAATCCGTTTCATCCAACTGATGCTACAAAAAATCCGTTATCATCGTTCGATACCTTTCACCGTTGACTGTTACACCATGTTCGAAAAAATAAGGTCCGGTGATGCCACCATGCCATAAACCACACCAGACAGTGACTTTTTTGGGATGCAAAGGCTTCTCAAGGATCTTATGTGGATTATTTTCAATCTAAAGATGACAATTTTGCATATTCACAAAGCCGTTTAAACAAAAATGAGCTTCATCGGAAAAGATTATTTTTTTAAAAAAGTCGCCATCATTTTCGAGTGTGTCTAGAGCCCAATCAGCGAACAAACGAAGCTTATGATGGTCAAGTGGTTTTAGTTCTTGAGTCAGAACAATCTTGTATGGGTGTAGGCCTAAGTATTTTCTCAGAATTCGCCAAGTTGTCATTCTGGTGAGTCCAAGTTCTTGATAACGACGATTTACGGACATTTGCATTCTCCGCTACACTGGCTCTTACAGCAGCAATATTGTTCTGAGTTCTTGCATTTTGGGGTCTAGTTGGGGGTTTCGTATCGTGCAGAGTAAATTCACATTCAAACTTTTTTACGATTAGACGAATTACACGCACATCAGGACGATGATTTGGTCCATAACTTTCACGTAATGCACGATATGTATTCACAAAAGAACGATTAAAATTTTACTTTTATTATTTATTTATTAACAAAATTTTAGGATAATTTTCAAACGTTATTCAAGCGTATATCTTGCCATGATAATTTTTTAGAGTATACTAAATATAAACGCAAACAAGTGACAGTTCTATCATTTTCAAAATGACCGCTACGACATTTTAAAAACAGGACGTTTTTATTGGGAAACCCTTTACTATTCAACTTTCGACCATCGAAGCAGACCCTAAAAGATCCATCTTTTTTCTTCGTTACCCACAGCGGACTACAGTAAGAAGACGTGGAAGGTTCAATGATTTTCAACTCTAATATGGAATCGAAATCCTTGTCTAAAAGGTGTGGTATCTCCCATCTCCATAGTATGAAATATTAAGGAGGTACGACCTAACTTTTCTTTTGATAAAAGAGATACAAATTTAGAGATCATATTCTCTAATTGTCTTTGAGACTAGATAAACTCGAAAAGTCCTGAATAGTCCTAAGTACAGACAGATTAAATTGAGAAATAGAAAAAGAAAAGTTAGAACAATTTAGTGTGCTATTAAAAGCATTTAAGAAATCCATACCTAAAATTATAGAATTCTGAACTGAGGGAATAATATAGAATGTAATTTGCTTACATAAATCTGCTACCGTGATTTCAGTTTCAAATTTGCCTGTAATAGACTGAACTGTACCATCTGCAGTAGATAATTGCAGAGAACAAATTGGCATAATAGAAATCTCAGCATTTTTCAGTAAAGCTAATGAATGTGAACCTATCACAGAAATGTTTGAGCCACTATCTAAAAGAGCTAAATAAGATTACCCTAAAATCTTAATAGGAAGATAAGGTCTATTATTATTATGTTTCTTCACTAATAATGAATTCAAATCAAAACAATCATTATCTGATTGGTCAAAAATTTTAAATGGTACCAAACTAAACTTATTATCTCTACCTACACAATCAGAGGATGCAATAGGCAAACAAGACAAATCAGAAATAAAAGAATCCTCCTGATATGTGGCAGACTCAGGTATACATACTGGAACTACCACACTACTACTATCATGTTTAACATTAAAATTTGGAGAAGATAATCTATGCGAATCAAATGTTTTAAATTGGAAAGTTACTTTTTTGAGTGACCTTGTGTGGTGTGTGTTGGTTTTTTCGTGTAAACCCCTTTTCCTTTTCGACTGAAAGATGGGTTTGAATGGATGGACGTGGTTGGAACAGTTGCTTTGTCTGATGGATCGGTTTGGCTCCCTGATGGAGGTGTGTACGGAGAAACGCTCAGGGGACGGACCTCCGATCGTTCGTTTCCCGAATACTTAAAACAATTACGTTTGAGTGTATTTTCTTTACCACAACCATGGCAGAAAATACGGGTACGAGGGATACCGCAATCATAAAAAGTATGATCAGACTCACGACAATTCCAACAAACTACAGAACTCAATGTGGAAATATTACGTTCATGGCCTTTGGATTGCCAAGAACTGTGTTTGGAAGTATCTAAGTGACGTGAAGAGTTAAAAGAAGAGAGTCGATAAGTAGAAGGAAGGTGAGAAGACCAAGATAAAGTTTCTTCTAAACGGTTACACTTCTCCGTAATATCAGCTATATTAGTGATTGAAGATGGAAGCGTTGGAAGATTTGTTGTGCCTCATCTGAGCAAGATAATAAATGGACACGACCTGAGATGTGAGCTAGGCGTGATATTAGCCTGGAATATAGGCTATCTTGGATAGTCCCTCTAAAATCGGCTATCATTTTTTCTAATATAAATAAATATGTACCAACACACCACAAAATCAACCAAAGAACTAAAGTTATTCCTATATATATATATATATATATATATATATATATATATATATATATATATCCGTACCTCGGAGGTAAAGGACACTATGTCCATTTTCTTACTTTTTCAGGAGAGCAGTTTTAACATTTTTTAAATTTTTAATCAGTAAATACTGAAATGTTTCTTATATTTAACCAAGATTAACATATTATTATTGTGGTGAGTATAATGGTTTTTCCTTTCATGAAGTGTTATGTACCTGAAGTTTACCGTTCATTTTATAATTTTTTTTTTAAATGTGTAGTTGGACATAGTGTTGTTTACCTCTAATAACTTTTTTAAATAATGTGACATTGCATGTTAAGGTTTCTACGAAATAAACAATACAAATACACTAAACAGCCTATACTATTATATTATTACAGGTAAATATTATAATGTTATAATAATTAAATCAAAAAAAATTTAATAAAGTAAAATTATAGACGACAAGTTTCAAAATTGTTAAAGAGGCTCCATATCATCTTCATCTTCTTGTGGGTAATCGTTTGTGGCTACATCGCTATGTGTTAAATTTTGATAAAGTGTATGACAAACTGACGGAAAAAGGCAGTAAGGTAATGAAGTCATTAAACTTTTGTTTTCTGATTGGTAATGGGTTTACTGAGAC
Source organism: Diabrotica balteata (assembly GCA_918026665.1). Taxonomy (NCBI): domain Eukaryota; kingdom Metazoa; phylum Arthropoda; class Insecta; order Coleoptera; family Chrysomelidae; genus Diabrotica; species Diabrotica balteata. The sequence continues at coordinate 72,226,844 of OU898280.1, read as the reverse complement.
TTGATTTAATTGAGCTGGAAACATTACTTGCTGTCTTCGATACCTCATGAAGTCCACTTCATACATATTTTGATTATTGAAATCGGTCTTATAAAAGAGCTTCCCAATGTGTTCTTGTTGGACTTATAGGAGTCAACACATGTTGGCAGTAGAACAGGATCTTCATTAACATTCTTTTTTCTAGTTACAAAAGGATGATTAAGTGACAATTTCTTATCGAACAGCGTTTTGAAGTTTTTAAAATCTGCAAGTTCCATATTGTACACTGTGCATTTACCTGATGTTTGCCTAACTAGCTGTTGCCAGTTCCATGGTGTTAAAATGGCCAAATTGGAGAGTTTCTTTTTGTTTCTCTAGATTAAAGCATAAACACTGTCTGCTTCCATATGTGTGTTTCCTTTCAGTAAAAACTTTTGAGTGGTCGTCTTTATTTGGGGGTATGTACGCAGTATCCAAAAATAGCACATTATAACACTTATATTTTAATTTTGTCCATAGCAGTTATCGGTCCAAAGAGTGATGTCCTTTACTTGACTACCAGGAATTGTATTTTCAGTCCATTTCAAAATTCACGAGGCAATTTCATTTGCACCTCGGAATCCTTTCGATTCGTCCCACATTATACATTGTACAGAAGAATCACTGCTTCTACAAAAGCTTCCTTTTGTAGAAACTAATAGAATTGTTAGTGTTGAAAGCAAACATTTTTACAAATCACCAGATAGTACTTTGTGTTTTGGTGACTCTTTAACCATTAAAAAGTCCAATTGTTGTAAGTTATACCGAGTTTTAAATTCAATTAGGTGAGTATCATGATTAGCAAGTGTCTATTTCGGGTTTCCAAGTTTTCAAACGAAAACTTGGAAATTTTTATTAAAAATATCTGCGTCGAATTACTTTTTTACTTTGAGCTTTGGATCTACATGTCTTTCATTGCATTCATCAAAGTACAGTTGATACAACTTTTCTATCGCAAGTTCTGCATGTTTTTGCCTTTTTTACTGAGATACTCTTTCCCACCAGCTATTTTTGATTTGCGAACATTACAGACCCAATTTTGTTCATTTACTACACGTTTTTTGCCTTTTTGTTTGCACTTAGTTACATTTTGTACCTTTCTTTTAACACTTTTCTCTTCTTCTAAAATAACTTCATTATGTTCATTGGAATTGCCTGCATCACTGCTTAGGAATAAATCGTCCTTAAGAAGATTTTTTGTTTTTGCCACACTAGTCGTAGAAGTAATAATAGCTTTCTCTTTTACCTTTGTTTTCGCTGGTTTACTTATACGTCTCATATCATTGTCGTCTGATTCTGAGCTTAGAGGCTTATAGGTTATATCAATATCCGAATTATCATCTCCAAACAAATTATCATCTTCGTCCACTTTCTTACCATTACCTTGGAAGTTACTGTAGTGAGCAGGTGGTTCTGAAAAAAATCCAGCCTTGTAATAATAATTATAGACTAATTTTATAGGCCTATAATTGGCCAACACAAAAATAATCCTTTCAACCAAAGACCGGAATTTACACAGCAATTTCCGTTACTTCCATTAAAAAAATATAGATCTGGCAACATATGTTTACCCTAATCTGTTGGTATCAACAACAACAATAATTTTTGGGGTACCGGTTACGCCTAACGGTAAATAAATTTTACCCAATCTCTTGTAGTATTTTGTTCATACGAGTATATATTGATAATTAATCGCTTGGTAAATTCCTGTCTATACCTACAACACAATAATATAAATGGCAATGTATGTTACATAAATAACTGACAACAATCATACCATATTATGGTCATTTAAAAAAACAGACGAAATTCTTTACTAGTAACAAGAACATACTAACTGATACTTCTATTTTAACGGTAGATAGAAAAAATGTATGTACAGTTTAAAATTCTGAGCCCTATACAAAATAATATACAATACTAAATATTTGAGGTTAGAAAATACAAAATCAGTGTTAAAAAATAATAGCTTACCTGTAAGTGTTGTGTTATTTGGAATATTCTGCTTCTTCTTAGAGTGCCATATCCCTACGGAAAGTCCACGACTACCATGCTTATAATATTATTATACTGATCTCGGTCTTGGGCTACGTGTAGCAATTGGTCCGCTGTCAAACCTGTCCACTGCCGCAAATTCCAAGAGAGTTTCTTCCGTCCTATCCATTTCTTTCCTTCGATTTTACCGTTGAGAATTAGCCGAAGGAACTCATATCTTGGTCCTCTGATTATATGTCCATTTGGAATATTACATGACAGTAATTGTAATATTATTTTTCCACGAGAGTTCGGATCAATTTTACAATTATTAAACAACGAACTTATTGTACAACTTTTATCAACCTACCACAATTGCGATCTAAATAAAAAGGTTGCAATGATTTTAGTTCATGACAATTCCGCCAGGTACAAGGGTACATAACACTATGTCCGGATGGTAAATGACAATGCACACATTTACTAGAGGTAAACAACACCAAGTCCACATGGTGTTATTTACCTCTGACTGGAAGTGGACTTGATGTTTATTAAAAAGTCGGTAACTTGCCGTAAATTTGTCTCTGGGCATAGTATGGTTTACCTATGTGTAGAGCCAGAAAAGTTATATTCAAAAGTGCAATAATCTAAATTTCGATAAAAATGGACATAGTGTCCTTTACCTCCGAGGTACGCATATATATATATATATATATATATATATATATATATATATATATATATATCAGTATGTTGGAAATATCGGGTATGTGGTCTATATTAAATAAAAATATTTGTTTTTTCTAAAACTCAATATTTCGCTCTTTATTTAAAAGCTTCATCAGGAGTAACTGTAAAAAACAATTATTTCAAAAAACTGACGTACACTTAGATTTACAATACTTACAGAACTTAAAAGATTTTACACATAAATAAATTTGATATTAAAATAAACATTTTTTGATAATGTATAAGCTTGTTAAAATGTAAATATATATGAGCACGTTCGTTAACAGTAAGTAAATGAGATGGAAACAACTAAAAGTTATTTAAAATGCAAAAACTAACAATGTAAGAAAACATTAGAGGAATATTATTTCTTTAATTAATGATTAAGGCTAGTTAGTATGATTAATCATTAAGGTGAGTGAGTTTTAAATTTTGTTCAATATATTGCAATATATGTTGCTTAATTGCCCCGTATCTGTTTTATAATTTAAAGTTTGTTTATTTTTGTTGATGTGGTACATCTATAAAAATAACCTACTTTTGTAATTGTCAGTCTGTGCCAGAATACGAGCATTGTTATAGTCCAACAGATGACCGGTGTTTTTATAATGCTCGACTACTGCACAACTATTTTTTCCCAAGCGGCAATCACTTTTGTGCTGTGTGATACGTTGTTTTAGCCACTGCGATGTATGGCCAATGTAGCTTTTTACTCCTATATAAGGTTGATACTGGATCTTTAATTTTGGAAAAAAGTTGTTTGCTATTTATGGTATTGTATTTAGCTATATTAATATTGGAAACATCTTTAAATATGGATATGACTGAATGAGTTAGACCATTGATAAAGGGGTGTTTTTTATATTTGATTGACTCATTTTTGGAATCAAGGACAGGACCATCATAGAAATTGCTGCTGTAAATGAGTTTTTTTAAAATATGTTTAGGATAGCCGTTGCTTCGAAAATTTTTGTATAATATGTCCAGATTTTTCTGTAATAAATTATCATCAACAATGAACATTACCCTATTTTTCATACCCAATATTGTATATTTTTGACGAGTGGTGTGGTTTGAAAAGTAATTCATATACCTGCCCGATGCAGTTGGCTTTTGGTACCAATCCAATGTCAAAATATTGTCATTTGTTCTTATTACCTTTGTGTCTAAAAATGGTATACTAAGATCTGTCTCTGTTTCAATTGTGAACTGAAGATATTTGTTAAATGAATTAAAGACGTTTAATGTGGTATTGATGTGATAAGATGGAACTGCACATATGATATCATCGACATATTTATATATAAATGGTAATTCGAAAGGTAATTGCGTGATCACATTGTCTAAGAGATGATCAGTTACAATAGTAGCAAGGATGGGACTAATCGGGGAACCCATAGGTGTTCCAAAAATTTGGGAGTACAATTTTCCATTGAAACTGAAATAAGTGTTATTAAAAATGAACCTGAGAATTAGTAGAAAATTACCCTTAGATAATGTCGTGTAGTCTAAATCTAAATCTAAAGGTAATTTTCTACTAATTCTCAGGTTCATTTTTAATAACACTTATTTCAGTTTCAATGGAAAATTTTACTCCCAAATTTTTGGAACACCTATGGGATCCCCGATTAGTCCCATCCTTGCTACTATTGTAACTGATCATCTCTTAGACAATGTGATTACGCAATTACCTTTCGAATTACCATTTATATATAAATATGTCGATGATATCATATGTGCAGTTCCATCTTATCACATCAATACCACATTAAACATCTTTAATTCATTTAACAAACATCTTCAGTTCACAATTGAAACAGAGACAGATCTTAGTATATCATTTTTAGACACAAAGGTAATAAGAACAAATGACAATATTTTGACATTGGATTGGTACCAAAAGCCAACTGCATCGGGCAGGTATATGAATTACTTTTCAAACCACACCACTCGTCAAAAATATAATACAATATTGGGTATGAAAAAAAAGGTTAATGTCCATTGTTGATGATAATTTATTACAGAAAAATCTGGACATATTATACAAATTTTTTGGAAGCAACGGTTATCCTAAACATACCTACTTTAAAACTCATTTACAGCAGCAATTTCTATGATGGTCCTGTCCTTGATTCCAAAAATGAGTCAATCAAATATAAAAAACACCCCTTTATCAATGCTCTAACTCATTCAGTCATATCCATATTTAAAGATGTTTCCAATATTAATATAGCTAAATACAATACCACAAATAGCAAACAACTTTTTTTAAAAATTAAATATCCAATACCAACCTTATATAGGAGTAATGTGGTATATGAAATACCGTGTCTAGGATGTGAAAAAAACTACATTGGCCATACATCGCAGTGGCTAAAACAACGTATCACACAGCACAAAAGTGATTGCCGCTTGGGAAAAAATAGTTGTGCAGTAGTTGAGCATTATAAAAACACCGGTCATCTGTTGGACTATAACAATGCTCGTATTCTGGCACAGACTGACAATTACAAAAGTAGGTTATTTTTGGAGATGTACCACATCAACAAAAATAAACAAACTTTAAATTATAAAACAGACACGGGGCAATTAAGCAACATATTATATTGCAATATACTGAACAAAATTTAAAACTCACTCACCTTAATGATTAATCATACTAACTAGCCTTAATGATTAATTAAAGAAATATTATTCCTCTAATGTTTTCTTACATTGTTAGTTTTTGCATTTTAAATAACTTTTAGTTGTTTCCATCTCATTTACTTACTGTTAACGAACGTGTTCATATAAGTTCTTTTACGTTAAGAATGAAAATGTGACAGTCTAGTAACTTTTGAATGTCCAACCATACAGCAAATTCCCCAAGCCCCTCTCCCTATAGATTCTAATAAATCTAGTGACTTTTAGTGAAATATCGGTTGGCAAAACATTGCAATATTGCCAGTTCATTTCTCACGGCTTTTTGTTATCGTATTTGTGAGCAGGAGGCACAGAACAGAAGTGGAGTGGAGGTTAGGTGACACCCAAAATCATCGAGCAAAAAGACAATACAGGGAATGTAAAGGTAGTGGGGGCAAACATATTAGGTTTGTTCTAGCAAACATACAAACTAGTCAGAAACCGTCAGCAAACAGTTGGTCAGCGAGAGAAAATAATACAGTCACCAGTGCTATATCCCCTCTACTCGCACTGGTCCACTATTCGCTGATGGTTTCAAACCATTTGAAACTGATGCTAGAACAAACCTTATGTTAGACAGGAAGTGCGATCTTTAGAGGCCACTTTAAACAAGGAAAGAGAGTCTCTCTCCTTGTTTGACATCAAATTTAGTTGGGTTATGTTATTGTTTGTCCCAAATGTCACATGAAATCTTATTTATATTGAAGTTTTTTAACAATTGTGTCGCATTTTAGACTCTTATCATTATTAACTAATTAAAACTTGCTCGTCTAAGACACATTCTGAAAAATATTATATAGCTACTGTTGATAAGTGTCGGAAAATTTAAATTTCGCGCATTCGCATTTCCGGATATGTCCGCCATCAGAGGCCACTTTTTTGGTCTTCTTTTCATAAGGATTAGATTCCCTCTTTTGTCTTATTGCTCGATGCCCAAAATAGAAAACAATATTCTGTGGTTAGGTGGTGTTGGCTATTTATTTTTTTCGTTTCAACTTTTGCTATAAATTAAACTAAAAAAGTTCTTTTCAGAACTAATATTTATAAATTTTCAAGTACCTATGCCTAAAGCTTTAGGAAGTTGTGCCCAGAAAATGGTCATTTCTTTAATTTCATACTTTGAGGCAGAACGTGATCATCAATCTATATTACTTCCGTTTGAAGCAGTTAGGGATGTAAGTAATTATTTGTTCTATTTCTTTTTAAATAGTGATATAAAATGTGAGCAATATTTAATTTTACATTTTTAAACAATCCTATTTCATTTTGATTAAACAGTGAGGTTATATGAAAGTTTTTATTTTTAGAGGGTAGCAGCGGCGTTAAATATTAGCCTGTCCCTTGTAAATAAAATTGCAGTAAAAGCCAATAGGGGTAAACCATTGTAGCGTTTACGCTACTGATTAACCCCTTAAGAAATTTTTATTACCCGCCTACGATCGATTTTAAATCGACATTTTTCCCCACACGCGCAGTAGTCGCTTAAAAAGGAAGATTGATCGATTTTGTGCGGAAGCGAAGCGGTCAGTTTTGGTCAGAACTCTACGCAGCCACGTCAACCGGTGAAATTTTTCACCTTCAAAGTGACGGAATTGGAGCAAGGAAGATAATTTGGGGAAGAATAAATTAATTTATAAATAAAATACATATCTTAATCATAATAATAAGTAAATTTTAAAAATCAATACTAATCTAAGAGTTCCATATAAAAAGGAAGAGTTTTTTTTGGCGTGCTGCAGCTCCATGTAAGTAAATCATTTCATACGTATTATCTCCTTATCATATAATCAAATTTATCATTGTATTTAGTATTTCTTTAGAGATTTATTTTTGAGTTCCGAAATAATTTAAATTTAAAATTTCCTTGATTTACTTGCAAAGAACAGAAGGTCATTTTTTTTATATAGTCAAACTTAAAGTCCGATCTATTCCATATCTTATCAGTAAGTTTTTTTTGGTTCCCATTTTGTATCTAACTTTTTTGGTGGAATATAAAAAGGTTCGACAAATATTGGACAGCCTTCTATATTCTGCGCATGTTCTTTTCATGGCGCAAGCCTGTCATGTCTACGAAGTAAATTCGGAAGTTCTGACATGTTGACATAACCTAATGTTTTGATGTTTTGTTTTGGTGCAGTCAATCCATGCTGCTACACCTATTGAATTGTATTTATTAAATTAAATAATAATTTTAGATTCCGTCACTTCACTTGAGGATATTCTCTTCAGAATATTACCTCAAGGACTAGTAACTAAATTCCTTAAACTAGTTAGCAACTTGTGTATGTAACCCGTGGATTTTGCTGTCACCCAGAGACCAGTGACTGGTTGTGGTTTTGTGCCCAGGATTCGTCTTTACAGCCATAAACTGATGTAACCGTGCCAAGAGGAATTTTCCTATGGACTTATGGGGCTGTAAAGATAAGTTGTTTGACTGTTTAATTGTTTAACTTTTGTTACTTCCTATTTAGTAGTATACCCTCTTCATATGCATATGACAAGGTGAACATTTTTTTTTTGATAATTTAATTATAAAATATTTGGGGAGGGAAAAAGGACACTTCATGTGTTATTAGGTTTTAATTAGGATATACAGAGTCTGACCAAACTCACTTTTTTTTTGATATAATATTTTTGTTAATATAATACAATTTGATATTGAGGGAGGGACATAAATTTAATGTGTTTTTTTTTTAATACATATATAATGCGTATTGAGAACTCACTTTTGAGATAATATAATTGTAACAGAGTTATCATTGTTGATATCTGTACAATACCGTAATTATTTCTCATTTTAGTAGAACTATTTAAATCTAAATTACTAACCTTAGTGTTAAGACTTAGGCTACCCTACGGACTATTCTTGTTTATACTAATATTTCATATTTTATTTGGCCAGTGGTAGTGACTATTCGTTTGTTGAGGGGCTATTAAGTCCCATTGTATGTGTACACCATCCACTACCACTGTTATTTGGCTTTGCATTATATTGTGGAGTTTGTATAGTTCTAATTTATTTGTCTTTATTCTAATTTATTGTCTATAATCTAATTTATTAAAACTCACGATAGCTAATTACTAATTTATTAAATAACTTTACAAATGTATTTATTTCACGTTTCGTTACATTTAAATACCGCGTTTACCGATCTTCTTATGACTGACTCAAATACAAAAATCTTTCATTTATATACACAACTGTTGTCATCTGGAACTTTCGGCAAACTTCCTGAATAATCTCGTATTTTGGTGAAGGCGCTCGACTCGTTTTTCAACCTCGAGACGTGGATGACTCACTAAAATTAGTGTCTAGAGATTTCTGTAAACAACTGGTAGCGAAGCTCAGGTATATTTTGACCTACAAATTACGAGAATCAATAAAAAAGAATTAGTCATAAAATATTTACAGTTCTATATGCCATAACATTTAAAATCGTAACATTGCCCCCCTCTTAAAAGATGGTTCCTCCTGGAACCTTGTCGGGACTGGAACTGGAACGACATGCTGATATCGGCAACTGGACCCTCTTTTACAACTTCCAGTTGTATAGAAATGACAAGGGACGGTTTTCTCTCCGCAGCAGTAACTATGCGGATTGCAACAGACTAACACCTGGACTTCGGTGTCTTTAAAGATTTCCTCCACCATGTTTCGTATAACCCTCCAATCTAATTGGCGGCACTCCAACTTTGGCATGGCTAACTTTTGCACGTCGGACTCTAGTACGTGCTCTCTCAACTGAAGTAAGGCTTCCCATACATCTCGGTAGGTAGGTTGGTCACGGGCAGTGTCTTTTGTTACCAGGTAGAAAAGGTAACGTGATGCATCTTGAAGTTTCAAGGTTTTACCAGGAGCTGGCACTTGGCATTGAAGTTCTGCAACTGGACCAAACTTCCTTCGAAAGACGGATGCCAACCCTGGTGCATCTTTGATACTGGCCGGGATGGTAAGGGCCAGTGAGTAGTCATCGGGAAGCGCGAGTAGATCTTGCCTTTCTTCAGTGGTAACACCATGTCTTGCTTTACCGGTACCTCCATAGGCACCCATGAATTCCTCAAACGTGAGGTCAGACACATCTTGGACTTGGTTTACTTCCACTTCTTCATCTACGTCGTGGTCACCCTCGAAAGACGCCAACCGGTTATGGTGTACTATCATCGGCTTTCCTCTCGGAATCTTGCTTATTCAGTAAATAACATCATTGATCTTCTCCATAATGAGGTATGGACCTTCCCAAAACTGCTGCAATTTGGGAGAACAACCTTTTCGCTTTTTGGGGTTATAAAGCCAGACTTTATCGTTCTTCTTAAAACACCCCTTTTCGGCTTGTGTATCGTACCGTTTCTTCATTCGGTCACTAGCGATTTGGAGATGGGAACGGACCAACTCGTGTACATCGTCCATTCTTCTTCGTAATTCGATCACATAATCTTCACCTGCTACATCTTCTCCAGGTCGACACCCAAACTCTAGATCACAAGGTAGTCGCATCTCGCGTCCGAATAGGACTCTGGCTGGTGTCTGGCCTGTTGATTCATTAACAGCAGATCTGTAGGCCATTGTGAAGAACGGAAGATATTGGTCCCAGTCTCGCTGATGATCGGATACCATCTTTGTCAAATACTTGCCAACTGTTCTATTCATTCGTTCTACCATACCATCCGATTGCGGATGATAAGCCGTAGTTCTTGTTTTCTTCATACCTAGTCTATCACATATTCCTTGGAATAAATCACTTTCGAAGTTCCTGCCTTGGTCACTATGGATCTCCAAAGGCACTCCAAATCGGCTGATATATTCTTGGATCAACTTATCTGCAACGGTGGCGGCCTTCTGGTCTGGAAGTGCGTAAATCTCGACCCACTTAGTGAAGTAATCCATTACTACCAACATGTACTTGCCTCCATTATCACTTTCTGGAAATGGCCCAGCAATGTCCAAAGCTATTCTTTCAAACGGGCTTCCAACATTATATTGTCTCATAGGAGCTCTCCTTTTTCGATAAGGCCCGTTACTCGTAGCACAAATAGTACATTTCTTACACCAGTCTTTTACATCGTCGGAACTGTTCATCCAATAAAACCGTTCCCGAATTCGCTGAAGGGTCTTTTTCACACCAAAATGCCCTCCTGATGGACTGTCGTGTAACTGACGAAGTACTTCGGCTATTCTGCTCTTTGGAATCACCAACTGTCTTCTCTTCTCTGAACCGTCATCATTTTCCAGGACTCGTTTGAGCAAGCCATCTTCCATGATAAATGAGTCCCACTGGGCCCAATACGTCTTAACTATTGAGCCTAGGTTCGATATTTCTTGCCAAGGTGGTCGACGGTTTTCTTCTTTCCATTTTCGGATTTTCTGTATAACTGGATCTCTCTCTTGTTCTTCCCTGATCTTGGTAGGCGTCCAGTCGTCGTGGACCACCGTCGTTCTTAGCACTGCTGCTTCCTTGGATTCCGTTTTGTTGCAGTGAGAACACTCTGCTGGGCATGGCCTTCTGGAAAGAGAATCAGCGTTTCGGTGGCTAACTCCGGCCCGGTGCTCAATCTTAAAATCATATTCTTGGAGTCGTTCGATCCACCTGGCTATCTGACCCTCTGGATTCTTAAACTGCATCAACCACTTAAGGGCGGCATGGTCGGTTCGGATTAAAAACTTCCTTCCATAGAGGTATTGATAGAAGTGCTCTACTGATTTCACTACTGCCAGAAGTTCTCTTCTCGTGACGCAATAATTCCGCTCAGGTTTTGAGAGAACTTTACTGAAATATCCAAGGACTCTTTCCTGTCCTCCTGAATCTGGACAGCACTCCTCCAATTCCCACATTACTTGCATCTGTATCTAAGATGAACTCTCCTTCTGGCAGTGGATACCCTAAAATCGGTGCTGTGATTAAATGCTTTTTTAAGGTCTCAAAGGCATTTTGGCAGTCTACATCCCAGCGGTATTCTCTTGCTTCCTCTGTAAGTCGCGTTAATGGTTTAGCGATATCTGCAAACTTCTTAATAAACCTCCGGTAATAAGTACATAGTCCAAGAAAACTTCTCACTTGATGTTTGTCAGTTGGTTTTGGCCATTCCTTAATGGAATCGATTTTTCCCTTATCCACGGCCACTCCTTCTTTACTGACTATATGACCCAGATAATTGACTTTACCTTGAAATAGCTGGCACTTCTTGGGGTTTAACATCAATTGGGCAGCTTTAAGTCGATTAAAAACGTTTTCTAAATTCTTCAGATGGTCCTCAAATGTCTCCCCCAAGACGATTATGTCGTCTAGATAAACTAGGCACGTTTTCCAAGATAACCCTCTCAACACATTTTCCATAAGTCTCTCAAATGTCGCAGGAGCGTTACAAAGTCCAAATGGCATAAAGTTGAATTGCCATAATCCAGATCCTGTGGTGAAGGCTGTCTTTTCTTTATCTACCGGGTCCATTTCTACCTGCCAGTATCCAGACTTCAAATCCAAAGTAGAAAATAATTTACTTCCAGCCAATGTGTCTAATGTGTCATCAATCCGAGGCAGAGGATAACTATCTTTCTTGGTAACGTTGTTCAGCAAACGGTAATCCACACAGAACCTCGTTGTTCCGTCTTTCTTCTTAACCAGGACTACCGGAGAGACCCATGGGCTCGTAGAAGGTTCTATCACCCCGTCTTTCTTCATTTCCTGAACAATCGTTTCAGCTTCCTCTCTTTTCGCCTGTGGTAATCGTCGAGCTGTTTGACGAATTGGCTTAGCATTACCAGTATCAATTCTATGCTTAACAACGGTAGTTCTTCCCGTCTTTCCTCCTTTCGGTACGAAAATATCACGATACTGCCGAAGAAATTCCCTTAATTTCCTTTTCTCAATCTGATTCAGAGACTGTCCAGCAACTGCAACCATTTGATCAAATTTGTCGTTGGAATTATCAGACGTTGTCGTCTGACGGATTATGGATGTCACAGGTACACAAGTTCCTACTTTTGTCTCTTTCTTGATGGTCACTGGGTAGTCATTGACATTGATAAGTCTAACAGGAATTTCTTTAGCCGAGGTCACCAATTCCTTTCCAATTATGATTCCACGGCCAACTTCGTCGTCATGGTTCCAAGGCTCCATCATAACAGGTGACCCTTCGTCCACAATTCCCTGTAGCCGCGCTACTATGATTGTTTCACTTCTCGCAGGCACGACTGTATCTTCTTTAACGGCTGCTTGCATAGTGTTGTCATCATGTGGATGGAGAAATACCTCCTCGTTACCAACTTTGATTACTTTATTTTTAAAATCCAATTGGAATCCATGCGTATTCATTACGTCCATTCCTAATATAACATCCTCTTCGATGTCAGCAACTATAACAGTATGGACGAACTTTTCTGCTCCAATTCCTAATTGTACCTGGATTTCTCCATGAATGTTAGCATTTTCACCTGTAGCGGTCCGCAGTCGCAACCTCGTTGGTAACAGTTTCTTACGGCTGTTTATAACTGTCGGGCGAATAATGCTTCTGGTCGCTCCCGTATCCACCAACAACGTATGCTTTTTACCATTTATTTCTCCATCTACATATACACTATCTTCACGACATTTCAAAGAAGCTATTAGTATGAGAGGGTCTTTGGAAAAGTTGAGAGGGTGAGTTTCTTGATTTGTGTCGTACCTAGGATGCTTACATGAACTTCGTACGTGTCCTATTTCGCCACAATTCCAGCATCTTATGGTCTTCGTCTTCTTGTATGTCATGCTTTTCATCATATTAACGAGCTGGTCCAGTTTATCTTCATCTTCTTCCTCTTTTACAGTCCTAACTTTACTGTAACCGCCAGAGGCCTGCGTAGCTGACTCGTATTCGAGGGCGGCGGATAAGACATCAACCAGCGTCTTGTGACGAGCTAATCGTAGTGTTCTTTGCATCTCATGATCACGAAGACCATCAATAAACGTTTGAACGGCCAACTTTTCCATCATGTCTTCGGGAGCTGTTGGATAAGCATATCGCACTAATCTGGCGATATCTACTTCATATTCTTGAAGAGCCTCATCTTTCTTTTGTCTTCGATTTTTGAGCTGCGACTGATATACATGCTCCAAGTGTTCGTGGCCATATCGCATATTTAACCTCTTCTTCAGTTGTTCGAAATCATCCGTCTCCTCTACGGCTATGGTCTGGAGCACATCTAAGGCATCTCCTCGAAGAGCGATAGTCAGGTTTACAGCCTTTTCTTTTTCAGACCATCCATTCGCTCTTGCAGCTGATTCGAACTGTTTCATGTAGTTGTTCCATGATGATTTTCCGTCGAAAGTTGGGACTTTGACATGAACGGAACTTCCACTTCCTTCAAATTTCGGCCGTGTTTCCAACTTACATTTTGTCTCGTCTTCTTTTATCTCTACCGGATCTAAAGCTACCGTATTAATTGGTGGTAGCACTCTCGTGTTAGTTATCATGGTCTCTAACTGTTTGATTTTCTCTTCTACTTTTTCAAATGTTTTGGAAACTTCTTCAAATTTCTCATTATTCTTTTTCGAAGTTTCTTCCATCATTTGAGAAACATTTTCAAATTTCTCGTCGAATCTTTTTGACACATTTTCGAGTTTCTCGTCGTTTTGTCTAGCTACTTCTTTAATAATTTGAGACGTTTCATTGAATGTTTTGGAAACATTCTCATCATTTTTTCTAGAACTCTCTTCGATCATTTGTGAGACATTCTCAAATTTTCCATCGATTATTTTAGTTAAAACGGCTTCTTCTGCTGACTGGAACTGGAATGTCTCTGGGTCGTCTCCATTCTTGTTGAGAACAGTCTTCAGTCGTTCTTGGAGGATCTTCTTGGACCCGCTGCAGTCTTCATCGCGTTCTTCTAGTTGCTCACGCAACTGTTTCACTGAAAGTTCTACTAGCAGCATCTTTGGTCAGGCACACACGTACTTTTTAAATGTTCTTTCGTACAACGATCACTACTGAACTACGCGGATGTTCCCGACGAACAATACCTTTCAAAAGTTCAAAAGTCTTTTTCAAAAATCAAATTAAATTTATCTACGATCCCACTTCTGCACCACTGTGGAGTTTGTATAGTTCTAATTTATTTGTCTTTATTCTAATTTATTGTCTATAATCTAATTTATTAAAACTCACGATAGCTAATTACTAATTTATTAAATAACTTTACAAATGTATTTATTTCACGTTTCGTTACATTTAAATACCGCGTTTACCGATCTTCTTATGACTGACTCAAATACAAAAATCTTTCATTTATATACACAACTGTTGTCATCTGGAACTTTCGGCAAACTTCCTGAATAATCTCGTATTTTGGTGAAGGCGCTCGACTCGTTTTTCAACCTCGAGACGTGGATGACTCACTAAAATTAGTGTCTAGAGATTTCTGTAAACAACTGGTAGCGAAGCTCAGGTATATTTTGACCTACAAATTACGAGAATCAATAAAAAAGAATTAGTCATAAAATATTTACAGTTCTATATGCCATAACATTTAAAATCGTAACAATATGTAAATTGTTTATACACATATACCTATATACATTTTTTATAAATATATTTATTGTTACTATTTTGAGTTTTATTTCAGTTTTACTAACCAGTATATAACATAGCAAAACAAGATTATTATTTAGTATTTTTGTATTTCAGAGTATTATCTCCAGATTCATTTGTTACTTCAAAATCTCAACTATCGTTGAGTTGGCGCCCTTCTTTTCCCTTCTTATTGTTCTCTTTCTATAAATTTATTCCCAGTGACCTTCTTCAGTTGTATCACGTTTGATATTACCAGGTCTCATTTCTTTCTTGTCTCATTAGCTCATTATCTCTTGTTATTGTTGTTTATATCTTTAAAGCCACAATCCAGTGCATTGAAGCTAGCCCGAACACTCACTTGAGATTTAGTGTCTCTTTGGCCATTTAAATTTGTTCCTCTGAGCTTAGCCCTATTTTTAGTATTTTTTTTTTCATCACTTCTCTTTCAGTTCTTCTGAAACTTGGAAGTTCTACACTTCCAAAAAAAACCAATACTCCCGGAGTATTGAGGTTTCAATTGGCGCCCAACGTGGGGCTTCTTTTCCACTTCTGCCTTAAAAAAAAAATATATATATCTCCTTTAATTTTTGGTTTTGATCTTGTGTTGTTGTGGTTTTCACTGGTTGTGCTTTTAGATTTTCATTTTAACGTTTAGTTTTGTTTTTCAATTTTTTTTTTGGACATTACCTTATATCTATAACTTAAATTGACTTGTTTTGCTATATACTGTGTAGACTGAATAAATTGCTTTGTTTTTGATTGATTAAATAACAATTTTAGATTAATAATAAATTAATTAAAAATTTAAATAACTAAAGTTAACTATTTCACATATTTTACAAGTCCGGAGTAGTCAATAAGTTGAGTCACTACCTCGAAATAACAGTTTTTGAAATTTTAGGTTCCTTAGGGTGTTGTAGCAGTATATGTCATTGGATTTCATAACTGGACCAAAACAATTAAACATTACTGGTATAGGTATCCCTTCAGAATATTAATTTGAGGACAGAGAGTAAGTTAAACTTTACCTACTTTTACTCATTCTCTTGTATATTTCTCAGTTGTGTAATATGTCTGCGTTCAAGGTAGAGCATCTGTTAGCTCCTGAATTAGAGTATGAGTTGAGAGTCTGTCATCTAACCAGTCCCTTGTTAAAAAAATGTTTTATGATGTACAGAATGTACCAGGTAAATTTCCTGATTTTAAAGTTGAACATGGTGTTTTGTATAAACATGTCTTAAGTTCCATGTATACCCTTACTGGAATGTCGGATTGGAAGATAGTCGTTCCAACTCCTAATAGAGCAGAGGTTTTGGCCACTTTTCATGACCATCCTACTGCAGCTCATTTTGGTTTCTACAAAACTTTCTGTCGAATATCTGAACTTTATTAGTGGCCGAAGATGCGTCAAACTGTACGTAGCTATATCGCTAAATGCAAAATCTGTGCTACATGCAAACCGACAAATCTTCCCCAACCAGGTTAAATGGATAGTTATCGACAGATTGATTTTCCATTTCAACTTATATCGTTAGATCTCATTGGTCCCTTATCACTTCTGTACCAGTTTGGTTTTTAAGATCTGTTTATCAATTTTGTTTACCTGGCAAAAACCATAAGATGTTGTGCTATTTTGCCTTCTAATTTTTTTTTTATCTTATCTTAATGTTGGTTATTATCTTAGTTTATGGACTTGTTAATTTTGTTGTTTGTTTTCTCTTAAAAGTCCAACTGCATATCATAGGAGTACAGGATGGATATATGGGAATTTCCCCATCTTGAGTTCTGAGTTAAATAGATGTTTACAGAGATAATTAGGAAACACTTTAACATTTTCTTTTATTGATGTTTGCATAGGCTCATACGTAGACTATGGCCATAAAGCTTATGCATTCATATTCACTTACTGTGTCGGTGTTTTAGCGTGGGTTCAGGATTGATCACTCTGGATGTGTGCCCTCACTTGGCTCAGAAATATATCAATACATATTAGTTGTTCCTTGAGTGTCTCTTAGGTTGAAATTAGAATGTGTCATTTAGAATTGGATCGTTCTGATATTCAGCAGTAAGTCTGTTTAACTTGGTTTGTTATCTCCTATGTTATTACCTTCTCAAAGTATTTGAGTTTTAACATATCTTGTTGTATACTGTTTGTTTACCTGTCTCTCTACTATTCATACGGATTGGTAGATGTGAGTTATCCTTATCTGTATCTTAATTGAGTTTATCTTTACCTTTATGGAGTTTATCTCATAACTGTAATGGAGTTTATCTTGTACCTTGCCTAAGTTTATCTCGTACCTTTACCTTGAGTGTATCTTTATCTTTACCTTAATTGAGTTTATCTCATACCTTTACCTTAATTGGTTTATCTCATACCTTTACCTTAAGTTAGTTATCTTTATCTTTACCTGGATAAGTTATTTCTTATTTATATCTTATGAATATATATATCTTATCTTTATCTTGATTATAGAGTACTAAAAATCTGTCCTTTACTGTTCTTGTCGTGAGTAAAGAATTGGACCACGTAAATAGTACAGTTTGGGTATTACAGTTAGGATCTCTTTTATCTTTCCTTCTACCAAGTGTATAGCGGGTAGAAGTGAGTTTTGTGCATATCCTCTACCATGAGTAGATCTGGACTTGCAATTATCTTTTACCTTTTGTGCATATCCTTTACTATGAGTTGGGATTGCATTTATCTTACTTACCTTTTTTTAGCATACCCTATACCATGAGTATAGTGGGCTTGCTAGTATCTAAGGCACTAGCAACCTTTACCGATTGTGTGTTTTTCTACCGCTGCTAAAGCAAGTAGGTGTATTGAATTATCTTTTACCTTGTTGTTGATATCCCGAACCATATATATGTTTAGGTTTGTAGTTTCAACTAGTCCTGAGTAATTAGGCCCTCATTGAACTCTATGGTGACGAATAGAATCTGGTCGCTCTAGTGTCAACGCTGAGTAAAGTTCATAGGACTTTGTTTGAATTTCGTTGTTATGAATGGTTCTTGGAGATATTGTGTTAGGGGTTGTTAATACCCACCTATAATGTAGTTTTAACGAATGGTTGTTCTTACAAATACTTGAGAATGTAGATAAGTAGTGTTAAAAGTTAACTTGATCTGTAAGGTTATAGAATTAAACTTAAAATGTATATTTTTTTTATCTTTGGTTTATACTAAATTAACATACATTATCGCATTAAAAAAAATGTATGACTTCGTCTCATATTCTTCGTTCCATATTTTTATTTCGTCCTTGATTTTGTTCCAATTCCTGAGCAAATGGTTGACTGGTGAGGAAAATGTTTAATTTTAACGTATCAACGTTCATTGTCGACCCAGCGTTAGATCGTTCTGCCACAAAAAAAAAAAAAGTTCCTAAAGTTCCTTTTTTTTTGCTGGAGATGAGGGAGAATGTAGCGTTTACGCTACTGATTAACCCCTTAAGAAATTTTTATTACCCGCCTACGATCGATTTTAAATCGACATTTTTCCCCACACGCGCAGTAGTCGCTTAAAAAGGAAGATTGATCGATTTTGTGCGGAAGCGAAGCGGTCAGTTTTGGTCAGAACTCTACGCAGCCACGTCAACCGGTGAAATTTTTCACCTTCAAAGTGACGGAATTGGAGCAAGGAAGATAATTTTGGGAAGAATAAATTAATTTATAAATAAAATACATATCTTAATCATAATAATAAGTAAATTTTAAAAATCAATACTAATCTAAGAGTTCCATATAAAAAGGAAGAGTTTTTTTTGGCGTGCTGCAGCTCCATGTAAGTAAATCATTTCATACGTATTATCTCCTTATCATATAATCAAATTTATCATTGTATTTAGTATTTCTTTAGAGATTTATTTTTGAGTTCCGAAATAATTTAAATTTAAAATTTCCTTGATTTACTTGCAAAGAACAGAAGGTCATTTTTTTTATATAGTCAAACTTAAAGTCCGATCTATTCCATATCTTATCAGTAAGTTTTTTATGGTTCCCATTTTGTATCTAACTTTTTTGGTGGAATATAAAAAGGTTCGACAAATATTGGACATTTGATGGTACTCAAGGCAAATATCGAACACAGTACTTAATTAAATCTTGCCCAAGTACTTTCGATCACAAGATCATCCTCAGGGGCATCTGAAATAAGCCAAGAAACGTTTTTTTTAAAAAGAAATTTTAATTCACTTGGATAAAAACTCCAAGTTTATAGTTGAAAAAAGTTTTTTATGTGATTAACGTTTATAGACTTACTTCGTCAATTGTGGCCTATCCAGCAATATTGCTGGATAGGCCACAATTGACGTTGTGGTTTTGTGCCCAGGATTCGTCTTTACAGCCATAAACTGATGTAACCGTGCCAAGAGGAATTTTCCTATGGACTTATGGGGCTGTAAAGATAAGTTGTTTGACTGTTTAATTGTTTAACTTTTGTTACTTCCTATTTAGTAGTATACCCTCTTCATATGCATATGACAAGGTGAACATTTTTTTTTGATAATTTAATTATAAAATATTTGGGGAGGGAAAAAGGACACTTCATGTGTTATTAGGTTTTAATTAGGATATACAGAGTCTGACCAAACTCACTTTTTTTTTTTGATATAATATTTTTGTTAATATAATACAATTTGATATTGAGGGAGGGACATAAATTTAATGTGGTTTTTTTTTAATACATATATAATGCGTATTGAGAACTCACTTTTGAGATAATATAATTGTAACAGAGTTATCATTGTTGATATCTGTACAATACCGTAATTATTTCTCATTTTAGTAGAACTATTTAAATCTAAATTACTAACCTTAGTGTTAAGACTACCACTGTTATTTGGCTTTGCATTATATGTAAATTGTTTATACACATATACCTATATACATTTTTTATAAATATATTTATTGTTACTATTTTGAGTTTTATTTCAGTTCTACTAACCAGTATATAACATAGCAAAACAAGATTATTATTTAGTATTTTTGTATTTCAGAGTATTATCTCCAGATTCATTTGTTACTTCAAAATCTCAACTATCGTTGAGTTGGCGCCCTTCTTTTCTCTTCTTATTGTTCTCTTTCTATAAATTTATTCCCAGTGACCTTCTTCAGTTGTATCACGTTTGATATTACCAGGTCTCATTTCTTTCTTGTCTCAATAGCTCATTATCTCTTGTTATTGTTGTTTATATCTTTAAAGCCACAATCCAGTGCATTGAAGCTAGCCCGAACACTCACTTGAGATTTAGTGTCTCTTTGGCCATTTAAATTTGTTCCTCTGAGCTTAGCCCTATTTTTAGTATTTTTTTTTTTCATCACTTCTCTTTCAGTTCTTCTGAAACTTGGAAGTTCTACACTTCCAAAAAAACCCAATACTCCCGGAGTATTGAGGTTTCACCATTAAGAAGCCCAAAGCAAAAAAGACGACGTACAAAACCAGTTGTTGATATAGACGAATTCAATCAAATGATTATTCCAAATATTATTTATGACATGTACAAAAAAGTAAGTTTTTGGGCAAATTTAATCTCAATAATCTTTAAAACAAATAACCATTTTAGAGGAACAAGTTAAATTACAAACACTACAAGCGAAATTAGTAGAAAGGAATATTTTTACTGGTAGTCTTAGTTCTTTATGGAAAATTGTACACAATATTGGTTTTCCTGGTAAAAAAGATGATCCACGACGTGGTTTAATGGAGTTACCCAATATTGCTTTTAAAAGACATATGTTTCTGCAGCAGTATGTAAAACTAAAAAATGAAGGTCTATACACATTTGTTTTCTTGGACAAGACATGAATTTTTCAAGATGGTACTATTAGTCGTTCTTGGCAAGATTCAAGTGACAAAAGTGTTAAGAAAACTAAAGTCGGTGGTGCAAGGTAAATATATATTTTTTTTGTTTAACATCCATTTTATTGTGATCTGTTTTACACAAAACAACAAACAATAACATTTGAGTGTTAAGAAAGTGACACAGTCAGTATTCACCCCGCAGTTAATACCTAAAAAAAGTACAATAATAATTGAGTTAATGTAGTTATTGAATAATTGACCATGTACAAATTTAAATATATGTTTAAAAAATGCATTTAAACTCAACCATCTTTTGTTGCAATGTTCAAATTTAAAAGAAATAAAAACATTTAACAATGTGCTTTAAAATAAAAATGAAATGGTTATGGGAAGTTATTTTTTGTTTTATCATTGTTTTAAAATTATAATGAACATTATTCAGGGAGCTGAATTGGTTTTTTCATCCAAAACAAAGGACTGTGACTACCATGGAGAAATGAATCGTCATAACTTTTTGCAATGGTTTGACCATGAGCTGTTGAATAATTTAGAGGAACCATCAATTATTATAATGGATAATGCTCCATACCATAGCACAATAATTAGTAAAGCTCCGATATGTGTTTAAAAAAAAGCTGAAATAAAAGAGTGGAGTTGGAAAATATCAATATTGCACATGAACAAACAATGTTAAAACCTCAATTGCTTCAACTGGTCCAGAGGTATGCTTTTAATTAAATTTGTGCAATTCGATATGCTTTTAATATTTCATTGCTTATAGGAATAAACCAGAACCAATATATGAAGTAGATAGAATGGCTGAACAATATGGACACAGAGTTCTTCGACTTCCTCCATACCATTGTATTTTTAATGCAATTGAGCATATATGGGGAATAAGTAAAAGGTATTACTCTGATCATGTTGGCACAAATTGCAGTTCTACTGCAAAGTCTTTAGCAGTGTGGAAGGAGTCCCTGGCCCAAATAACACCAGAAGTATGGTCAAAAACAATAAAGAGTACAGAATCTGAGATACAGCGCTGGTGGGATAGAGAAATTGTTTTTGATCGTAAAGGCATTAGCCCTGTAGTTATTGATTTAACAGAAGATGATGATAATGATGATGATGACGATTTTTGTATTGATAGTGGTGATGAAGTCTTTTAATTTTATTGAAAAAAGAATTATATAGGCATTGCAATTATATTCTAATAAAAGTACATTTCTGTAATATACATTTAATTAAAAATTATTTTTGTATTTGATTCAGATAATCAGGTGAGTTAGAAAATATAAATAATTTTGTATACTGGTATAGAACAGCTATAACTAACAAAATTCTTATATTGTTAACGATTTTTGAATAATGAAACTTCTATATTAATTTTTTTATTTTTATTTGTTTAATACACGGGATAACCCCATTAACAGTTTAAATTACAATATACAATATCACAATTAGGGAGAACCTATCTTGACTCTCTGATTTCTCCCAGATGTAGAGTTTTTAATCCATTTCACAAACATGCCATGAAAGTCTACATTAATTAATTTGGCCAAAAGTATTTGGATATCTACATGATCAAATGCTTTGGAAAAATATGTGTATATGCAACAAAACTTTCTTTCCATGAAGAAGGAAATATAGAGGTTTGCAGAGATCTAATAAACAATATTACAAGGGTATAGATACACTTTTTAATAAAAAATTAGGCACATCCTCTGGACCAGCAGTAAGCTTGTAAGTGTGTGCTATGTAAAGGTTGTTGTTATTTGGTGAATACACAGTTTGGAAGAAGTTCATAAATAAATTAGCCATGTCTTGACCATTTGTTGCAGATTGGACTTAATAAAATAAGGAGTTAGGTAGGTTATGACTACACTGCTTATCATTGATGCACTTACAAAATGATTTTGGATCATTTGTTAGGCCCGTATCTATACCTTTAATATAGTTGCTAAGCCAAATTTCAGACAGTTGTTGACATTCAGCTCTTAGGTGGGAAACTTCAACATTATCAATTAAATAAGTGTACATTATACTTTGGTGTGGTGTGCATAATACTTTAGTTTTCTAAGAAGTAAATTAATATGAATAGCTTCCAATGATATTCAAATATCCAAACATAATATGTTTCTTCATCTACAAATAATTTCCAATTAATTATTGGATGCTGCAGTAGTACTTGTCATGTGTAAAACTGTGTGGTATGACACTTTTGTGCTGATACTTTGCAGTGCTTCATGTGTATTAACACTGCGACAATAAAGTATCAAAGAGTCCTTACACTCAGAGCTAAGCAATGCAATAGTGCGATTTGATACAAGATACAACAAGAAGAGACAGAACACGAATTTTTATGCACACATATGCTTAAGATATTGTGGAATAGAGTACTTAGTTATTCCATTTAACAGATATCCAACATAAAGGATTAACAATATAAACAGGTTAACACAATAAAACAAAGGTTTAATTTTTAAAATTCTAATGGCATATAGATTAGAATTTATAAATGAAAAGTTTTTAACCAAATGTACTACACTAAAATATCAACAGCACCCTTATTTGCTAGGATTTCCATGTTCTTTCTATTAACTACAACGTTATGTAAAACTGAACAACCTGTTAGGTAGCTCTGTCATTCACAATTCTTGACACAACTGATTTAAAACTTCTGCTTGTTACACATTGTTTGCTCCATGAACAAAGTTCTTTTTCTAGGTTTAAATTCTTGACATTTAAGGTGCTGTAAATCACTTTCTACTTTATAAATAGAATTTGTTTAAAGAGATCACAATCACTGCAGAAAAATATAACTGGTCATTGTTTTAATAGTCTTAATGGTTAGTTTGTTTTAATTTGAAATGGTAACAAAAGTTACAAAGAATAATCAGTTTCTATGCTTGAATGTTCTTGCAAGTTCCACAATTTGTATCCATACTTTTATTGATGGCCTATTTATCAATTCCAAAAAAACTTTGTTTTCTTATGATAATTACTTAATCATGTTTGTTTTAAAAATAATTGGAACCATAAATTTGTACCCGATAAAACTTCATTTTTAGGAAGATATAAAACATTAGTTATAAAAGATGGGTATAAATTATTTATAGTTAAAAATTTACAATTTAACACAAGTGTTAAAAGAAAACAACGAAAAGTTAGGTTATGTGTAAGTAAACGTAGGTGATCTGTGGTAAACATCAAAAGTGATCAACTTGTTTTTAAAAGAAGAAAGTGAAAAGTTGGTTATATGTGTTTAAGAAGAATATAAGAAATGGAAAAATAGTTTGGCAACGATGCACCTGAACGTTGTGTGACGTCATCACATTCTTATCGTAAAAAAAGTATATATATTTATACTTCGTCTAATTTAGATAACGACTTACGTCATTATCTACGTCAGAGATCGAAGTTGACATACACTTCATCTAATTTATATAACGATGCACGTCATCGGCGTCATAGCCGGTGACGTCATATGATACCAACACGAAATATTTAGGGTTTAGGTGAATTTTAAATTTCAAAAATGAAATTTGTTTTTTAAAAAATATTTTTATTTCTAAGCTACAAATAAATACATCTAAACTGAACAAGACCAAGAATAATAATGATTTTACAATGCGAATAATTAAAGAAACAATATGATAACTTCTAGGGGAAACTGCAGAGTAAGCTGCAGGTGTTGGTTGCGATTCTGCCAGGTCCGGACTTTCGTACCATGTAACTCCTCCATCCTTAAGAGGAAAAAATAACGGAGGTATTTTTGGATTCCAAATTTTGGGGACATCTTTCTTCCAATGGAATTTCGTCAGGAACCTTCTTATTTTTGCAATACTTTCGGTATCTGGTGATGATGTAAATTATAACGATTAGTATTAATATAGATAAGATGACTGAACCGGTGCTGATAAAGGGTGTAGTTGGAAAGCCAATTTCTTCTACTGGTGAAAGATTTCTGGTAATTCTGTTAATTTCGTATAGTCCTTCCATATCGATTTTGCTCAAATTGGTTACTTGATATTTTACCTTTTCAGTCGAGAAATTTTCTAGTTTTGGTAATATTATGATTTTTCCAGATTGGATTCGTGGATTGTTTGAAAATTTTAAGGTTCCAACTTCTATTTCACATTTTGGTGGGATTTCTATTAACGAAGGATCTTTTATTTCCAAAAACGAATTGGACTCACATTTTGAGATTAATTTGACAGTACTGGATGGGATTATTAAGATCTGGTTCTCCATGACGTGCTCGATAATGGGTTCTTGTAGATTTATTTCAGTGGCGTAGCATTTCTCTGGGTTACGTCCATCAATTAATTTATAGGTGCAGGTATCTATTTTGGTGTAGTCCTGTTGGCAGTAGTATCTGGTTTCGAGGATGGGACATTCTTCTTTTATCGATAGTGATTTTTCTCCTTTTGCCAAGTAGGGATATAAAGGAATATATGTTTGATGATTTTGTATTACGGGGTAAACATGGAAAAAATCGTAATTTTCTGATTTGAATATAGGAACATGGATAGCGAATATAAGCTTGGATTCGTAAAAGGTTACTTGGGTACTGAGAAACAGATAGTATGTTAGGGCATTGTTAAATTTTGCGATTTGTTCTTCTTTGTATATATGTGATAAATATGACATCATTTCTGAGATTTCTTGGGTAGATATTATTGAATTATGAAGAGTATTTAATTTAGAGAAAACTATCGAATTTTCAATATTGTCAATAAATGTTATTAAATTTTGGCAATCAAGATTAATCTGGTAAAGAATACTTTGATAAGTTATGTAAT
The DNA here is from genome assembly GCA_918026665.1 of Diabrotica balteata. Lineage (NCBI taxonomy): Eukaryota > Metazoa > Arthropoda > Insecta > Coleoptera > Chrysomelidae > Diabrotica > Diabrotica balteata. The sequence continues at coordinate 72,201,291 of OU898280.1, read as the reverse complement.
TATCCAAAGTGATTATTTTGGTTTCTAATGAATATTTAAATTTTTCTATATTGTCTTGCAATTTTTGTTGATTTTGCCACAAGGTTGATAAAGATTGATTATAATGATTAACAAGCTTTTTGTACAAAGTTGACTGAAGGTTAAGTTCATGAATTACATTTTTCTGATTTAGTTGTAAAATATTAATTGCTTTATCGTATCGTTCTCCATCGTCAGCATCTAAAGTTCCAAAAGCCCATTTATTAATTTTGCCTATTCCATCTATTAAACCTCTTTTAGAGCGAATATGTGGATGTAAATTTTCGAATTTTCTTTCGAGAATTTTTATTAAGAATTCGGTTCTTTTTGTCATTTGTTCAGCTAAGTTATGAAAAGATATAGGGTTAGAAGCGTTACTTACTATTAGACTATTCTTAAGGCTATAAAAATGGTTAGTTAAACTAGCTATCTGTTTAGTTACTTCTCTTAAATCTAGATAGTGTAAAAAGGTATGCTTAGTGTAAATAATTTTACAGGGTCCTAATAGTATGGGTAACAAAGGATTCGTTATAGAAGTAATTTTTACATCTTCTCCTTCACATCTCCGTTGGAGTGCCAGGAATATCAGGAGCAACCACGTTGTCCGGATTTTCATTTTCCTGAAAAGATATTTTTTGTTTTACTTTGGGTTTTCTAATTATATTTTTATGGTAATTTCCTTTATTAGTTTGTAAGATAAGGCCTGAATCTTGGACTACTTCAGTCTTTTTAAATTTTGGTGCCTTTTTATCGCGCAATTTTGTTTTGACGTATGCAACGTCCTGGTTAGAGAAATCTGGAGGGTCATTTCGATTTTCATTTAATTTATTAATTATTTTTTCTTTCGTTTTTTCGTTTCTACTTTTTATTATTTCGTATAACTGTTTACTTACCTTTTTATGGTTTTGTACATAGTATGATAAAATAAGGTTATCGTCCAAGTCGAAAGGATCTGGATTATTAATGTGTCCTTTTGTTATTTCAAATGGGGTAAACTTAGTTATGGAATGAATTGAATTATTATAGCTTAAAATAGCATGTTTTATTAATTGGTTAGGAGTTAATTCTTTATTTTTTTCTCTAAGACAGCGAAAGCATTCTATTAGTGTAGAATGAAACCTTTCTACGGGGGAGTTGGAATTACTATTTTTGGAAGTTGTGAAATGTAGTTCTATATGGTGAAGTTTACAAAAATCTATAAGGTCATTATTTTTAAATTCTGTGCCACAGTCGGCAGTAATTTTATAAGGTAAACCGTGGTGGCTTACGAAGAGAAGTAAATTTTCCACTACGGAGGTGCCATTGACACTAGGTAAAGGATATGCTTGGGCATATCTCGAAAATGAATCTATAATCGTTAAATATGATTGGTTAGAAATTTTAAAGACATCTACATGAATATGTTCAAAGGGTTTTGATGCAGTGGGAGTTAGACTAAATTTTATAATTGGAGGATTTCTATCGTATTTATTTTTAAGACAAGTTTCGCAATTATTTATAAATTGTTCGATATCTTCTGCCATTTTTGGCCAATAGTAACGTGATCCTAAGGACATTTTTACTTCGTTTATACCGCGATGTCCTTTTTTGTGTATGTGATAATACTCTAATGTTTCTTTCTGTTCCCGAGTATCTATTATGTCAGTTAAAAATTTTGTAGAATGTACAAACTTAAAAGCGGAATTTTTAAAATAATTCTGAACTATTACTACAAATGTTTCTGGTAAAATATTTTCTTTAAAGTACAAAGCATAAGTCTTTTTGGGATCTATATATTCTTTTACAAATTTAAAAATGCTTTCTTCAATATTTCTTTGGGGTAAAGTAACATAAAATCTGTTATTATCAAATATTTTTTCATTTTTGCATTTTATTTTATTTATTTCTCCAAATGTTAATATAATTTGATTCTTATAAGTATTTAGGGCCTTTTCGGTTATGGGTATACCTAGAATGGGATTTTCTAAAGAGGTATGACAGGTTTCTAAGTCTGAGTCATTTCTTTCGGGATTTTCGAAAGGGGGTCGAACTTGTATGTCCGAAATAATATTTATTTTACTAGTTAATCCATCATTTAGTAAGGAGTCAAGGTCTCCTTCTGAAAGTTGCGGTAAGTCGTCAAGGTTGCGTAGTTCATTATCTATTATTTCATTTATGTCACCTAAATTAACGTCCATCGATTCCGTTTCGAGAGCATTTAAATCGGAATCTATTTTAATTCTAGAAAGCGCGTCGGCTACTTTATTATTTTTCCCTTTTAAATATTGGATATCATAATCAAATTCTTCGAGCTTAAGTCTCCACCGTACTAAGCGAGAGTTTGGCTCTTTAAGTGAAAATAACCACTGAAGGGGTTTATGATCAGTTAAAATTTGGAATCTGCGACCGAAGAGATATGGTCGAAAATATTTGCAACCGTATACAATCGCTAATAATTCTTTCTCTAGGGTGGAATAATTAATTTCGGCTGAATTTAAAGTACGTGAGGCGTAACATATAGGGTGGTTATCTTGCATGAGAACGCTGCCAATTGCATAATTAGAAGCATCAGTTATTAATTGAAAATTTTTGTTAAAGTCGGGATAAGCTAAAATAGGTTCTGAAGTCAAAAGATTTTTACAAATATTAAAACAGTCTAAGAATTCTTTGTTGTGGATAACTTTCTGATCCTTTTTTAAACACATGGTCATAGGTTTAGTTATAGCTGCGAAGTTTTTAATGAATTTCCTATAGTATCCTAACAAACCTAAAAATGATTTTATTTCTTTCTGCGTACGAGGGATTGGAAAATTTTTAATCGCTCTAATCTTTTTTGGATTAGGCTTAACTCCGTCTGGGGTCATTATATGCCCTAAAAATTCAACTTCCTTTCTAAGGAATTCGCATTTGTCAATTTGTATTTTTAATTGTGCGTCTTTTAATTTTGCAAACACCAATTTTAAGTTTTGAATGTGCTCTTGGAGGCTTGTGCTAAAAATAATTATATCGTCCATATATACCATACAGATTTTGTTTTGTAAATCCTTTAATATTTCATCCATTACCCTTTGGAAGGTGGATGGTGCGTTTTTTAAGCCAAAAGGCATTCTTAAAAATTCGTAGTGTCCATTGTTGACACTAAATGCTGTTTTTTCTATGGAGCAGGGGCTCATCTCGATTTGATGAAAGCCGCTAGCTAAGTCAAGAGTAGTAAAATATTGTGCTCGTCCTAATTTGTCCAATATTTCGGTAATATTGGGTATCGGATATCGATCACTAATGGTTTTATCATTAAGTTTCCTATAACCTATAACACAGCGAAATTTTTGTTGATTGGAAGAATCGAGTTTCTTCTTTACTATCCAAAGTGGGGAACCCCAGGGACTATTACTGGCTCTAATAATTCCGTCGTCTAACATTTTGTCAATTTGCTTTTTAATTTCTTCCTTGTGAACATAAGGATATCTGTACGACTTTACATGTACAGGTTCCTCGTCGGTTGTTTTAATAACATGTTTTACTTTTGACGTAAATGTAAGTGGGTCGCCTGGTTTCAAAAATATGTCTTTATATTGCGAACATAATTTAATAATTTCCGATTTTTCTTCCGTGTTCATATGATCCGTTCTAATAAGATTTTGGATTTGCATTTTATCTATTTTATAATTATTTTGTCTATTAGAAAATTCAAATTTATAACATTGATAAATGTTAGAATCATATGGATAAGCGTTTATGGGTTTTAATAAGGTTATAGATAAATTTTTATTAGTTTCATTGACAAATTCTACTAAAGCTAAACCATCATTTGCTACAGTTAGCATTTCTGGTACATACATATCACCTAAAACTATCTTATCGATTAATATTTCACCGTTCGGTACGGACACAGGGACTTCTTTTCTAATCTTTTCATAAGGGCCAACAGATATTTCAAACTTTATGTCTGATGGTTTTCTAAATTTAATAGGAATTATTGTGTCTCTGCTAACGAGACATTTATTACTAAAATCAATGTTAAACTTCATGGATAATAGGTCATTAACACCGACTAAGCCATCATAAAACTCATGAAAGTCATATAATATGTAGTGCAGTATATTGTTTCGATTAAATTCTTGGAACGCCGGTATGGCTGCTTGGTATTTGATATTTTTCGTGCCAAGAGACGTAGAAATTGAAACGTTTGAAGGATATATGCAATCTGAATAAAATTGTTCAGCAATACTGGGTTTTAAGATTGATTTCGTACTACCAGTATCAATTAATAATTTTAATGGGGGTTTAGAAATAGTGATGTAAGGTAAAGGGTTATTAGAGGTTAGATTTAATTCGATTAAGTTGTTTGGTTTTCTGAGGCGGTTTCTTGAAAATTCTGAGGAAAATAATCTAAATCTACTTGTTCACCGGAATGGATATCTGCGTCGACGTCGCTATGCGTCTGTTCGCATTCTTGTCTATCGTAACCATTATTATATAATTCTTCAACTATAATATTCGGCTTTTGCCCATTATTTTGAAAATAGTTTCTATTAAAATTATTTGTTCTTCTGTTAGACGTTGAAGGGAATCTAGAATTTGTAGAAATATTCATCGGTTCCGGCTTTGGGACGCGATGTTGGGGAGTTCGATTTGGTCTGAAAACATTCGTATTTCGGGAAGGTCCAAAGACTTCTGAATTAGTTGGGAGTCTTTTAGGGGGTAACTGTTGAGGCTGTACATTAATAGGTTGGCGGGGCCATTGGAAATTTTGGGGATAATTATTATTTGTATTAAAGTTTGGATTTTGGGGAATAGAAGAATTTGTTTGAAAATACTGATTATTCATGGGATTATAAAATTGCCCGTTTGGATTAGGGAAATTCCGATTTCTGAAATTGCCTTTATTTTGGTGCGACTTATTGTCATTATTACTTGAATAAAATTTCTCGAAATTCTCAAATTCATTTACATAAGCTATGGCGTGTTCTAAAGAAGCTGGTGCTTTTAAATGCATATTATTTTTTAATGTGCCGGTACAACCCGCAATAAAAGTATTTAGTGCTGTATTTTCGCAAAATTGTATGAAAACAGTTTTTTGATTTACATCAAGACTAGTATCATTGCTAATTCTTTGTACTATATTACTTGCTAACAATTGTAATCTATTTCCAAATTCTATTAAATTTTCATTTCTTTGTGGCCTAGTTCTAGTAAGTTCTTGTATTAAGGATTGTAAATTACGTTTATCAGAAAAACATTGTATAAGTGCGGCTTTTAAAAGTGCCCAATTATTTAATTCTACCCTATTTCCTACCATAAGCTCAGCTTTTCCTATAAGTTTTCCTTGAATACATTCAAAAATGTGATCATTTAATTCTTGGTCATTATATGCTCTATATGTAATAATTAAGTTATCGCAAAGATAAATAAATTTATTTAAAGTATTAGTATCTCCATCATAAGGTCTAATATTTGAAATTTTTGACTTAAATAGTTCCCAATTAATGGGACGCGTTGCCGTCGCTTGATTAGCTTGAACAGTTTGGTTAGTTGCCATTTTAATATTTTTATTATCTTTATTTTTACTACTTTTAAAGTTAATCTTTAGATTTTTAAGAGATTCTACCAAGGAATCAGCATTAATCATAAAATGAAAATATCGTCTAATAAACAATGTCTTAACAAGCTATCTTCCAAATTTATGAAAAATAAAAGGAAGGCAAGAAGGAACTTGGCACTCACCTCGATAGTCTTTGCCAACTACTTCTCCAGATTCGTCCACCCAAATGAAAGACTGCTGTCACTGAAGGGCTGCTTTCCAATGGGGGCTGCTTTCCACTAAACGAAATGTTCTTTGGATTTGCACTTAAGGCGTTGAAACACCAAAGTCCCGAAAAAGTCTGCTTTCCGATAGATACGAAATTCACAGTTTCGTGACTCGCACAAATCCTACTGACTGCGCCAATTTTAAATTTCAAAAATGAAATTTGTTTTTTAAAAAATATTTTTATTTCTAAGCTACAAATAAATACATCTAAACTGAACAAGACCAAGAATAATAATGATTTTACAATGCGAATAATTAAAGAAACAATATGATAACTTCTAGGGGAAACTGCAGAGTAAGCTGCAGGTGTTGGTTGCGATTCTGCCAGGTCCGGACTTTCGTACCATGTAACTGGTGTGTTCTTTTTAGAATCACTTTACCGAGTACACTGGCATTACAGCCACTAGGCATATTTTATTATATATGCGTAGAAATAATATTTAAAAATTTCTATAAGAAATACACAATAATATGTTTCATTTAATTTGTATAAATCCATTATAAACAGTTTTTATCAAGAACATTTGTTCGGAACACACTGTAACTGTAATCGAACGAAGGTAAAATTTTGGCATAAATTGGTAACACTTATTTGACAGTTGCGGTGTTGACACTTTTTGTACTTTATTATTTTGAATTTTAAAGTGAACACCTCTTGTTTTATATTTTTACCTATTTAATAAAATCTGTTCTTTTTAGAACAAAATTAGTGTGTTGTATTTCAAAAATGTCACGTAAAGCTGGATTTATAGTTTGACGTACTGTAGACGCACTGGAGACGTAAGAAACGGACTGTAAATATTTTTTCAATTTATAAATGGACGTAGTGGAATTTTTGCGCATGAGTAAAGACAAGAATTGGTGACCCACAACATTCAATATAACCTATAAATTATACAATTATAGGAATCAGAATTCATAATAAACAAAGGGTGTGTGTTTATACTATTGTTTATTATAATATTTTTTTTTATCCTTTTTGCGTGTTAGAATGGATTGTGAAATATACGAAGGTATGCTCCTTGGCGCTGTAGGATTGCTGCTGTGCTGTGTGCAGTAGCATTGCAAAAAAACTAGAAGGACAATAATAAGGCGACCAAGACGTTATAAAACAAGACCAATAAACCGTAATAGAAAAATAGAGAATGCTTATAATTATTTTTTAAAGATGAAGACAGAAGATCCAGATCAATTTTTGGCATATTTCAATATTGGTGCAATGAACATAACCCATTCTTTCTTTTGATTGGTCAGACGTAAGAAACGCACTGTAAAAGTTGAAAGTTGACCAACTCTTCCGTTACAGTGCGTTTCGCTTACGTCCCGTCTTGCGTTTACGTTCATTTATAAATAGGAGTACACAAAAGTCTATGTTGATCTTTTTCCACTGCGTCTGCGTCTACAGTCCGTCAAACTATAAATCCAGCTTAAGAATTTAAATAGTCGTTGTAAAGAGATGGTAATACTTTTGCAATAATTATGTGACCTATTTGATTTAAAATGGAGTCAGGATTTTTTTATACTTTGGCAACTATGTCAACTTCGATCTCTGACGTAGATAATGACGTAAGTCGTTATCTAAATTAGATGAAGTTATATTAGAGAGTTTTTAAGCCCCTTATTTCAGTAACGTTAAACGTTATACGTTATTCTGCTCATGCGCATTAACAGAAAAATAACGGATTACTTTATTAGAGGATAAGGTATTCCCTTATTTAGGTAAAGATAAGGTTAACGTTATTAAGGGATTACGTGTTTGTAATGTTGTCAAATGCCAGATGTATAAATCATAAAAAACAAAAAAAGAGTCATATGAGCAGCTCTCTTTCCTTGTCTAAGAGCAGAACTAAAGATAACTATAATAGAATAAAAAAAAAATAGAAAATTTAGTTCAGCATCTTTCTCTTCAATTGTTTCCAACACAAAATGTAGTCTTGGTGCAACAGGTATTACAGGATCAAAAATATTGTGAAGAATTAAGCCTCTTATCAAATTGTAATATATTACTTCTCTGTGTCTTCGTCATCTATTTTCTTAGATTATAGCAAATTATTCAAATAAAATAGGTTATAGAGTATTCACGATTGAAAACAAAGTATCTGACCCTTGGCGGAATAAATTTAAACTACTATAAATGGTATAAACAAACCAGACAGCTGTTGATTTGAATAGAATTATTAAATTTTTTTAGTAAATTTCAAAATTATGACTAAATAACAAAAATCAATAACCCTGCTATGACACAAATTGGAATGGACAGAATCCAAAGAAGAAATATACAGATATTTACATCACAATATTTTAAACTGTATTTAACATTGTTGTAGGGAGAAATGTTGGAAAATTGTAGTAAAAATCATCCAAGTACATCAGCAATGTATTCCAGTATATATTTTTGTCCAGATTTATCTGACATTAAACCATTTGGTTGTCTGATGAATGATTGTATTGGTCACTATATTTTGTAAATAAAAGATTTATTTTGTTTCAATAATCTATTATTATTAAAAAAACTACCTTGTGAATGCCTTCGTTTTTATTTAGGTAAAACATAAAGATCATTAAATGTTAAAATAAGTGAACAACAAATGTATAATATTAAAAAGTCAGTTCCAAACACTGAAGTTAAAATTAAAGAATTCATCACTTGAAAACTGCTTCCCCTTCAACCAATGGCCTCTGCTTCACCACCACAATACACAAAGATATCATTAAGGCTAATTTCCTTTTTTAAATGATAAAAATAACTCGTCTTAAACCAAACTAAACTTTGAAAAGCAATGGTAAACATTCGACTGTCATGTTTGTTTATACCATTTATATCGACCTATAACTGCCGTTTTATAGGTTACGTTCGTCAAATGTCAATTAACGATAATCTGTCATAGCTTAATTTCCGAAAGGATTCAAAAACTATTTTAAGTAAAAACGTTATCCCTTATTTATTATTCAAGGCGCATGACAAGTATAACGTTTTACGTTTAACGTCCATCGAAAAATAAAGGGCCTAAAAACTCTCTACTGAAATAAGGGGCTTAAAAACTCTCTAGTGTGAACCCGACCTTAGGGCGTTAGCTGACGGCTGTCTGGCAACCGTCAGCTGTCAACCTAAAAAAAGGACACATGGCCTGGAATCTTATATGAATGACTTGGTTCATTCCCCCATCACTTTGACCCATCGAGCAATAAGACAAAAGAGGGAATATAAAGGTAGTGGGGGTAAACATATTGATAGACAGGAAGTGCCATCTTGAGAGGCCACTTTAGACAAGGATAGACAGTCTCTTTCCTTGTTTAAGAAGTCAAATTTAGTTAGGTTATGTTATTGTTTGTCCCAACTGTCACATGAAATTTTATTTATATTGAAATCTTTTACCAATTGTGTCACTTTTTAGACTATTATAGTTAATATTTAATTAAAACTTTCTCGTCTGAAAAATATTTTATAGCTATTGTTAATAAGTGTTGGAAAATTTAAATTTAGCGCCTTTGCATTTCCGGATATGTCCGCCATCAGAGGCCACTTTTTTGGTCTCCTTTTCATAACGATTAGATTCCCTCTTTTATCTTTTTGCTCGATGCTTTGACCCCAGCGAGTTAATAAAGAGAAATGACAGCCTATCTCTCTCACGAAGACTTTAACCAATCATAAACCAAATAAAATAATCAAACGACGCAATGTCAATTCTGTCAATCCAAAGTAATGACAGATCTTCCGTTTGTTTACAAGGTTTATAATTTTATTTTATTATCTTTAACTTTCGTTTGCATTTATTCTTAGTAATTTTAATTTAAATTTGGTTACTTAATTTTTAAAGTTTATTTTGAGTTACCTATTGTAGCAAAGAATTTTTGTGTAGTGCTAGTACCAAAACTAAACATGGTGAATTATTGTATTGTTCGTTGTGTACAAATCATGGAAAAATTACAAAAAGGATGATAGTAAGTTGTCAGGAAGCAAAGAATAATAGTATTTAACTTCTGCAAATATGTGTAATAAATATTATGTAATTATTTTATAACTGTTTTATCTTAAACAACAAATAAATATACGTATATCTAGAAAAAATGTGCATCTTTTATATATCTTATTTTCCAATAAATTTTAATTAGTAACGAAATAGCCCACAAGAGGCGCTAAAGGGTATGTATGTAAGGGGTGTTCATTCGAATTTGCCGCCAAAAGATGATTAGTATTGACCCCAGCCGCAAGGGTCCTAATGAACGAAATTTATACATTGAGTTGCCTATCTATTTCTACTATTATATTATTTATCTATGAAAAGGACACTTGTAAAATTGCTGTAAAAATATAAACATTTGTGTTCACCCTTTTAGCGGGTATTTTAGTAAAATAAAACTATTTACCGTAATTGTCGTATTATTACAAGGATACTACAATTATTTGGCGACGAGAAAAGTTGTGGAAGTTTGGGTGAAGCACAAAATATTGTATTTTTTTACGGAAAGTTGAATTTGGAATTCGCCAGTCATGTCCTTGAACCAGGGTAATTCAGAAAACGTGGTTTTGCCAATCCAACCGACTGTTACAGTGGTTAATACTGGGAACATTTCGGCATTAGCAGTTTTCAAGCAAGGTGATGATTTTGAAGTATTTGAAGAACGGCTAGACCAATTGTTTATGGCAAATATAATAGAGGGTACACGAAAGGTTGCTGTTTTACTTACCTTGTTAAGTGAAGAGGTATACAAGATTTTGAGAGACCTATGTAGCCCTGAGAAGCCGAATGTTAAAGACTTTGATACTTTAATACAGTTATTAACACTACATTTTAAACCAAGAGTGTCTGTCTATCGCAGAAGCATTGTTTTCGATTCATTAAGACAGGGCCAAGAGTCTATTAATGATTGGTATTTAAGGGTTAAAAATGCAGCTACACAATGTGATTTTATGGACAAACTGATGTATAGAGTCCAAGATAAATTTGTGATAGGCATGAGGCCAGGTCATATATTGGACCGTTTGTGTGAGGAGAGTCCGTCCAAAAGTTTTCAAGAACTGTTAGAGATAGCTTTGAACAAAGAAGCAGCCTTGAGAGAACAGTCCAGAAATAATGCTGAAGTGAATAAGCTACAAGAAGTTAGACAAAAAGCAAGTAGTACTTCTAGTAGTAATATTTCCAGAAATGGTGAGAAAATAGTGGAGAGACATAGTGATAAAGAGAGACATAGTGATCCAGAAGACTTAAGGTGTAATTTCTGTAACAAAACCAAGCATAATTTTAGTAAATGTAAGTACCGAACATTTATTTGTAAAAAATGTGGCAAAAAGGGTCATATTATGGCAGCATGCAAGTTAGAGCAGAATCATTTGGTGGAAGAGGAAGAAAATGAGAATATACTTTCATTGTACAACTTAACAGACATTCAACAAGTTAATTTTATAAAGGCACTGTATATTCCAGTTGTAGTAGATGATAAGGTGTCCACACAGATGGAATTGGATACTGAAGCAGGTATTTCTTGCATGCCTCATAAGTTTTATTTAGATAATTTAAGCTACATTCCTTTGAATAAAACAGGTATTAAATTAAAAACCTACTCTGGAGAAATTGTGAATCCAGAAGGGAAAATTACTGTAAAAATTTCTATACAGAATGTTTCAAAAATTTGTAATTTTACAATAGTCAAGAAAGCTACTAAAATGTTGTTAGGTCGCGATATAATTAGTAAATTTAACATGTCTTTAAAAAATTCCAAAATAACAATTAATGACCTAGCTATTCAAAATAAAAACAATGAATTGGATAAAATATTGTCAAAATATTCAAAGCTGTTTCAAAGGGAGTTGGGTAGGTACAATGGGGAAAAAGTTACTTTAGAAATAGATGAAAATGTAAAACCAGTTTTCCACAAACCTCATCCCTTACCATTTGCTTTTCGGGAAAAGGTGGAGGTGGAACTAAAGCGGTTAGAGTCAGAGGGTGCTATTGAACGGGCAGATAATTCTCTGTGGAGAACACCATTAGTACCAGTTATGAAACCCAATGGCAAAGATATTCGTGTTTGCGCTAACTATAAAATCACAGTAAATAAATATTTAAAAGATTTCAACCATCCATTGCCCCGTATTGAGGACATTTTCGCCGCGTTACAAGGAGGACAAAAATATTCAAAACTCGATTTTCTCAATGCGTATAACCAGTTATTACTAGATGATACAACTAGTGAGTTATTATCTTGGAGCACACTTCTAGGTATATATAGAATAAAGCGGTTACCTTATGGCACGAAGCCAGCCTGTTTTATTTTTCAAAATGTAATTGAAAAGGTTTTGCAGGGGTGTCGGGGTACAGTAAATTTTCTGGACGATGTAGTAGTAACAGGGAAAGGCGATAGAGAGCATTTAGAAAACTTGGAGGAGGTGTTAAAGCGACTAGAAAGAGCAGGGTTTAGATTAAACCAAAAAAAAATGCGAATTTTTCAAAGAAAACATTTATTATTTGGGACACAAAATATCACAAAATGAGTTGGAAAAAGACGAAGAAAAGGTAAGGGCAATCATAAGTGCTCCTAGACCCAAAAATATTACAGAGGTTAGGGCTTTCGCGGGAATGATAAATTATTATTCTCGTTTTTGTGAAAATTTACAAGGGAAATTAAAACCCTTATATGAGTTAGTAGGGAAAATGAAACGATTTAAATGGACAAAACAATGTGAAAATGCTTTTCAATATGCAAAGACTGAGTTAGCTTCACAAAAGATTTTAGTACATTATGACCCAGATAAACCAATTCGTTTAGCGTGTGATGCGAGTGATTATGGAATCGGAGGAGTTCTGTCTCATGTTTTACCAGATGGGAGTGAGAGGCCTATATGCTATATCTCGAGGGTATTAAACAAAGCAAAGCGAAATTATTCTCAAATTATGAAGGAGGCTCTGGCTGTCTACTGGTCGGTATCTAAATTGTACCAATATTTGGCGGGACGGAAGTTCGAAATATTAAGTGATCACAAACCATTGAAATCGATCTTTGGTGAATATAAAAGCCTACCGAAAATGGCGGCGGGTCGAATTCAAAGATGGTCTTTATTTCTAGCTGGTTTTGATTACACTTTTAGGTTTATCAGAGGAGTGGATAACTCAAGAGCAGATGCGTTGTATTTAAACATGGTTGAGAGTTTAATACCTATAGATTCAATAAAACTGAGATCAGAATCAAGAAAAGATCCAATTTTGGGCAGTGTTCAATTTTATTAGATATGGATTTCCGAAGCATACAGAAAATGAACTATTGAAACCATTTATAGCTAGGAGGCAGGAGCTTTTTATTGAGCAAGGAATTATAATGTGGGGGTATCGCGCGGTAATTCCTGTTGCACTGAGAGGGCAGTTACTTAAAGAATTACACAGTAATCATGAAGGTATGACGAAGATGAAGTCCAGCGCCCGTTCCTATTTCTGGTGGCCATCGCTAGATAACGAGATTGAGCAGCAGGTTGTAGCGTTTTTTTTATTTAAAGTGTATAGAAAAGATTTCTGTGTTACGCTCCTGTTGTTTTTACCAAAGAAAACAATCGAAATAATATTTCAAGTTTTTTTGACGAGATTTTTAAATGCGTATATTTCTACCGATTCAAAAGTAAATATAGATGTTTTTTGTCTGTGTTTAGATTCAAATATCGAACCTTTTGTTACAAGTCAGGTAAAACTCAAGTTTAAAATACGCACGTATTTTGTTAATTTGTATTATGTAAATTTATGATGCCCCCTGACAAAAAAAAAGGTTTTATTTGTTTTCTTCGTTTAAAAACGCAATAAACATAATTCCCCTAATATTAAAGTTGTTTTTCGTTATTAGACGAGGGTCAAAAAAAAAAGAATATTTGTTTGTTTAGGCAATAAAGGAACATTTAAAAGTTGTTTGTTTTTGTCGATAAGAAGAGGGAATATTTGTTTTGGTTTTAAGTGGGTCGGCGACAGGCTGCAAGACGGAAGGGAAATTTTTGGCTAGATTCTTGTAAAATGTAACGAAGCAGAAGGAGTCGACTTAGAGATTTCAAACAGGGCAGACATGTGACAATAAGAGTCGACTTAGAGATTTCAAACAGGGCAGACATGTGACAATAGGAGTCGACTGAGAGATTTCAAACAGGGCAGACATGTGACAATAGAGTCGACGATTAGATTTGAAGCAGAGCAGACGTGCTACAATGTGAGTCCAAGAACCTATTTGGAACGGTGGTAGACGCTTTTTGCGGATGTGAAATGTTGGGCCATTTTTGAATCAAAGAGGATTCAAATTCTTTTGAAATGTCTTAGGACCGGTCAGTGATAATACTATCAGATTTGAATAAATACCGGAAGCTTCTAAGAAGTATGATATAGGATGTCCCCGTAGTCGGCTTATTGCTTCCACTAAGTTCCTGTTCCAATCGTTTTGCCCTGGAGTGTAGAACTAGTTCCTGATCGTTGCCGCCTTCCAGTTTTGAAAGTTTTGTCCGAGTAGCTTCCCCATAGATGTAAAGTTTCAAAGTGTTTGTATGATAAAAAAAAACATTAAGGTAACAATTCAATATATTAATTTTTCAAAGTAAAGACAGATATTTTTTGACTAAAGTAATAATTGCTTTCATTCTTTGTCATCAAAATTAAATGTGATACCTGACAGCAAGCTTAATTTGTTTTTTTGTTATGACAATTTTAATTTGGTTATTATGTAGAAACGATATTTCATATATAAGGTTAAATTTATATGTTTTCATTAAGAAGGATCCTTAATTTTTGATAATTTAATTGGCCGTAATATAGTAAACAAAGAACATGTAAGTTTTTGTTATTTGTATTATGTTATATGATATGTTTCCTTTATAATATGTATTTTTGATCTGTTTTGTTTGAGACAAGAATAAACGTTCATTTTGTTTCTCTGATCTATTTTGAGTTTTATTTGAAAAAGATATTTTTTCTATATTTTTTATGTTCTATAATTATTTCCCTAGTTACAACTAGTGGTTGTAATAGGTATAATTGGGCACCTCAAGTAGCGCCCTATATTAAATTTCTTGAGGTGTTTCCGTTTATTTTCATTCTGTTTGTCCCAAGAGATTTGTATAAGTACCCCTTTATTTCTTTTTTTTGTAGTTGCCCCAATCTAACCCCCAATATCTTCAACTTATCCACGACCCAGCTCTCCAACAACCAACTGAGTGTTGTATGCACTTGTTTCGATTATTTTGTTTGCCCAATCTTGTACCCCATATTCTTACCCTGTGGTAAGCAAAATAGTCGTTACAATTTTAGCGCCCAACGTGTGTGGCTTGTCTTAGATTTGCGCCAATTGTACCTTTCGTTACAATTTTGGGGCGCCCCCAACGTGTGGCAATTTTTAGATTTTTGATCCTTTTCCTGAAGCCACATATCTTTTTCAGTTTCCCTAGTTTTCTGCCATTTATATCAATCTTTTGTTTCCTTTTGAATAAGTGTCCCAATTGTCTCAAACATATTTAATTGTAATATATTATAATATATGTATTTTGTACCAAAATTTATATTTGTGTATATTAACATATGTGTATTGTTTTTAATATGTATTGGTAAGTAAATGAAAGCAAATATTTGAGTGGAATATTTAAATATGAATTTTGATTGAACTATTGATATTGAAAAGAATTTAAAAACAGTAGCAAATTATACAGTTACTGTTACATTTATTTTTTTATTGATTTGACAAATCTTACAGAATAATCGGTTTTTGTAATTTTTTATTTGTTCGGTCAGTTTGAGTAAATGTTTGTATTCGTTTGAGTGACTTTTGAGCTATGTAGTTGAGAAGTAGTATTATGCAATTTGTCTTCTAATTAACCGTCTCTGAAGGTGTATTTAAATACCAAGGGTTAATTAAAGTTGTTGTACGAGTAGTCATTGTGAGTCGTAGAGAAGATTCGACAAGTTTAGTCTCAGTAGTAGACTGTGTGTTTATTGTGTATCCTTTCTTGTATCTGAATGACCACAGGTATAATATTTGTGATCAGGAGATGCTGTTTTAGTTTTGACTAGAAGCAGTCTCACTTAGTTTTCGGAACAAGAGTTGGTTTATTTTGATATTATTTAGTGTAGCTCACTCAAAGGTCCAGTTTTCAATATTATTAGTATTTTGTCTTTCCCTGTATGTACGGTTTATGTTGTTTGTTAGTGTCCATGTTGTCCCATGTTGTTTAAAACCATTTTTTTTAGTCCTTGTTATTGGAAGTGTGAACTTTTAGGAGACAGGTTAAAGACCTCATTTTTGTTTACCAACTGATTACTAAGTCAAGAGCAGAAGTTGCAGCAAACTGATTGAGTTTTGGATTTCAGTACACGGGAGTGCAAGTGAGACTTACTATCAGGTGATAAATGGAAACGGTTGTTTCTTAAATTTATCATATTTTCTACTAGTTGTTGAGGTTGATTTCAGTTATTTTGTGTGTTTGCTTTCAACCAATTTTTGAAAAATGAAGTCTACCCAGGTTAATCATTTGAAATCAGGAGAGTTATCTTATGAGCTTTTCATAAGAGGTAAAAATGTCCCAAATAAGACAGTTGATGATAAGAGAAAGATGTTAAGAGCTTTGTTGGCCAAGGAGGCCACTTTGTCTTCAAGCTTAGTCGATTTGGTTAGTAATGTAGTAGATCCTGAGAAAGAGTTGTGTGAGATTAAGTCGATTGTAGAAGATTTATATAGTTGTGCTCAATCAATAAATGTAGAATCAACCAGAGCTGATTTTGCTAGATTTGAGACAAGGTCTTCACATTTAAACACCAGATTAGAGAATTTCCCTATGAATGATGTTGAGGAAGATGTTAAAAAGTTTGTCAATGAGTGTAAAGATGATTTGTTGTTGTTACAGGGTGATGTGTTGGAAAAACTAGAAATGTCTGATGATTTAGTAAAACCATCCACTAGTAGCCCAGTTTCAGTCCCTGTAGTTCCCAGTTGTACAGTCCCAGCCCCAATAATACAGGTTTCAACTCCTGTTATTATTTCTGATCTACATATTAAGTTTAATGGTGAGAGTAAAGCCCTTCCCACATTTTTAGAAAAAATTAGAGATTCTGCTAGGTCTCGGAATATTTCCGAAGACATCCTATTTCGGTCAGCCATTGAGTTATTTGAAGGTAATGCTGCTATTTGGTATAGGAGTGTTAGAGATAAAATTAATAGTTGGGATGAGTTGGTAGCCCTACTCAAATCTGCTTTTTTGCATCCAGATTATAATGATAATCTCTTTGATGAAATTAAAAATAGAAAGCAAAGAAGGAATGAATCCATAACCATTTATTCAGCAGTGATGGAAAACCTTTTTAAACGTTTGGAAACATACCCTAGTGAAGCCCAAAAAGTAAAAATAATGAGGAAAAATATTTTAGTGGACTACATTCCACTGATAGCCCTTCAAGATTTTGCTACAGTAGAAATGTTAGTAGCAACTATAAAACGTTTAGAGCAGAATGTCTTGCCCTTGTTGCAGACTACTAAATGTCTTGCAAGTATTTCAATTGATGATTCAAAAAAGCCCAAAGAACAAGTTCATGGGGTGAATAATCAAAACAAGCAAGATAGAAGTGGAGTAGGTAACAGACAGGTCAGAGAAAATTCTGTATCTAGGAGACCCAACCCCAAATATAAGTATGAGAATAATAGACCCAGTCCACTAGAAAATACTGAAATAAGAAATCAGTCCTTTTCGTCCCCGCCCCCAATGATGCAATCTTTTTCGTCCCCACCTCTATTAATGCAGTCAGTCCCTTATCAAGCTCCAAGAAATCCGGAAAAGATTATTTGTTTCAATTGTAATAGACCAGGTCATATTTCCCGTGACTGTAGGAGTAAGTCAGTATCTTGTTGGCGTTGTGGTCATAAAGATGTGATCACATCTTCTTGTCCTAAGTGTTGTATTTCGAATAGGTCTAAGACCAATAAACCTTACAGGTCATCAGTGAACCCAATTTTTGAAAAGAAAGGTTTTGATAGTCGTCCTCATGTTAGTATTTCTGTTTTTTCTAGAAACTTTGTAGTTCTTTTAGACAGTGGTTGCACTACGTCCGTTGTAGGTGCCGCTGGAGTTGAGTTTCTAAATTCCCAAGAAATTAAGTATAATCCCACATCTACTAAGCATGTCCGCTTAGCAGATGGTTCCAATAAATCAGTTGTTGGTACCATTGATCTTCCAGTAGAGGCTGATGGTGTGTGTCATACAGTTACATTTTTTGTTGTACCTTCTGTCCCTTACAGTTTCATTTTGGGAAATGATTTTATGCGTCAATTCTCACTGTTATTAAACTTTGAGGATAGGACATGGCAGTCTTCCCGAATGAAAAGTAAAACAGAAACTACCCAAAAGATTAATTGTTTAGAAATTGATGTAGATAGAATAGACCCTTGGTTTGATAATTTGAGATCAAAGATAGTCCGATCCCCCCTTGATTTTCCACAGTGGAAGGTGGAGAATGATTTTGTTTATAAGTTTGCCCCTACCAGAAATTCTTTTAAGACTAATGATGTAGAGTGGAAAATTCTTGTGCCCAAACCACAAAGGTTTGAAGTTATGAAGTCTTGTCATGAGCCACCTACATGTGCTCACTTTGGATTTTCCAAAACTTTGTCCCGTATTCAGGAAAGATATTATTGGCCCCAGATGCGTATTGATGTGCTTAAGTTTGTCAGGTCATGTAAAGTTTGTGGTGCTCAGAAGACACCAAATTATGCTCCATTAGGTAAAATGGGTAAGCAGAGAGAGGCCAAGTTTCCTTGGCAAATAGTTGCAATAGATCTGATAGGTCCCTTTATTCGTTCAAAGAAAGGTTATACGTGGTTATTAGTAGTTTAGGTTTAGTAAATATACGTTAGTCCAACCTTTGAGAAAGGCCACGGCTAAGAATATTGTTGAGTTTTTGGAAAATGATGTTTTCCTAATGTTTGGTGTTCCTCAATATGTGATTTGTGATAATGCCTCAAATCTGAACAATCCTCTCTTAATTGAGCTCTGTAATAGGTATAACGTTCAGAAAGTATGGTTTAGCCCAGTATATGCACCTCAGTGTAATTTTGTGGAGAGGAACAATAGAACCATTGGTACAGCAATACGTACATATGTTAAAGACCACGTAGATTGGGACAAGAATTTAGCAAAGATCAGACAAGCTATTAACACTGCAAAGCATGAAGTGACTGGATATACTCCAGCTTTCCTGAATTATGGCCGTCATGTTCCTTTAAGTGGAAACTATTATGGTGTTGATCATAAGGATCAACAGAATCAAGATATCGAGGTAATTCCAGGTGACCGTAACATGTATGCTTCAGAAGTCAAAGGTTTAGATAAAGTTTTTGAAAAGGTTAAGGCTAATCTTCGAAAAGGATATGAACGTAACGCTAGGAGTTACAACTTACGTAGAAGAGAAGTCCAATTTCAAGTGGGTGATAGAGTTTGGAAAAGAAATAAGGTTTTGTCTTGTGCTGTCAACAAGTTTATGTCCAAACTAGCACCGAAGTATATTGAAGCAACTATCAAGGAAAAATTGTCACCACTGGTTTATCGTTTGTCAGATTTAAATGGTTCAGATCTTGGTAAGTGGCACATTAAGGATTTAAAACCTTTTGTATCAGATGAGGACAATGTCATCTTTAAGTAATTAGTTCATCCTATCCCATGTCTATATATTTGAGTTTGTATGTTGATTTGATTTCATCCCTTTGGAATATTGTTTCACTTTTGATAATTTTAATTCAGGTAACCTATTTTATTTGGGAGACACATGTGAGAATCACATTTTGTCATATGTAGGTATATAGATTTTGGGTCTATATCCTAATTTTTTTGTGTGGAACCGTTGCCGAATTCCCTGTCTCGCTAGGCGTATAGAGGAGATAGTAACGCCTACATATTAAGTGTAGAGCAAATTTTTTTTGGATTTGTGCGTAGCACTTGGTTTAGGCAACGAGGTGTCATGGCTATGCCTGCCCGACAAATCACTTGTGTTACTGCTGTGAATGTCAGCGAGGTTCACTGCAGGGCATAAGGTTAGCTTCCCCCAAGGCATAGAAACTCATGTCACTTATAGTTCATTTTAGAGTCAAACATTTCAGTCTACTCGACTTTAAAGAGTCTGGCGATCGATGGCACGCTAGCCCATTCTTTGTAACTAACTTTGTTTTTGTTGTTTAATCCCATGTTAGCCATCATCTAAAAGATGTTATTAAGAAGTTTCGACTCAGTTAAGAGGTCATCTTCTGATTTGGTTTTAGTTGTTTTTGCCTTTATCAAAAACTGGATAAGAATTATCCGAGTTTTTTCTTTTAAGAAGGGACATTGTAGCGTTTTTTTATTTAAAGTGTATAGAAAAGATTTCTGTGTTACGCTCCTGTTGTTTTTACAAGTTTTTTTGACGAGATTTTTAAATGCGTATATTTCTACCGATTCAAAAGTAAATATAGATGTTTTTGTCTGTGTTTAGATTCAAATATCGAACCTTTTGTTACAAGTCAGGTAAAACTCAAGTTTAAAATACGCACGTATTTTGTTAATTTGTATTATGTAAATTTATGATGCCCCCTGATAAAAAAAGGTTTTATTTGTTTTCTTCGTTTAAAAACGCAATAAACATAATTCCCCTAATATTAAAGTTGTTTTTCGTTATTAGACGAGGGTAAAAAAAAAAGAATATTTGTTTGTTTAGGCAATAAAGGAACATTTAAAAGTTGTTTTTTTTTTGTCGATAAGAAGAGGGAATATTTGTTTTGGTTTTAAGTGGGTCGGCGACAGGCTGCAAGACGGAAGGGAAATTTTTGGCTAGATTCTTGTAAAATGTAACGAAGCAGAAGGAGTCGACTTAGAGATTTCAAACAGGGCAGACATGTGACAATAAGAGTCGACTTAGAGATTTCAAACAGGGCAGACATGTGACAATAGGAGTCGACTGAGAGATTTCAAACAGGGCAGACATGTGACAATAGAGTCGACGATTAGATTTGAAGCAAAGCAGACGTGCTACAATGTGAGTCCAAGAACCTATTTGGAACGGTGGTAGACGCTTTTTGCGGATGTGAAATGTTGGGCCATTTTTTAATCAAAGAGGATTCAATTTCTTTTGAAATGTCTTAGGACCGGTCAATGATAATACTATCAGATTTGAATAAATACCGGAAGCTTCTAAGAAGTATGATATAGGATGTCCCCGTAGTCGGCTTATTGCTTCCACTAAGTTCCTGTTCCAATCGTTTTGCCCTGGAGTGTAGAACTAGTTCCTGATGGTTGCTGCCTTCCAGTTTTGAAAGTTTTGTCCGAGTAGCTTCCCCATAGATGTAAAGTTTCAAAGTGTTTGTATGATAAAAAAAAACATTAAGGTAACAATTCAATATATTAATTTTTCAAAGTAAAGACAGATATTTTTTGACTAAAGTAATAATTGCTTTCATTCTTTGTCATCAAAATTAAATGTGATACCTGACAGCAAGCTTAATTTGTTTTTTTGTTATGACAATTTTAATTTGGTTATTATGTAGAAACGATATTTCATATATAAGGTTAAATTTATATGTTTTCATTAAGAAGGATCCTTAATTTTTGATAATCTAATTGGCCGTAATATAGTAAACAAAGAACATGTAAGTTTTTGTTATTTGTATTATGTTATATGATATGTTTCCTTTATAATATGTATTTTTGATCTATTTTGTTTGAGACAAGAATAAACGTTCAATTTGTTTCTCTGATCTATTTTGAGTTTTATTTGAAAAAGATATTTTTTCTATATTTTTTATGTTCTATAATTATTTCCCTAGTTACAACTAGTGGTTGTAATAGGTATAATTGGGCACCTCAAGTGGCGCCCTATATTAAATTTCTTGAGGTGTTTCCGTTTATTTTCATTCTGTTTGTCCCAAGAGATTTGTATAAGTACTCCTTTATTTCTTTTTTTTGTAGTTGCCCCAATCTAACCCCCAATATCTTCAACTTATCCACGACCCAGCTCTCCAACAACCAACTGAGTGTCGTATGCACTTGTTTCGATTATTTTGTTTGCCCAATCTTGTACCCCATATTCTTATCCTGTGGTAAGCAAAATAGTCGTTACAAGGTCAATAACTGTAAAGTTTGTTGCCAATTGCGGCCAGATCCGCCTAAGGCTAAGCTGATGAAGTCACTGGAGTCTCACTACATTTATGAAAAAATACATGCTGATTTTCTAGGGCCCATTAGGACAAAGACAATTTTAATTATTACACATACACTAAATGGCCAGAGGTATTCGTGATGAACACACCTGATTCAGAAAATACTATTAGTAGATTTAGGGAATGTTTTTCACGTTTTGGTATACCGCATATAGTAGAAACGGATAATGGGACCCAATTTACATCCGAAAACTTTATTGATTTTTTGAGTAATAACGGAGTTAAGTTTGTAACATCTCCACCCTCTCATCCCTCAACTAACGGGTTTGCAGAAAACTGTGTTAAATCGGTTAAATTAGGATTAAAAAAAGCTCTTTCAGATGAAAAAAATAAAAATGTGCAACTGGAAACTTTGATTTACAGATATTTATTTTCATATCGAAATTCGATACATGCTACTACTGGTATGTCACCTAGCAGTATGATGTTTAAAACTAAGGTACGTACACGTTTAGATTTATTGTCTCTAAAAGGGGTTTCATCAAAAGAAAAAGCTGAAAATCAAATTTTAAATTATAAAGGAAAAAGAGAAGATAGTTTTGTAGAGGGGGATAGAGTTTGGTGCAGGGACTATCGAAATCCAAATAGAAAAATATGGGTAGAGAGTGTAATAGATGAAGTTTTAAATGATAGGATTTATTTGTGTAAACTGATTCATGAGAATTTGATTTGGAAGAGGCATTTGAATCAAATTCGGCGGAATCAATCGGATGTAGTGAAGGATCAGGTTGAAAAAGTTTATAGGGAAGGTCTTGAAAATAAGTGGTCAAGTGGCGAACAGGGGCCTAGTGCTATACATTTGAATGTCCAACCAAAATTGTTATTAAACGAGTCAATAAACGAGCCCTATTCTCAAACGAATGAGACTCTGGGACAGGAAGAAATTAAAATCAATGAAAGTTTAGCTGATCAGCCTTATCCTCAGACTGCATCTGAAGTTACAACTGAAAAGGGTCAGGTTAATATAAGTGAACGACCAAAGCGTAATATTAAACCACCCCAGCGCTTGAATTTGTGAGGGGAGGTATTGTAGTGTCGTAAGCTTAGACAGTGTGAACCCGACCTTAGGGTGTTAGCTGACGGCTGTCTGGCAACCGTCAGCTGTCAACCTAAAAAAAGGACACTTGTAAAATTGCTGTAAAAATATAAACATTTGTGTTCACCCTTTTAGCGGGTATTTTAGTAAAATAAAACTATTTACCGTAATTGTCGTATTATTACAAGGATACTACATGGAGAGACGCTGATCCGGTTTAATTTCATCCAGAACCGAGATATTTGTACGGCGAGCCGTCCATGGAATTCGAAGCAGGCGTCTCCATGTCCACATTTCAAAGGCGTCTATACGTCGTCGATCTGATTCTTTGACTGTCCATGTCTCGCATGCATAGTAAAATATGGAAAAGACCAGAGTTGAAACGAGTCTCTTTTTGTTTGTCATAGTAATATGACGATCACGCCAGACCCCGTTTAGTTCACTCATTGCTGCTCTTGCAAGTTGAATGCGTCTTCTAATTTCGGATTCACAACTGCCTGTGGTGTTAACTAGAGCTCCAAGATATATCATAGATGAGACTACCTCGCATCCCGCAATAGTTTGGATTTCAGGAAACTGTTGTTGGCGATCAATAACCATGATTTTGGTTTTGTTGTAGTTAACCATGAGTCCAAATTTAGCACTTTCTACCTCGAGTTTTTTTAATAATTTAATAATTTCTTCTGGAGTAGAGGCTAGAAGTGTAGTGTCGTCTGCGAAACGCAAGTTAGATATCTTAACACCACCTAGGTTTACTCCTCCCTCCCAACCATCCAAAACTCTGCGCATTATGAAATCCGAATAGATGTTAAATAATAAGGGAGATAAAACGCATCCTTGGCGTACTCCCTTCTCCAAAGTGCATTTGTCAGACAGATATCCATCCATTCGAATATATGCCAGGTTATCTTGATACAGTTTGCTAATAAGGTGAGTCAAGTGTTTAGGTACACCCATTGTCGTCAATATGTTCCATAGTTTGTCCGATCTAACATTATCAAAGGCCTTTGTATAATCTACGAAACATATAAATATCGGGATCTGGTATTCTCTGGCTTTTTCTATGATGTTTCGTACATTAAGGATTTGTTCTCTAGTACCTCTGCCCTTTACAAATCCAGCCTGCTCAGGTGCTACTTGCCAACTTATGAAGTTTTCTAGACGCCGTTGCAGTATGTAGAGGATAACCTTACTGGCGTGTGATATTAGAGCTAATAGCCTGTAGTTGTTACAATTATTTGTTGAACCTTTCTTATGAAGAGGTATGATTATGGTCTTTCTCTAATCCTCAGGCCAGACGCCTGTGTGCGAAGATATTTTACCTGTAAGTTAATCTTTTCATTGTATAATCGACTATTAAATAACCATATTCTAATCTTTTGAAATATGTATAAATGGTGTATTGACCAAAACCAATTTTAAAGTAAGCTATTTAATTTTTCTCTGAAACAGAAATTAGGCTTCTCCAAAATCATGGTAAGCACAATTTGAGTTTTTGATTGGACGGTCGTATTTTGAATGGGAATTTGTGAGTCGATTAGGAGGACCGGAGAGGTTAGTTATAATTTGGCCATCGAAGGAAACAGTCGTTTGTCTCAAGATAGAGTGTGGTTTGTGAATTTGGATACCGGCATTATGAAAAGAAGTGAATAGTGTTGCAGAAGGAGATAACAAGGATTAAAAGAGGTCCGTGTATCTACCGTGGGCATTATGTGAATTATATATGAAAGTAATTTTTATGGCATCAAGTTGACAAAAGGAGGTCCTTGTGTCATAAATAAGTAGCTGAGTTTTTTGGAGAAGTGAATCAGGTGTTTTTTGGGTAGTGCAGCAGGTTTGCAGAGACGTTAGGAAGGAGCCGAGGTGCCAAAAAGGAGAAAGCACATCGTTGAGGAGACTGGACAAGCTGTAGACAAAGACAAAGCTGTAAGTGTTTGAACAATTGAAATTGTTATTTGTGAAGGATCTGTGTTGACATCATGGTTATTATCATTCAAATTTGAGAATTGAGTTTTGTTTGACTAATCAAAAGTTTAAAGTTTTGTTTTATTTTTTTTTTGTTTCAAGTAAGGAAAGTTTAAGTAAAATTGGTTTTCACTTAATATAAATGTATGTAGATTTAAAATCTTATTATAAAAATTTCATTTATTTTCTTGTTTTCTGATTGATAAGATAACGGCAGAATTTGATAATTGTTTTATTCGTTCATATAAAATAAAGAAACGTAATTTTCTGGTAATATAAGATTTTCTTTTATTATTATCCTTCTTCTCTATCCCGATAAAGGACAACTAGAAAATCTTTAAATCCATCGAACACAGGTAATATAAGGAGTTTTATGTTACATTTGATAACAATTAAGTTACATTATTTTGATTGGCTCAATAAATTAAAATCAAAGTAAAAATAAACAATCATAACAAAATATATATATATATATATATATATATATATATATATATATATATATATATATATATATATTAAGGTATTTAAAAAAAAATTAAGCAAAGTTAAGTAAAATATTTAAAGTTGGATCCCTAAAGTAACATACAATGATTTCAACAAATATATGGTCAACCAGGAATTAAATACAAAGAATACACCAAGATTGGCTAATATATATATATATATATATATATATATATATATATATATATATATATATATATATATATATATATATATATAAATAGCAATGTCTAAATTATTAAATTTATATCATATAAAACAGTAAATAACTAGTCAACTGTACACAATAATATCAAAATAGGTGAGGGTTTAAATATGAATGTAACTACAGCAATACAAGTACACCTTAAAATAGTAAATCCAATAAAAAAATTATTACATAAGTTACAAAGAGCAACAAGAAAGAATCAAAAATAGTAAGGAATGTTATGCAATGAAAAGAAAATAACTACAGTTCATCCGTTTTCAAGATGAGTTGTGGGTACACGCGGACGGTGGGTGTGGCGGTGTCGTCACAGCAATCCCGAGTTTTATCATTGGTTAGGAATTAAATGCTCACGTTTGTCAATTTTAACAGTGACGAACCGACTTACTGTGTTTCTTAGTTACGTTTCGTATTTTCGTATATTAATAGCGTTATACTTCGTATATTGAATCTGTGTGGATAAATATTGTTTATAGTGTTGTTAATTTAAACTGTGTGGATAAATTTGTTTATAGTGTTAATTTAGACTTAAAAACTGTGCTATTGTACCTGTGTGTTCATTCTATTTTCGGCTTAATTCTGCAAGTAAGTATGCTTTTGTTCATTTATTTTAATAACTATAAGTTTACTATTTTATTTGGGAATAAAGCCATAATTTAAGTTGAAAATTAAATTTATTTGACGTGTCCATTTCCACTTCGGAAATCATTATTATTATTCAAATTAGATATTGTTCAAAACACATTCTTTAGATTATTTCTATAGAATAGTATATTGAGGATTTCAAAAGTGTAAATTTGTTCATAATTTAGGATTATAATGGTCAGTTGGATAAAGGTATTTTTTTATCTTATCATTAATCTTGAATAGTCGATAAGTATAAGTATGAGTAATCATTTATTGTAATTACGTGAGGATGTTAAACCTAAATAAGTGGTGTAAGTCATGTTGTGTGATTTATGAAAAATAGAAGGTTTTGTTAGAATCTTTATAATAAATTACACAACAGATTATTAGCAATTTTTTTGTTGTACATTGAAGATATCTTTGTCTAAATGGGATAATCATTGAAAATCATGTATGTAGTTCTTTTGTTGTATTTTATAAGGTTAAAGTAAATTGAAATTTAAAAAATTGAAAAAAATTAGGCACAAATTTCATGTTTTACTCAAATAACTACACTAATACAACCATAAAGTAATTTCTTTGCAGTAAAACATTTCAGTCATGTTCAATATCAACTAAATCTTGTGTTTCTGTTGTTTCAACAAGTTCCTGAAAGTAAACATGGTTGATAGGTGGAATGTTTGAAAGCAAATCTAACATGTCTCTCTTCTTTTCCTTAGCCACAAGTCTTGGCACAGGGTATAAATTTTTCAGATCAATTTGTCTGAATGAAAGTGGCCTTCCTGAAACAGCTCTTCATTCATTAGTTTAATTGTTATTGCCATCTATGAAAGTATAAATAAAGTTAGAAGGTATACCACTTTTCCTTTTAAGAGATCTATATCTCAAGATTATAAAGCAAGACTTACACCAAAATATCAAAAATATGACTTACACCACTTTGGCTTTTGGCGAGAACACCCTAACGTATCAGTGGAAAAACTAAATCCCTAATAACCTTTCCTGTTATTTACAGTTTCATAATGTCTGATACGGATTCTGCAAATGATCTTGCTATTCCTTTGAGTCCTTCCAGAAAAAGAACAAAGAAAAATCATTTAAGTTTGGAAATGAAAGAAGTAATTTTAAATGTCTATAAGAACGAAGTAATAGAACATCCAACAACACCATTAAGAGACATAGAAAAAATAGTAGGAAATAAGGTTGGTGTGTGTGGTACCAGCGTATTTAATGTAATTAAGGAGTATAAAACTACTAACAAACTAACTGCGCCAAAAACAAATAAAAACCGCAAGAGCAAACTGGACAATGTTGACGAATTTACCAGGAATGCTATAAGGAGGATTGTCCATCAGTTCTTTTTTAAAAATGAAATTCCCACAGTGGATAAAATTTTAAACCAAATCAATAGTGATCCAGATCTGCCAAATTTCAAACGTACATCGTTTCACCTACTATTAAAAAAATTAAAATTTCAATTTCAAAGGCGTGGCAGAAACAGCATGCTAACAGAGAGAGAGACGATATTAGGGTATGGAGGAGGGAATTTTTGAAAAAAAATAGGCAGTTGAGGAACGAAAAGAGGAAAATATATTATTTGGACGAGACTTGGGTTAATGCAGGTCATACTCGTTCAAAAGTATGGTGTGACACTTCAGTGGTTTCATCAAGACAAGCGTTTTTGGAAGCACTGTCTGTGGGTCTCAAAAATCCTTCAGGTATTGATATGTTAAGTACTTCAATACAGTTATAATAAGTTATTTTTTTCAGGAAAAGGTAAACGTCTTATTGTGTGTGGCATTGGAAGTGAAGACGGATTTGTGCCTGGAACGTTGTGGACGTTTGAATCAAAAAAAGTGGGGAATATTACGAGGAAATGGACGGACGGTCATTTGAAGAATGGTTTCAAAAAACGTTACTGACTTTGGAGGATAAAGCCGTTATTGTTCTAGATAATGCCCCCTATCATTCAAGGAAAGTCGAACGAGTTCCCACGACAGCTTCAAAAAAGGCTGAAATTATAGACTGGCTGCGTTCTAAAAATATTTCCTTCGAAGATTCGCTTCTTAAAGTACAATTACTAGTAATTGTCAAGGAACATAAGAAGCGTTATGACCAGTATATAGTTGACGAAATGGCTAAACGCCAAAATAAAATTGTTTTGCGACTGCCTCCATATCATTGCGAGTTAAATCCCATAGAACTCGTATGGGCGGATATAAAAAATTTCGTTGCAGCCAAAAACACTACTTACAAGTTTCCAGATTTAAAAAATTTATTTAACGAGGCTGTAGCGAACATAACTCCACAAAAATGGCAAAAATGCGTTCAACATGTTGTATTAAAGGTAGAACCAAAAATGTGGGAATTAGATAATATAATAGAAGTCCAACAGGAATCTATTATAATAAACCTTGATGATGATAGTAGTACTGATCGTCTTTCAGAATAGAATTTATGTACAAGTACACGTGCATTCGCATTTTTATTTTCTTCTTTTATAACATGTTAAATACATTTCAATAGTTTACAACAAATTTATTATGCTATTAAGACCGTTTTAAGACCGTTTTTGGTTCATAACGAATGTATTAGGTTATTTTCAACCGTAATTCTTAGCTAGTAGATGTTACTTGATTCTATTATATTTGCAATATTTCCTTTTTATTTAATTTTCGCTACTGTCAGGTAGTAGATCTTTCTTGTCTTACAATTGCAGTGTTTACAGTATTACACGCCAGTGCAAAACATATATTTATTTTATCTACTTATATAAAGTATTAACATTTTATAAAAAGTAGTTTACGATTAACTATCAACTGTTTACATTAGAAAATTGTTTACTGTAAATTACTATTAATTATTAAAACAACATTTATTATCATAACTACAAAAAATGTACTACGAAATGTAAGGATTAAACATAATTTAGGCTTTAATTAAAGTATGAACGCTCTGGCTTATTGCAACTCTGTACAACACATCTTCAAATTTCTATCACGTGCATAAGCGTGTTAATGTTTTGATGCCGCTCATCTCGAAAACGAATAGAGTTTATATAAGTTACGGTCTTAACTGAGAATAGGCCCCACGTTGGGCGCCAATGTAACAAAAAATATGTGTGGCTGCGAGGTTTAGGACGCCAATGTAATAAAAGTGTGTATGTGTCATGTAACACAAGTATTTGGGCTAATGTAAAAGATAACATATAATTTAAAGCTGGCTAGCAGAAGGTGCCAGAGAGTGACTACTTGACACTCAAAAGAGGAGTCGGCCAATTTGCATGCCCTACAGAGACCGTAGAATAAGAAAATGAATGACAAGGTAATAATCTATAGGTATAAAACTAATGTAAATAAAAGTGATTATAGAAGTTGCTCCAAAATGTGAGTGGGCGCCAGGAAAGATTTAACATAAACTTTCCAAGGTATCTTGTAAAGCTGTTTGCTGAAATAAAAAGGGAAACATGTATTAATTGAAATATTTAGTTCTCACCAAAAATTTAACCCCTATCCAAATATATACAGTCTAAATTTACCCTAAAATACCCACCACCAATTATGTACAGTCAACCTAGTTAATTATATACAAAAAAATAAATTCCCTGGTTATACACAACTGATTCTTGATGGTCTAAATTTACAAATAATAAAATATAGGAAAATTTTTAATGATTTGACCTAAAAAGGTAATTTACTTGCCTCTTAGAGATGTAACTCTGTACTTCGGCTTTCAACTAAATGTTCTAATAAAGTAATGAGGACACTATCCTGAAGGGATAGATTTGACTAATCAAAAGTTTAAAGTTTTGTTTTTTTTGTTTCAGGTAATAGAAAGTTAAGGTAAAATTGGTTTTCACTTAATATAAATGTATGTAGATTTAAAATCTTAATATTATAAAAATTTCATTTATTTTCTTGTATTCTGATTGATAAGATAACGGCAGAATTTGATAATTGTTTTATTCGTTCATATAAAATAAAGAAACGTAATTTTCTTGTAATATAAGATTTTCTTTTATTATTATCCTTCTTCTCTATCCCGATAAAGGACAACTAGAAAATCTTTAAATCCATCGAACACAGGTAATATAAGGAGTTTTATTTTACATTTGATAACAATTAAGTTACATTATTTTGATTGGCTGAATAAATTAAAATCGAAGTAAAAATAAACAATCATAACAAATGGCCCCCAACGTGTAAGGCGTAGAAAGTATTTCTAGTTGAAATTTAAACAGATAGAGAAAGAAAGCAGGTTGATTGAAAATTGAAAAGGAATACGCGTGAGGGTACGATTGGATGAGAAAATGTATGCATTACAATGTGTAATTATGCCAAACATGTCGCATGACATGATTTCAAAAATAATACGATGAAACTAACAGAAGAAAAAGAAGGAGAACAGGAAAATGAACATGGGAAAAAGAAAATTTATAATTCGGAAAAAGAACAAACAGTGGAAATGAATTTGGCAACGAAGCAAGGACAAAGAAGAAAAGGAAGAAAACTTAAGAAAAGGATAAAGGAAGTCCGGAGATTCCTCAAAAGAAGGGATGAGCCCCGAAGAAGAAGAAGAAATAGTGTCAACAAAGGAAAATGAAAAGGATATGATTGAAACAGTGGTATTTAAGGAAGAGATTGATGAAAAAGAGGAGGAAAAATGTGCGACAAATATGTGTCAAGAATCTGAGGAAAAAGAAAGAAAATTGATATGTGGAGAAAAAAAAAGAAAATGAGGTGCGTCTGATGTTAAAAGAACACGAAACTTTAATAAATGAGGAAAACAGAGTGGCAAAAAAGTACGAACATTCTTTTGAGGTAAGAAACTTGGGAAACTTTCGATCGAAGACTTACCCGATCCCATATAAATATCGGCAACACGTGAAAGAAGAAATTAATAAAATGTTGGAAGATCAAATAATTGAACGATGTGATTCACCGTATATTAATCCAATTGTAATAGTAAAGAAAAGCAGTGGAGAATTGAGACTATGTTTAGATGCCAGAAATATCAACCAGCACACGGTATCACAATATGAATCACCTCTAAACATCGAAGCCATATTTGGAAGAATTACAGGTTGCCTTTTGGTTTACAGAGCACTTGTGCAGCATTGGTACGGGCTCTACATTCTATTTTAAATCGATACGAAAATTTCATAGTCCATTACATCGATAATTTGTTGATTTTTTCACGAGATATACAGAGCCATATGAAACATATAAAAATAATTCTGGAAGAATTGGACAGAGCGGGATTAAAATTAAACATCGAAATATGTCAATTTTTCCAAAAGGAAGTAATTTATCTAGGTGTTCAATTGGACACTACAACAGTTATGTTACGAATATTTATTATTTGTATAAAATGTATTTAGTTCAATTTTAGTTTAATCATGTTACATAAAATTTCCCGTTGCTACTGTTCCATCAATTATGTCAAATATAATATAAAAATCGTCAAAAAACTGTCACCCAGGGAAAAATGAAAATAATTTAAGAATTTAGCAGACAGCAAGAGAACAGTAAGTAATGGGAATTAATTAGTTTTTTTTATATTGTTAATTTTATATATTGTAGGAATTTGAGTTGATTTTACGCAAATAAAACAGATAACTACAAATCCGTCAATTGCTGGCTATTGAATACAGATAAATTCCCAACAAGCTCAAATTCTATTCATCACACGCGATTGCTGAATCACACAATCTTACAAGGTCTACGAATATGGGTCCATTAGTTGCTGGACGAACCAAAATTGATCTATGTCCTGTGTGCCGCAAGCCATATCGTGAAGAACGGATGGTAGAATGTACAGAATGTAAAAAATGGTGCTGTTTTGAATGCGTAAATGTACAGGATGATTCCGAAGTAATTGGTGATGACAGCTGGAAGTGCCCTCTTTATGTAGAAGCAACCACTAAGAAGTCTCACCCACAAAGTTCCAAAATCAAAAAATCTTGTTCTGCAACCTCCTTAAAAAGTTCCTCATCAACAAGCAGCAAAACAAAAATGAAGCTTCAACTTCTGCAGGAAGAACGAGATCTATTACGCCAAGAAAGAGAGTTAACCAAGGAGTCTAGGAGAATTATAGAAGAAGATGAGTGCTCGAATGATGGTCAGGACATCGATGAAGAGGAAATAATTGAAACTAACCCTTTGGTCAATAAATTCCTTTCTTTAAATATAGATAAGCCCTTTATCGACAATGTTGCCCCTTTAACTCCAACACTTGGTAAGCCTCTGCCAACTTATAACGATGAAAGTTCAGGTATATTATATAAAAGAAGAGATCCTTCTTTTGATAATCATGATAATCATGAGAATTTATTAAGATTACAAAAATGTTTAAAAGGTCCAGCAAGAGTCAGTGTTTCAAGTTTTTTAATTTTACCTCAATGTGTGCCCCAAATTATAGCTACATTAAAAATCCTTTTTGGAAGACCTGAGCAAATTATTGAAGCTCAAATAAATTCTATTCGTAGATTACCATCTCCTAAACCGGAAAAACTTGAAACTCTGGTAGAATTTGCTTTAGCAGTTAAAAATTTATGTGTTTTATTGGAAGCATCTAATTTAAAAGACTACATTAATAACCCTACCCTTATGCATGAATTATTAGAGAAACTACCTTCACAAATTAAAGTTAATTGGGCGATATATCGCAGTGCTTTTCATAAATTTCAGGGATTAAGTGAACTTGCTGATTGGTTGTATAATCTAGCAACAAATGTTTGTTCTGCTCTTCCTACACTAGTATTTAATGACCAAAGTAATAACAAAAGGCAATTTAATAATAATGTGCATGCTAGTATACATGAACCAAATGCCTCCAGTGAAACACATAATTGCAAACTGTGTAATCAGAGAGATTGTAAAAAGATTGCAGGTTGTTCAGAATTTCAGAGATATTCATTATCTCAAAGATGGGAGTCTGTTAAAGCCTTAAATTTATGTAGGCTTTGCTTAAAGAAACACAGATTTCCCTGTAAGTATCCTGTAAAATGCAATAAAGAAGAATGCCAAAGGAAGCATCATCCTCTTCTTCATGAATTTTCAGAACAAGTATCTAATAAAAGTACAAAGCTTATTAAAAAGGAAAACGGTATGCAAACAGTAGAATCACACCTCTTATCTGCAGATGAAGAAAATGAGGCACATCAAGGAACACGCTTTCGAATACTTCCCGTTGTTTTGAGAAATGGAAGTAGGGAGGTCACTACATTTGCCTTTCTAGATGAAGGGTCCTCCGTTACTTTGTTAGAAGAAAGTATTGCTAAAAAGCTAAATATAATGGGAGAGCCAGAACAACTTTGCTTAAAATGGACTGGAAACCAACAACGCTTAGAAGATGCGTCAGAAAAAGTATTCTTTTCTATTTCTGGTGATTATAATGGGGCCAAAGAATTTGACCACCGACCAGCCAGAACAGTCAGAAAATTAGGCCTTCCAAAACAAACTCTCAACGCAAAGGCAATTAAAGAAAGCTTTCCCTATTTAAAAAACTTGCCTTTCAAATCATATAAGAACGCTGTTCCTCAGATCTTGATAGGCTTAGATAACTGGGACTTAGCGTTACCACTTCGAGTGAAAGAAGGTCTAGAACTTCAACCGATAGCTGCAAAGTCCAGGTTAGGTTGGACTATTTTTGCAATGTTTTCAAATAATGAAGTAGACTACACTTACCACATTTGCGAATGTAGTTCTGAAAGCATTACTAACCAAGAACTCTTTAATACTGTAAAAGACTTCTTTTCAGTTGAAAGCCTCGGAGTTCAAAATATTAAACCGTCTGTTTCCAAAGAATTAGATAGGGCTATTCGTATACAAGAAAGCACCCTAGTTCAAATAGGTAACCAATATAAAATAGGATTACTCTGGAAATATGACAACTTGAAACTCCCTAATAGTAAACCCATGGCTATTCAAAGACTGGAGTGTATAGAGAGAAAAATTAAGAAAAATCCAAAACTAGGTATCAAAATTAATCAACAAATTCAAGATTTTCTAGAAAAGGAATATATTAGAAAACTGTCAGAACAAGAACTCTTACAGCATCAAGAAAAAACATGGTATCTTCCCATATTTCCGGCCTTTAATCCTAACAAACCTGACAAATTCAGATTAGTTTGGGATGCAGCAGCAACCGTAAAGGGAATATCCTTAAATTCCATGTTATTAAAAGGAGATGACCAACTTGCTTCTCTATTAGGCGTCCTCCTACGATTTCGTGAAAGAAAGATTGGCTTTTCTGGAGACATCAAGGAAATGTTTCTTCGTGTAGGTATAATAGAAGAAGATCAACATGCACAACGATTCTTGTGGCGAAATGGTAGCTCTGATAATCCTTTGGAAGTTTACGTCATGACTGTGATGACCTTCGGAGCTACCTGCTCACCCAGTTGTGCACAATTTGTTAAAAACGCTAATGCGAAGAAATTTAGTGTAGAATATCCTAGAGCTGTTGATTCCATAGTAAATAATCATTATGTCGATGATCTCTTAGAATCAACAGACACTGAGGATGAAGCTATCCAATTAGCAAAAGAAATTGCCTTAATTCACGCCAGCGGAAATTTTGAAAAAAGAAACTGGAGATCAAACTCTGAAAAATTAATGAAAATCATGAACACCACTCACGGAAATAACGAAGAAG
Organism: Diabrotica balteata; assembly: GCA_918026665.1. NCBI lineage: Eukaryota > Metazoa > Arthropoda > Insecta > Coleoptera > Chrysomelidae > Diabrotica > Diabrotica balteata. Next base: position 72,166,308 of record OU898280.1, on the reverse strand, counting down.
TCAACCTAGATCTAGGGAACAATAAGAGCATGGAGAAGGTTCTAGGAATGTGGTGGGATTTAAAGGGAGATAATTTTATTTTCAATTTAAAATGTAATAAAGGAAACAAAGATGTTTTAAGTGGATTAAGAAAGCCAACAAAGCGAGAAATTTTACAAATCTTAATGTCTATATATGACCCTTTAGGTTTGTTAGCAAACTTTTTGATTTATGTGAAGATCCTTTTACAGGAAATATGGAGGAGTAACATTTCTTGGGATCAACCAATAACTAATGAACAGTTTCAAAAATGGCTTGTTTGGTTGAAACAGCTTCCAGAAATAGAGAAGGTTTCAATTCCAAGGTACTTTTTTAATAAACTCGAAAACTGGAAGGATACCAATACGCAAATGCACATATTTGTAGATGCCAGCGAACACGCAAGTGCTTGTGTGGCATATCTAAGAATAATGAAAAAAGATGTCATAGAGTGTACGTTGATTGGAGCGAAAACACATGTAGCACCATTAAAACCACAAACTATTCCTCGACTGGAACTTAATGGTGCAGTAATGGGTTCAAGGTTTGCTAAAAACCTTTGTCAACATCTTTCCATACCTGTGCACAACATTGTTTATTGGACAGATTCTTCAACAGTTTTAAGCTGGTTAAGAAATGAAGACCCAAGAAAATTACCAAAATATGTAGCTTACAGAGTGGCCGAAATTCAACAAAACTCAATGGTATCACATTGGAGATATGTACCTACTAAGAATAACATAGCCGACGAAGCTACCAAATGGACAAAAAGTCCCAATTTAAAAAACACGAGATGTTGGTTTAAAGGTCCTGATTTTCTGTATCAATTAGAAAACGGTTGGCCTCCAGACATCACCCTTAAAAAGGAAAAAGCTGATGAAATATTAACCACTCATGAAGTAAAATGTAATAGTCCACCTTTAATTGATTTTAAAAGATTTAATCAATTTAATAGAATTTTAAGAGCAACTGCGTATGTGTTTCGATTTTTAAGAATTATTTATGCAAAACTGATGAAATCTGAAGAGCCTAAAGGAATATTAACTGCAGAAGAACTTTTAGATGCTAGGAATATGTTAATAAAGCAAACTCAATGTGAATATTTCAAAAATGAAATAAAACAATTAAAAACAAATAATTCTGGTAGTTTACAGAAAACAGTTAATAAATCAAGTAGTTTATTTAAATTATCGCCATATCTGGATGAAGATGGTTTTCTTCGTATAAGAGGAAGACTAGATGAAGCTAGAGATATTACTTCAGAAACAAAAAGGCCAATAATTTTACCGAGAGAAAGTCGTTTAACTTTGCTAGTTGTTGAAGACTATCACAAAAGATATCACCATAGAAATCATGAAATTGTAGTAAATGAGATAAGACAAAAATTTTATATACCAAAACTTAGACAACTAGTTAATAAGATTAGGACCAATTGTCAAAACTGTCAGGTCAAATTTGCTAAGCCAAAACCACCAGAAATGTCACCTCTACCGCCATGTAGACTTGCAACATTTACTGCTCCGTTTACACACACTGGTATGGATTATTTTGGTCCAATAAACGTTACTGTTAGAAGACGGACAGAGAAAAGATGGGGAGCTTTATTTACGTGTCTCACGACTAGAGCAGTCCATCTCGAAGTAGCTTACAAACTAGATGTGGACAGTTTTATACTATGCTTGAGAAATTTTATTAACAGAAGAGGACGACCAAGGCATATTTATTGTGATCGAGGTACGAATTTTATTGCAGCTGAACGAGTATTGAGAGAAGAACTGCAAAAGGTTGACAGTAAATTAATAGCCAATTCACTGATTAGCCCAGAGTTAAAATTTCACTTCAACGCACCCCTTTCCCCACATATGGGTGGGGCCTGGGAGCGCCTAGTAAAAGCGGTTAAAATTTCGTTATATGATTCATTACCAACCAGGAACCCTACTGACCAATTACTTTGTAGTTGTCTCATAGCTGCAGAAAACATAGTAAATTCAAGACCACTTACTTATCTTCCAATAGAATCTGAAGAATCTGAATCTTTAACTCCAAATCATTTTTTAATTGGATCTTCAAACGGAGATAAACTAATTGGATTTTTAAACGAAGACATTAAAGTATTTAAGTTTAATTATTTATACAGAGAGCAATTTGCAAATAAATGTTGGCGACGCTTTATTTCTGAATACATACCTGAACTACTACTTAGGGCAAAATGGCATAAACAAGTTGTACCAATTAAAGAGGGCGATATTGTAATTATATGTGATAAAGATTTACCAAGATGCAATTGGCCAAAGGGTAAGGTAATTGAAGTTAAAAAATCACCTGATGGGCAAGTGCGACGAGCAATAGTTCAAACAAAAAGTGGAATATATGAACGTCCTGTTATAAAATTAGCGGTAATACCAATAAATGAAGACCAAAAATTTGCCAGTGTACTATTTTGTATAAACAAATTAAATAAGTTTATTAATGTAGTGTGTGTGTGTGTGTGTGTGTGTGTATGTGTGTGTGTGTGCGTGTGCGTGTGCCTGTGCGTGTGCGTGTGTGTGTGTTTGTGTGTGTGTGTGTGTGTGTGTGTGTGTGTGTGTGTGTGTGTGTGTGTGTGTGTGTGTGTGTGTGTGTGTGTAAAGTAATTGTCTTGATACTTAGCAAAGTCGACGTCATTGTCTTTGCTAAGAGACGCTAATTGTATCCGAACGTCTGCGGTCCCTCCGGTGTGTACCGATCACACAAGGATAGAAATTATTTTCATTTATTAATTTTTTTAATAAACGAAAATTTCCACCCAGGTGGGATTTGAACTCACGACCTTTAGATTTAAAGGCAGGCGCTCTTACCACTGAGCAAGATATTACTTATTGGGAGCTAAATTCACAATCGAGACGGATCATGCCGCTTTGGTTCACATCATGAAGAACCGATTGGTAAATAATAGGATACATAGAGGCATTCTATTACTACAGGAGAACGATTTTGAATTCCGGTATATCAAAGGAAAAGACAATATCATAGTCGACGCGCTAACACGGGATGAAGACACAGGAAAAAAGGAAGCAATTACGTTACATGTGGGACTAAATATCTTGACACAAGAAGAAGGTGTATTCTCATTAAATGAAATAAGAAGAGACCAAGGAGAATTGGAGGAAAGAGAAAAAAGAAGAGCGGAAATAGAAAACGACATATATTTCAAGAGAATAGACGTAAGGGAACTATATTTGGTAACACAAACATTGGCAGAGAAGATTGTAAAAAAATTACACGAAGACAATAGACATATCGGTAGCAGAAAAGTCTGGCTGGTTTTTCGAGAAAATTATATTTGCCGACAAGATTACCGAATTTCAAGAGAAATTAGACAAAAGTGCCAGATCTGTCAAAAGTGTAAAATTGGAAATTTCAAAAATGAAAACGTTACAAAAAATATTATATCCCGGAACAAATTAGATATTGTAGAAATAGATATGTTAAGCGATCTAATTATGACGACGAAGAGGAATAAACATGTTTTAGTCATGGTAGATGTGTTTTCCAAATATGTAAAATTATACAGTTGCCGTACCACGAAAGGGGAAGAAATAATGAGAAAAATCGACAATTTTATGGCCACCGTAGGAACATCAAGAAGGATTCTTCTAGACAATGCAACATATTTTAGAAATGAACGTTTCAAGAGACAACTTCGAGAACGGGGAATAGAGACAAATTTTGTTAGCATCAGACATCCTCAGAGTAATCCTTCGGAATGTTTTATACAGGAAGTGGCAAAATTTCTACGGATTTCAACAGAGGGTCAACATCGACGATGGGATGGGAAAGTCGCCGAAGTAGAAACGTATCTAAATACCATCCCGAGCACCGTAACGAAAGAGATCACAGAATATATAATGAAGGGTATAATGCCACTAAGACCCTGGGAAGATATAGAACAAAAGGAATACACACAGATATTGGAAAATGTGCAGAGGAGATTGCGGAGAGCAAACGAAAAATATATCCAGAGGCAAGACCAAAATAGGAAAAGAAGACCAGTTACTTTCAAAAAAGGTGAGAAGATTATGTATACTCTTAATAAAAAGTAGGAAAAAACACAAGAAAGATACGATACGATTGGAAAGATACGATAAAAAGTTATTGGGAACAAAAAGCTTTGTTCCTAGTTTGACAATATTTTAAGTAAAATGGATTGATTAAATAGATAATTTTTCGACTGTTCTAACAACCATTCAAATTTCGTCATTTTGGTCATGTGGAACTATTTCACCCAATCATGTCAACATTAGACTGATAATTGCATTTAGTGCAATTTTCAATCCCTATGACAACACGATCGAGTTTGACAACTTCATCCAAATAAATTTCAAAATGTCACGTTTATATAGTAGAGAACAGCAACGAATCTAATGTTAACTTAAATTTTAATAATTGTACTTTCACTAACTGTACTTTTAATAAATAAATGTTTCGTTATATTGAGTTATGATTTTTTTTTTTCGAAAAATTATCCGCCGAATATCCCTCGGACATTGATGAATGCCTCATAATTTCATGACAAATTTCTCAAGCTCGTTGCTTGGTAACAGTTGTTTGGCATTACTCATCTGTTATCAATGTCCTAGGGATATTACTACTGATAATTTTATAAACGAAAACGAATGCTATGGATCTATTTTATAATATAAAAGAATGGTATAAGACAGAATATTTTTATAGATAGTCTTAATAGATATATACTTATATGTTTGTTTAAGGTCGGAAAGTAAAATAGAAATTGGACATATGATTTTATCTTATAAATTTCGATTTAGACGTAGAATATTTTTTAATGGAATGATGTGAAAGATTACTGATAGATATCAACTATCGACGGTAACATGACAATATAGAAATTTAAAATGGCTGATGGTTTTTATACTTTTTAGTGTTGATTGAATCCACTTACCGGCTAAGAGTGGCTATAACTCAAATATATACACTAAAAACAACTAAAATTTTCTTATCTTCTTCCCAAAAAAAATACTTTTCTTAAAACAAATTTAGCACAGCTCTTTGCCGCCTACTTAGTTTGGCTAGAGTTAAGACCAGAATGCGCGCTAATTATTAATTCTTAGTCGGATAGGCATGCCTGCCTAAAACAGCCGCTGTGGTCGCTGTTTAATACCAACTTAGAAAGTTAAAATTAAGAAAATCATTAAGAGGATTTGAATTTAAAAATTTTATTTAAAAATGTTTAAAGGATTATTGAAATGACCGCCTCGTTACATGACTCTTCATAATCCTTTGCCATTTCCTCTGGTGAAAAAGCATGAATGTCGTTGACACTCAAAAGAGCCAGATATTTTAGGCCAGAGGCATATTTTAACTAAATGTTTAAGAACAAAGAACCGAACTCTCAAAACTGTCTCATTAGACTAAAAGAGCCCTTACGAAGTCGTTAAATTTATCTACCAGTATAGCTTCCCCCACCGTAATTGATTATTTCGCGCGTGAGCCATTAACACGGTCAGAGGTCAAAGTGTGTCTTAAGATGGTAAATGTATTAGGTTAGATGATCTCTGCGTACCTCTGCATGTCTCTGCGTACTTTTGTCTACGTATCACAGATGGCTCTGTGTGGCTCTGAATGTCTCTGCGTCGAATGTAGCGTGATTCACGTCATTTCACGTCAAATGTTATCCCTCCAATTAAACTCTGACGTCACAAAATATGGACGCTGACTCGAGTCGGCGTCAAGTTTTACATATCAGTGTTGAGTCAGCGCGATGACAGCGTCGAGTCGGCGTAATAGTAATTTTTGTTTATGTATAACACCTCTTGTCCTTTTTGATGTTTTTTTATTGCTACGATTACATGTTAAATGCTAAATCGCTTTTTCCATTTTGTGTGTATGTTTTTAATGAATTTAATGTATTTTTCAAGGTATTTCGTCGACTTGATGCATTATTTCTGTTTACGGCTGCTATCAATAATGGTTTTTAATGTTTTCTCTTCATGTTTTACACATTAGCACCTCTTCTGTTTTAAGATATGTTTGTTCGATATATATTTTTTTGCTTATTTCTTTGTAGGTATTTATTTTTAACTGTCGTTTACATAGTTTTATTTTATTTTAACATATTTCACAAAGTTCCGTCTTTTTGTCTCGTTTTTCAAAGCTTACGTTTATCGAATATGTACTCAGCTATTTGTAATCGTTTTTTGATGTTCTTTGCTATTTGTCTCTAATTTTCTGTCTCATGTCTCGTTTTTAACATAATTCAGTGGGTTTTATTGTATTAACTGTATTTTATTACCTTTCCAATGGGTAGGTGTTTATTACTGTTTTGCATATGTCCTCTTTCCGTTTGATGTTATTTAATGTATTTACATTGCATGTCACCTGCTTTGATCATTATTTCCTATTAGTCGGTTGGTGCTTATTACTTTTTGCGTGTTACCTCTTATAAGTTTGATGTTTTTTTAATGCATTTTTTATTGCATGTCGACCGCTTTGATCATTAGTTCCTATCAGTCGATAAGTGTTTTATTACTTCATTGCATGTCGATTTTATTTGAATGTTATTTGATATCCGTCAGTACGTGTTTATTACTTTTTTAATTGTTGTACACATGAGTACCTCTTCTGTTTTAAGAAATTTTTTTCGTTCTTTTTGCTTCTTCTTTCTTTGTAGGGTGTTTTTTGACTATAATTTACACAGTTCATTATATTTTAGCATTTTCACGTTATATTTTGCTAATTTTTTTGCAGGTATTTATTTTGGCTATATTTAATATAGTTTTATTATATTTTTAACATTTTCACCTCTGTATAAGTTATTGTTTTTTCTTTACAGTTCTTTATTTGTGACTGTAGTGTACATAGTTTTGTTGTATTTGAGCATATTTCACACATTTTTTTGTTCGGTTGTCTTTCGTTTTTTCCAAAGATTACGCCTGTCTGGGTATGTACGCGCTACGTTTTCAATATTCTTTATTGTTAATTTACAGGTTCATGTCTCGTTTGTATAATTGAGTATGTTTTATATTGTATTAACTGTATTTTATTACCTTTCCGGCTGTATGTGTTTATTACTTTTTGCGTGTTGCCCTTTCATGATTTTTAATGTTTTTAAAGTATTTTCATTGCGTGTTGCCTCTCATGACTTTTGATGTTTTTTAATGTTTGCATGTAGACTGCTTTGATCATTATTTCCTATATTCGATTAGTAGCAACGAAGATCCGATATAGTGTCGTTTTGAAAATGTCTTTGTCTTTTGTTTTTTTTATGTTCACGTATTAGATATCCCTCCTCTTTCAGTTAACGTGTTACACGTAGTAATCTGACCAATAACAACAGAGAGCGCCGTTTTGACAATGTTGTTGCGTTTTATTTTTGATTTAGCATGTTCGTTACGAACTCCTCCTTCCATCGATACCTTGCACGTTGTTGTACGTTGAGCCGTTTGGACGTTACAAGCTTAGTGTCCTTTTGGAAATTGCGTCATCTTTGTTTTTTTTTGTGTTAACGTATTCATCACCACCTCCCCTTTCCATCTATACCTTGCATGTTGTCGTACGTTGAGTTGTTTAGATGTTTCAAGCTTAGGGTTCTATTGACAATGTCTTTAAGTTTGATTTTTATCTTAACATATTCGTTTTCATCTCCCCTTTCCCTCTATACCTTGCACGTTCTCGTACGTTGAGTTGTCCAGACGTTTCAAGCTTAGTACCTATTTGGCATTGTCTTTAAGTTTGCTTTTATCTTAACATATTTGTTCTCACCTCCTCTTTCCATCGATACCTTGCACATTGTTATACGTTGAGTTGATTAAACGTTTCAAGCTTAGTATCCTTTTATTAATGTCTTTGCGTTTTATTTTTATCTAAACATATTCATTCCCACCTACCATTTCCATATCAATACCTTGCACGTTGTCATACGTTGAGTTGTTTAGTCGTTACAAGCTTAGTGTTCTTTTGGCAATGTTTTTACATTTGATTTTTATCTTAACATATTCATTACCACCTCCCTTTTCCATCGATACCTTGCACGTTGTTCTACGTTGAGTTGTTTAGACGTTTCAAGCTTACTGTCCTTTTGACAATGTCTTTACGTTTTCTTTTTATCTTAACATATTCGATCTCACCTTCCCTTTTCATCGATACCTTGCACGTTATCGTATGTTGAGCTGTTTAGAGGTTTCAAGCTTAGTGTACTTTTGGCAATGTCTTAGCGTTTTATTTTTATCTTAACATATTCATTTTCACCTACCCTTTCCATCGATACCTTGCACGTTGTTACGTTGAGTTGTTTGGACGTTTCAAGCTTAGTGCCATTATGGTAATGTCTTTACGTTTGATTTTTATCGTAACATATTCGTTCTCACCTCCCCTTTCTATCGACAACTTGCACGTTGTTGTACGTTGAGCTGTTTGGACGTTAGAAGCTTAGTGCTGTTTTGGCAATATCTTTGCGCTTTCTTTTTATCTTAACATACTCGTTACCACCTCCCCTTTCCATCGATTCCTTGCACGTTGTTGTACATTGAGCCGTTTGGACGTTACAAGCTTAGTGCCGTTTTGAAAATGTCTTTGTGTTTAATTTTTATCTTTAAATATTCGTTACCACCTCCCCAAGATATGCTTTAGTGCCGTTTTGGCATTGTCTTTTGTGTTAACGTATTCGTTACCTCACCCTCTTTTCATCGATACTTTACACATTGTTATACGTTGAGTCGTTTAGCCGTTACAAGCTTAGTGTCCTTTTGGCATTGTCTTTTGCGTTTGTTTTTGTATTAACGTACTTCGTTATCCCCTCCCCTTTTCAATGATACCTTACACATTGTTATACGTCGGGTCGTTTAGACGTTACAAGCTTAGTGTCCTTTTGGCGTTGTCTTTTGCGTTTGTTTTTGTGTTAACGTATTTCGTTACGCCCTTCCCTTTTCATCGATACTGTAACGATGTCCTGATCGTTTAACAGTTCGAACCGTGGGAGTGTCCATATTCGCGCATCTACTTCTACAACGAGACGACGAAATGGGATTCGGAGCGGCTATTTAAGGCGAGTGACTGGCGGAATTAGATAGTCTGGTAGCTAGCGCTTTATGCTCCCTGACTCGCTGGTGTAGTGAACCTGCGAGCCAACCCGCACAGAGAGATTTCCGTATTGAGTATCATACTCTGTCCTTAACCAAGCAGAACCCATAGGTATTGTGAATTGAATATTACCGTGGGTCTGCACAACCGAATATTTTGTTTGCGAGTGCGTTCGGAGCTTCCGCTGAATTGAAGCTTAGGCGAGTATAAGTCTGCGTGCGATCGACTTCAACTATTTCATTTCTTTGTTAGTAATAAAAAAATTTTTTTTATAGACGTTCGCCGGGGAGTTCTCCCATCGCGGGATCCAGACGGGGACGTAGAATTTATTTTATTTTTATTTATTGTATATACGTTTAATTAATGATTTATTTTTATTTCAACCTGTGTTTTACTGAGTCTGTCGCCCCGAAAGAGCTACCCGTCACAAACTGGCGCCCGAGCAAAATTAATAACATGCCGGCAGATAAAAACACAGACTCAGTAACAGGTACATCATGGATAAACCAACTTTGCAAAGAGGAATTGAAGAGCGAGGCCGAAAAATGCGACTTAGATCCCAAGGGAACCGTCGACGAATTGAGAGTACGACTGAGAACCTATTTTAAAAATCGCGAGGAAGCGACAGGAACAATTCCAAAAGAAACAACTTCCAAGGGAACAGAATCCGATACACTGACCCAGGAAATTTCCGGGATCCGCAGATAATTACAGGAACTAACAATAACGAAACAAATGGGGCAATCAGAATTGCTAAATCAATTACGAAAGTGGAACACACACTTTGACAAGAAACATTCGGATGCAATAGAATTCTTAGAGAGGATAGACGAATTAAGCTTCGCCTACGAGATCAATAAACAAGATCTACTAAGAGCATTACCAGAATTACTAGGAGAAAACGCTTTGTTATGGTACAAAAACAATAACAAAAATTGGAAGTCATCGACAGATTTCAACAACGATTTTAAGAAAGCTTTCTATCGCAGAGGATATTTGATAGACGAGCAAATCCGAAACAGAAAACAGAGACAAAACGAACCAGTGGATAGATATATCACGGAGATTCAAACATTAATCGGACGAGAAGGATCGTTTTCCAGAAACCAAGAACTCGTAAGGATATACAAAAATTTGTTACCAGAATATAAGCTTTATGCTCACCGCCGGGATTTCGGAAAACGAATTACAAGATTTAGCCCAAGAATACGAAGCTTAAGAAGACGAAAAGACCCGAGCAAATCAGATTTGCCGTGGATATGCTTTAGATGCAAGATGCCAGGTCACAGCCGTAAAAACTACAAAAACCCATGCAAAAAGTTTTGTTCGCGTTGCGGCAGAGAAGGGGTTTACAGCAGCGACTGCTGTTTTAGGCGTCAGGGAAACGAATTACAGACTGGAGAAACAAGGAGTCGTTCCAGTCTGTAAGGCAAGATTCGACTCCATTCGTTTTCGCCGTTACACAGCCAGCAAGCAATGACATTCGACTGCTCGCATCACTGAAAATAGGGCAAAGAACATACAGAGCGCTCATCGACACAGGAACCACTAAAAATTACGTCGGTAATAGAATAGCTCAGATATACAAGGACTCTCTAGATAGTTACAGCGGGAGAACAAGACTAGCAAATGGAGCGTCAATGGAGCTTAACCAGAAGTTGACAATTGAATGCGAGATCGATAAGTTACAAACCCGACAAACACTCATAGTAATGCCAGGGTTGACGGAAGATGCCTTACTAGGAGTGGAATTCCTCAGGAACCATTCTATCGAACTTAAATTCGATAAACATACGACCAAACAATACATACAACATCAAGAAGAGACATGTAACACTTTAAAAGACTCCACTCAAAATACGGAGTTAGAAAGGTTCCTAAGAAAAGAACTAAGGGAGTTTGAAAACATAACAGGACCACAGAATAATAAACAATCAGAAGGGCCACTCTCAGATGCCGCCTTTGAAGTTTTTCAGCACGCCGCCATGTTTTAGGAGGACACAGACATATGATTTGTGTGGTTATGTAATTGTTTATATTTATGTTATTATATTTAACAATGTTAATATAATTGTATAGTATGTGTATGATTCCCGTAAGTCAAATAAACCTGATTAATTTTTCCATGCACACCACATAAACAACATTAATTTCTTTAAAATCCTCCTAAAACATGGCGGAACGTCTGCGCGGAGGAGATGCGCGTACTTAATTTTCCGTGGAGAGTGGGTATTCTGTTTGTTTATTATTCTGTGACAGGACCCACCAACTTAATAAAACACGAAATAAAATTGAAGAAAAAGTGCGATCCAGTCAAACAGCCTTATAGGCAGCACAATCCTGCAATGCTACAGATCATCAACTAAGAAGTGGACAAGATGTTAAAAGAAGGAACCATCGAACCCTCCACAAGTGGTGGGAGTTCACCGATTGTACTAGTTAGGAAAAAGGATAACTCGTACAGATTTTGCATCGACTTTAGAAAAGTCAACGAACTATCAGATAAATACGCATATCCGTTACCCGGAATATCGGAAATTCTTGATAGACTTAAGGAAGCAAATTTTATATCAACCCTGTTACGTTGTCTCTGTGGGCTTTTAATAATATTGACGACCAGTTTCTTTTTAATATCTTTTATTAAAGACCAACTAAACTTAATACAGGATTATATCTAACGAGCCATCTTTTACCCCCCTGCTGTCCGCTGTGCATCTCCTTCACCTGTCACTCATGTTAAGGTAGGTTTACAAATATTAAGGTAGGTTCACATAACATAACATGCCCCTTTTTTTTACACAAAAAAAAACTAAACTATCCCAACAACCTAAATCTACCCGCAACACTACACTGCCGCATTACTCTTCTGAAAATGAAAACCTTTTTGGTCTATTTACAATTCGACCACTCCTGGTACAAAATTGATTACTTACATTTAGTCTATGTGACCTATTTAAGCTAATATTTAAATTGTCATAACTTTGATTTAAAATTGATGTATCGTTGTTCATATTTGGAGCCTCATGCAAATTGGAACTAGCTCCTGTACTATTTTCATGCTTAACTATCACCTCACTATTTTGTCTACTAATTGTATTGGCAGGCTTTAATATGTGTTGTCTGTTCCTACGATAATGTACACCTTCAGGCGTTCTGACCACATATGATCTTGGAAAAGGACCTATTTCTATCACAGTAGCTGGTAACCACGGTGATGATGGAACCTTTTTATAAAATACATTTTCTCCAACAAACAGATTCGGTAAGTTTCTAGCTGACCTATCATAATATTCTTTTACTTTCCTTTCTTTTTCCTTAATAAATTTGTTATATTTGTCCCTATCAATTGTTTTTGGTATGAGTATTTTTTCACTAACAGGTAATTTCATTCTTAAATTACGTGACATTAATAACTGAGCTGGAGAATAACCACATTCTAAAGTTGTATTTCTGTATTGAATCATTCCCTGATATGGATCAGAGCCTGACTCTATACACTTATTAAAAATATTCTTTATAGTTTGAACTGTCCTCTCTACCAAACCATTACTTTTTGGATAATAAGGACTAGAACTTTGATAACTAATGTCCCAATCTACTAAAAATGACTAAAACTCTTTTGATGAGAATGGGGGACCATTATGATCAATGGTATTCCATGTTTCGCAAATATAGACTTCATTGTACTAATTACCTCTTTTGCTGAAGTATTATTTAAAGGCGCTATTTCAAAGGCGCTGTTTCTTATACTTCTTCTTCTTCTTCGTCACTCATTCACGTCCACATTTGAACATAAGCATCTTCCAGTCTTCCTTTCCATTGTTTTTTATTGTACGCTACTTGTAGCCAATTTTTCCCGGCAGTCCTTTTCAGATCATCTGTCCATCTCATAGGAGGCCTGCCTCTGGGTCTTTTGTGATGGTATGGTCTCCAGGTTAAAATTGACCTGTGCCATTTGTTTAGATCGCTCCTAGCTACATGTTCAGCGTATTCCCATTTCAACTTTAATGATTTTTGCACCACATCGGTGACTTTGGTTTTCTGTCTTATCCATGTGTTTGTTTTCTTGTCCTTAAGTGATATACCTAGCATTGCTCTTTCCATCGCGTGTTGAGTGACTCTAAGTATATTCATATTCTTTTTTGTGATTGTCCATGTTTGTGCCGCATAAGTTAATATCGGAATAATGCATGCATCAAAAACTTTAGATCTTAGATGTAATTAAATTTGTTGATTTCTGAGTATATAGTTCAGTTTACCGAATGCTGCCCAAGCTAACTTTCTTCTTCTTCTTATTTCTTCCGTTTGAATTTCCCTATTTAGGATTATTTTTTGTCCTAAGTATATATATTCTTCAACTTTTTCTATAACTTTATCGTTTATTATTGTCACGGTGTCTTCGGAGTGCATGACTTTTGTTTTGTTTAAATTCATTTTCAGTCCTATTTTAGAAGATTCGGTATGTAGTTCTAAAAGCATGGTTTGCATTTCTTGTAGGTCAGTAGCTATCAGGATTATGTCATCTGCAAATCGTAGATTACTGAGGTAGCGGCCATTGATGTTTATTCCCTTATATTTCCAATTTAGGTTTTTAAAAACGTCCTCCAAAACTAAGGTGAACAGTTTGGGTGATAAAGTATCTCCCTGTTTGACTCCCCTGTTTAATGGTACATTTCAAAGTATTTAGAATAATAATATACTAATAATATATATGTGACTTTACTATAATAAAAAAGATCAACACAAATTATCTGCTAAGGCAAAGTTGGTATTTCATGTGGTAATAGTTGTTCTGGACTATTTGATGTATGATATTTAATACATACTGGACACTGTTCAACTTTATTCTTTATATCTACTGTCATGCCTGGACAAAAAACTACTGTATGTGCTTGTCGAATACATTTTCCATATCCTAAATGACCTTCATCAATTATTTCTAATATAACTTGACGCAATGACTCAGGAATTATTATTTGATTTCCTCTAAAGACTAATCCATCCACAACATGTATTTCATGATTGCAATTGTAATGCGGTTTAACCTCCGTTTCCAATTTATTTTTCGAACTTGGCCAACCTTCATTATAATATCTTATTATTGACTGTAAAACTCTATCAGTTTTGGTTGCTGCCTGTATTTCCATTAATTTCTTTGAAGACACAGCTAAATTGTTAACTAATAAACTTCCATGTATACTTAACTCTTCATCTCCACTATCAGTGTTATCTGGACCTTCTACTGGTGCCCTACTTAATGTATCTGCGATGAGAAGAAATTTTCCTGGAGTATAGCTAACTTCTAAATCATAAAGCTGTAAGTTTAGCATCATCCTTTGCAAACGTGCTGGAACCTCAGATAATGGTTTTTTTAAAAAGACTGACTAATGGTTTATGATCTGTTTCAACTTGAACTTTTTTACTATAAATGTATTGTTTAAATCTAGTACATTTGAACTGGATTGCATATAACTCTTTCTCTATTTGACTGAGCCTGTGACAAAAATTTAGATGCATATGCTATAGGTTTTTTGTTTTGTAAAAACACTGTAGCAACTGCAAATTGTGAACTATCAATTGATAATTTTAAAGGTAAATTGTTATCAAAATAAGCTAGTACTGGCGTTTGACTAATCATTTCTTTAAGCGACTCAAATTCTCTTCCATGCTCCTCTGTCCAATGAAAACTTTTTTTTCAATAACAAATTTTTTGTACGCTCTGCTAAATTATCTATGTACTCACCTAAATAATTAATCATTCCCAAAAATCTTCTAATATCAGCTACACTGTTAGGAATAGACATTTGACAAATTGCACTTACTTTACTAGAATCTGGACATATGCCTTCCGCACTAAAAATATGACCAAAATATTTTATATCTGATAATAGAAATTTGCATTTGTCTATATTGAATTTTAAATTGAATTGTTTTGCCCTTTCTAGTACTAGTTCTAGTATTTTATTGTGACCTTCCAAAGTTTCACTATAAATTAAAATATCATTTATAGGAAACAAACTCCTTCTATGTCTCCTACTATTTCATTCATTACTTTATGAAAAATCTCAGGAGCGCAGTTTATACCGTAAGATAATCTTGTAAATCTAAACCTTCCAAAATAACTTACAACTCTCTAAATCTAATGGTATCATCCAAACCCTGACTGTGCATCTAGTGTTGAAAAATATTTTGCTTTTGCTAATTTTGACCTAATCTCATTAAATGTTGGTATAGGATAATGACATCTTTTTATAGCTTTGTTTAAATTACGGGGATCCAGACAAACTCTCAAACTTTTATTACTTTTTTCGACTAAGACTATTGAATTTACCCATTCACTTACTTCATTGACTTTTTCTATTACTCCCGTAGACAACATTCTGTTTAATTCTTCTTTTAATTTATCATGTAAAGAAAAAGGTATTCTTCTTGGCGGTTCTATTATAGGTTTAATATTTTTATCAATTTCTAAGTGACATACATTAGGTAGACAACCAAGACCAGTCAAAACTTGTTTATTTTTCTCTATTATAGACTCATGACTTCTAGACCAACTCTTTTAATTAATTTTAATTTATGACAAGTATCTAGACCCAAAATTGTTTGACACTCCAAATTCACAATAATGAACTCAATACTTTCTAACCTATTCTCAATTTCACATAACAAATTTACTTTACCTACTATATGTATGACATCATTTGAAAAAGACTTTAAATTTATATATGTAGGTACCAGTTCTAACTTTTCTACATTAACCTCATTAAAAAATTTTTTTGACATCACATTAGCTTGTGCACCTGTATCTAAATAACATACTACATTTATTTTATTGATTCTGACTACAATTGACCAATTCTGATTAATACTATTCTGACTAATAGTTTTAATAACAAAACATGGATCAT
Organism: Diabrotica balteata; assembly: GCA_918026665.1. Lineage (NCBI taxonomy): Eukaryota > Metazoa > Arthropoda > Insecta > Coleoptera > Chrysomelidae > Diabrotica > Diabrotica balteata. Next base: position 72,150,304 of record OU898280.1, on the reverse strand, counting down.
TTCCATTATTAGATGATTGTACTGTACTTTCTCTTAAATTTATTTTATTTACCTACTCTTTTAGTTTGACAACATTTTGCATAATGACCTTGTTTTTTACAATAATGACAAATAGCTACTAATGCTGGACATTTATTTCTATGGTTTTCACCACATCTTTGACAAACTTTTCTTACCACTTGATTATTTTCACTATTCTTACTCTAATTTACATATCCATTATATCTTGACTCGTTACCTGACTTTGACTGTTTGTGTTCGTACCATCTATGTTGTACCCTTGACTATCATTTCTCCAACTTGGACCTGGGACTCCATTTCTATACCTTGAATGATTTGAATTGTTACTCTTGTAACTACTATTTTGGTAAAAATTTGGACCTGGACCATCTTTATTCTTCTCTACTTTGTATACCACTGCTTCTGAATTTTTATTAACTGTTGTGCTTGCATTTGAGTTGTAATTATATTTTGAGCAATTTGTAATACCTTTTCTGTCTTCAGATCTACTTCTTGCACTAGTTTTTGCTTAATTAAATGGTATTTAGGATTTAAACCAATAATGAACATGTCACACACCAAACTTTCTTTTAAAATTCCTAATTCACATATTAAACTCAAATTCTTTAGACTAGTCATGAAATCTTCAATGGTTTTACCATCTTTTTGTACTCTAGTAAGAAAATAATGTCTTTCTACGGTTAAATTTTTCTTCGGGTTACAGTATTTTTCAAATTTCCCTACAACTTCTTGAAATGTTACAGTATCCGTGTTAACCTCAAATGACTTGTAAATATTTCTTGCATCTGTGCCAATATAGTGCAATAATAAAGCTACTTTTCTCGCATCGTTTTATTGCTCTAAACCTGTGGCCCTCAAAAATATTTTGAAATTTATGCTCCACTCTCCCCAGTTGTGTGCCAAATTTCCTTGCATTGACAATGGTTGGATTTCATTTCCTATTAGTCTATTACGTTACTTTTTATTTTTACGACAGGTTGATTCTGCTCTATAGAATATTGTTCCGACATGGTTGAACTTTATCTTTTGACCGATTTTAATTAAATTTCTTTTAAAACCAGCCAGACCACCACGTGCTGTAAGACCACGTTTCAACTTTTGTATGACTATTATAATACTCGTTGCTATAATCTGACCTGAATTTTTACTTCTGATACCATGTTACGTTGTTTCTGTGGGCTTTTAATAATATTGACTACCAGTTTCTTTATAATATCTTTTATTAAAGACCAACTAAACTTAATACAGGATTTTATCTAACGAGCCATCTTTTATCCCTCTGCTCTCCGCTGTCCATCTCCTTCACCTGTTACTCACGTTAAGGTAGGTTTACAAATATTAAGGTAGGTTCAAATAACATAACAAACCCTCGATTTGAAACAGGGATATTTTCAAATGCCCCTAGAAGAAACAAGCCGTCCAGTGACAGCATTCAGCGTACCCGGAAAAGGCCATTTTCAGTTCAAAACCACCCATTTGGACTGCATTCCACAGGAGCCACTTTCCAACGCCTACTGGATAAGGTAATACCTCCCGATATGGAATTCGCGTTTGCCTACTTGGATGATATCGTAGTAATATCTAAGACGCTCCAAGACCATTTAAATCGCATACATGAAGTCTTCCGAAGACTGAAAGAAGCCAGATTAAAGCTGAACTTCGAGAAATGCAAGTTTTGTCAGTCAGAACTCAGATACTTAGGACACGTGGTTGGAGCAGAAGGAATAAAAACCGACCCGGAGAAAACCGACGCTATAACCGGACTTGCAGCACCGAGAAATGTGCGTTAACTCCGCCGGTTCCTAGAAATAACATCATGGTACCGCAGATTCATAGAGAACTATTCGATAATAGCAGGACCGCTAAACATGCTTCTAAAGAAGAAGATAAGATGGAAATGAATATGAATGGAAAATATAAGCAGGAAAACGAGTTTGAAGAGCTAAAATCAAAATTTACATCGGCTCCAGTATTAGCATGCCCCGATTTTCCGAAAACATTTTACCTGCAAACAGATGCGTCGAACTGCGGCCTTAAGTTGCACTAACACAGAAATACGACGGCCAGGATAAAGTAATCGCATATGCTAGTCGAACCCTCACACCGGCCGAGACAAAATATTCCACAACGAAAAAAGAATGTCTATCCATCGTGTACGGTATAAAGCAAATGAGGCCATATATAGAAGGTATAGCCATATATAGAAAAGATACAATTTTAAGGTTATATCAGACCATCAGTCCCTCAAATGGCTGAAGAATCTTAAAAACCCGTCAGGTCGGTTATCCAGGTGGAGTTTAGAATTGCAACAATACGATTTCGAAGTAATATATAGACGGGGAGTCCTCAACAAGGTAGCAGATTCTTTGTCATGACAACCACAAGAAAACCAGAGCGAAGAACCAGAGTTGGAATTATTACCATCAGAGCTGGAATCATGCAGTTGGTACGATAATTTATATAGGAATGTACTTCAGAACCCAGACCATTTCCTGGATTTACAAATATCAAACGGGAAATTATATAAACACGTTTGGAGCAGCCGTAATTTAGCCGACCCAGAGTTTAATAACCCATGGGAATTATGCATACCAAGATATAAAAGGAAGGATATTTTGGAGGAAAATCATGACTTGACCACAGCAGGCCATTTAGGAATTGCAAAAAAAATTTGCCGAATAGCGCAAAAGTACTACTGACCTAAGATGTTCAAACAAATTGCAGACTACGTTAGAGCCTGTACGAAGTGCCTCCAATATAAACCGTCTCAAATGCAACCAGCCCGGAAAATGCAACCGTCCTTTGTAGAAAAGCCTTGGCATACTGTCTCAGTTGATTTAATGGGACCATTCCCCAGATCTACAAAAGGGAACATTTTCGTAATAGTCACGCAATACCGGTTTACCAAATGGTTCGTCGCCCAAGCGATAAGAGCAGCATCTACGAACTCCATCATCGACACTCTACGATCAAAGGTAGTTATGCAGTTCGGTATCCCGAAGACAATCATCTCGTACAACGGCGCGCAGTTCACAAGCAGCAATTTTAAGGCGTTCCTAAAGTCCTATAACATAAATCACATTCTAACACCGCCGTACTCACCTCAATGCAAACCAGTAGAACGAATGAACAAAGTACTGAAAACGATGATAGCCACTTACGTGGAGGATAATAATAAAGACTGGGACAAATTCATACCAGAATTTTGCTACGCCATAAATTCCACAAGACACGATTCAACAGGATTAGTACTCAGGACCATACATAGTAACGTCAGTGATATCACCAGTAATAGTAAAACTGAAATTGGCCGATAGTAGTAGCTACAAGCAGATGACGGCGCATGTAAAAGATTTAAAACCATGAGAGGGGGGAAATCAAATGTTATTACAGAAATCCAATCCCCACCACAACCAAACGGTATTTAAGTGGCAATGCTAGCAGGCAGAATTCAGTTCATCCACATCAAACATGGAAGACGTAGTATAGATAGCGGACGAGATGACCCTTCTGGGAACGCCAGAGAGACCCGAACTGCCCGTGACACCAAGGAAAGACGCGGAAAGGATTCTGAAGAGGTTCCAAGAACTATTCGCTACTCCACCAACCCCACCAAGGAAGAAGACCGTACCTGATACTCTAACAGGACCAGAAGCCCAATCCTCGTCCACTCCAGGAGAACCTGAACCAGGGAAAAACTCCGATCTCATAGAGATCGTCCCAAAGCACCTGATCGAGAACGGGACCAAAAGATACCGGATATGGTGTAACAACGGGAGGAAGATGGTGGTGAAGATACCGCGAGGGATAGAGGGAATCACAAGGCTGTAGACGCCCTATACACAAAAAAGGTAAAAAAAGGTTTGTGTTTTTATTTTAACATTTACAAAGACTTTACAGTTTTTAAAGATTATTAGCGATTTATTTTATTAATTAAATATTTATACTACACATACCTATTATAATTTTGTAAACTGTGTCTAAGGGAGGGATAGATTTATTTGTTTTATATTATTTTCTGTGCACGCACTTGAGCTCTCGTGGTGTCCTATTTGGTTTAATTATTTTTTTTTGTTGGTATTGAACCACACACACCTTAGCGTCCGGTACTTTTGATACGTCTTACCTTTTTTGTGCAAATAAATAGCTTTTGAATTTTTTTTTTAAGTAGAAGCAGCATTTTTATGTTCTTTTTATTAATCCTGTGGTAAAGTTAAATAATATTGTAATACGTATTTGTTTTCAAATATCTTGGGAATCTATTTATTAAAATTGACTAAATCCTGATCTCAGACAATTTCATTTATTTTTTTATGTATTCAGGTTGTATACTATACTTAATATTTTAGTAGTAAACCTATTGGTAAGTTGGTGGTTTATTGAATAGTAACATAGGGAAGGCTGTGTGCCAATTTACCTGGCGTCCCTATAACTTCGGATTTTTTTGTTTTGTGGACCGCACGACCATATCCACCGTTTTGTCTAGCCGCGAGGCATTCCCAGGCTGTCACCGTATAATTCTGGGTGTACGTCTGATTTATATGTGGTACATTTTGTAACTTTTTTTATATAGATTCGGTTTTGTACGTCACATTGTAATAAATGCACAACTAGATACATGCATTCACCTGGATATCTTTTTACACACTCTCTATTTCAATGGCACCTAGACAAGCTGACAGCATTGACACGGTTTCCATTTTACAACATAATAAAGTCTGAATACGCATACTGTATTTTGTTATGCATCTTCAGGTCAGCGGTACATGGTAAATTAAATGATGCCGATACAAGGACCATTATTAAATGTTTGAGAAAACATAATTTAAAAATCCGTTATAATAATCTGGTTCATCTGGATCATCGGTTATACTACAACTATTTAACGAGTAATGGGAAAGTTCTTGAAGGGAAGAGTAACATTAACAACTAAGATAGAAATGTAGTTATTAAATGGGAATAAGCCACAATTACAGGTTAAAGTACGTTTATTGACGTCGTTTTAATTTCCACTTCGGAAATCGTTCTCAAAATACAAACATTAGTAAATTGATCAATTTACTTATTCCCATTTAAAGAGTAATTACTTTATTGAAGAGATATATTTTAAAATGTGTATTATTTATTGAAATTATTAATCTTGAACAGACAGCACAGTAACAGGTAGAATAAGATAGATGTTTTCTTTTTGATGTTAGTTTGGGCACAGATGATCATAACCCAGATACGAAGAACAAGCGATAAATCTTGTAGCCAATGTTTTGGAAATCTCCGCCCACTCTGAGGTACCAAGAGGTTATTTGAGTTAGTCTGTGGGCCAAAGCTTATTGTCAAATCGTAAATAATCGCGCTGCAATTCAGACAGTATAGGGGCTTATTGTAGTGGTAAATTGGCGGGTGGATTATTGGAATTTTTTGTATTCAGCAATTGTTAAATTTAAATAGTTCTGCTATATTTTTAAAAATTGTTGGATACACGTGTATTTGGTGTATTTATGAGGGGTGTACGTATACAGTAAAGCATACTGTTCTAAAAAAAGTTGTTTTAGCAATTTAAAGACACATAGTAGTTCGTTTCATTTGTTTACCAATGAGAAAGGATATATATTTCCCTTTTTGATCGACTTTCTTGCAAAAGTGGAATTTCTAAAACTTTGTTTAAAGAGATATCTCGAATACATTTTGGCCATCCATGTCTTTTTTTTTAAATTTAAATATACCAATAGTACAGCATTTAAAACAATTTAAACCAACTAAGAGAAAAATAGACATTTTGTCTCATATATAAAATTTATTCCAAATAAATATAAAACGAGCGGTTCGAATTTACATAAATATATTTATTTATAAGTTTACAGTTCGGTAATATCTTAACAACTAAACTAACTCATAACATCGTTACACACTCACACACACACACACACACACACACACACACATATATATATATATATATATATATATATATATATATATATATATATATATATATATATATATATATATATTGTTATGATATGTAAAAACGAGAAAAATATTGGTTTGTTTAAAATATTTCAAAATTCAAAAACATTAAATAATTCAGATAAGTAGGATAATACCCAACAAACATTTCAAAGAAGGAAAGTATTTAAATTTTTGGATTACCTGTATTAAACAAAATGTAAGCTATGCATAAATTATTTCCTTTGTTATACTATACTTGAGTGACCCGCATAATTTTAAGTGAAATCCAAAGAACAATTGAACCGGGTTTTCCAAATACATTAACGCAGCGATTAAAGACAATAGAAGAGGTTTTAGAAAGAGGTTTTTGTTAGTTTTTAAGAATTGTAGAAAATATTATTTGTAAATAAGTTTTAGGAAATTTTACAATTATAGGTAAAAAGTTGTTTGTTATCGGAATGAAAGAATGGGGAATTGTGACGAGTTTTGATTGGCGGAGATTAAAAAAGGTGGGATAGGTATGTAGGAATGAAAGTTTAGCTAGAATTTTGAGGAAAAAAAGGATAGGCAGTCGGTTTCCAAGGGTGCAAGGCGAACGGCCCTTGTTCTCGGGTAGTTTCCCAGAGGTAGGAAGCAGTAGCAGTGAAAGTTTGTGAGTTTTCGTGTAGTTAGTGTATCTGACAGAAGCTGATCCAGTAAAATATTGTAAGTCATATTTTTCTACTTATATTCCAAGAGTCACTGTTCAGGCCAACAAGAGATTCAGTTTATCGTAAAGAAAAGATATTCCAAGAGTCATTTTTCACTTAGGCCAACGAGAGATTCAGTTTATTGAGAGAAGAAGAAGCTAGCATAATTTGAACGATTCGTGCATTTGAAGGAGATCATTAAGGACGAGATACTTGCAATAATTTATTGTAAGATTGCTGATTACTTAGGGAGCGGCCACGAGTAAATAGTATAGTCTACAAATAACAAGGATTAGGACCACTCATCATCAGAGAGAGATAGTTTTGTTTTCTGCAGTTTTTCTTTCATTGATAACACAATTTTTTACACTTAATTTAGAAAGGATATAAATATTTTGATTAGGAGATTTAGAGTAATACTTGTATTACCATTAATTGTTTGTACCATTAATTTTGATTGTTCACGTACGTAGAACAAAATTTTGAGAATTATTATATGAGATTTTGTTTATTGAAAACTTTTGAGTGTGAACTATTTCATTATTTTTATTTCAATATATAGTGTTAGATCATATGTGTTTTTTATTATTCCGGTATTCTTTGGACCTTACCTTTCACATGTAATAGCATAGATATTGAAGCACGAATTTAACCCTGAGATAAAAGAATTAAAAATTGTGATAGAGTCATAATCAGATCATTTAAATAATTTTAATTAATCAAAAAAATTAATTAGCTAATTATTGCTTGGCGCACCAAGACTTTAAATATCACAATAATATATATATATATATATATATATATATATATATATATATATATATATATATATATATATATGTTTGTTTTGAGGTTTCCGCGGGAGCTATATGTGCTGTCACTATTTTTCCGGGTTTGACTCCGCGTTGTAAAGTGCTGGTTTTCTTGAAATTGTTTTGGCGACGTTTCGGCAAGGTCTCACTTGCCATTCTCAAGCCTGGTGGATCTACTTCCCGTCAGTACTAATCGAGTAACGACGGGAAGTAGATCCACCAGGCTTGAGAATGGCAAGTGAGACCTTGCCGAAACGTCGCCAAAACAATGGTTTTCAAGAAAACCAGCACTTTACAACGCGGAGTCAAACCCGGAAAAATAGTGACAGACATATATATATATATATATATATATATATATATATATATATATATATATATATATATAGAAAAGGAAAAGAAGTCTTTGCTGACAACGTTAGAAAACGGAGCTTTGAGGTTTATTGGGATTTATTCAGCGGTGAAATAAGTGTACTCTTTTAACTAAGTTTCAAGCTTTCGAAACTGTATTTTTGGATAGATATTATTAATGTGTTGTAGGAATTCGTTAAGTTTCTCGTCTCCATGCGTCCAGATAATAAATGTGTCATCAACATACCTAAGCCATAGTTTGGGTTTATGCTCTGCTGTTTCTATTGCTTTTGATTCCATCTCTTCCATAAACAGGTTGGCTATTACGGGTGACAGTGGCCAACCCATCGGTGCCCCTTCAACTTGTTTGTACCTCTGGTCCTTGTAGATAAAATCGGTGTTGTTTAAGCAGTGCCTTGTCAGGTTTAGTGTATCCTGTGGTATTGGATATTTTCTACGTAAAATTTCCAATGATTCTTCTACTGGCACATTGGTGAATAATGAGACTACGTCAAAGCTCACTAATAAGTGTTCAGGTTCCAGAATGACGTCCTTGATACGGTCGATAAAGTGGCTTGTCCGTGGGTTCACCACTGTCACCCGTAATAGCCAACCTGTTTGCTATTATAACCCCGGAGTGATATCTCTGAAATAGGACTTAACAAGGATTCTAAAAAGTTTTGAAAATAGCTTTGGGAATAATAATAATAACATTAAACTTAATGTGGCTTGTAGATCAGCCCTAACAATTAATAATCTTTATTCGAAGATAAAAGATAAGACTCCCATAGATAGGCTTAGTAATATTGTCTACAACAATTACATGCCTCTCTTGCAACAATTCCTTCGGCCAAACATCTCAATTATTGAAATCACGTATTACACTACACAAAAGTGATTTTCGACTTCACCCTGACCGCTGTGCATTAGCCAAACATGTCCATTCCACTGGTCATCACATGGACTATACGAAAACTATAATTCTCCACCGTGAGAACAATAAATCTAAAAGAGAGTTCATTGAAATGTTCTATATTTTCCTTAACGATTTTTCCATCAATGTTAAGAGTGGCATTAAGAATCTAAGCGATATATACCACTTCTTATTTAAATCAGATACCAAGAACAATACAACATCACAGATAACTAACTTGACTGATATATCTATTAACAACTAACCTACTTTAATAATAATTTTCATTAACTAAAAAAAGATAACATTCCCTTGCTTTTCTTAGATACATCTCAATAAGATATTATAATAATATATGAACAATATACTAATTAAATAAAAAAAAAAGAATTTCAATTAAGAAAATCCTAAACTAATATGGGATCTAACTTCATCGGTTTTACCAATGAACCTTAACGATATAGATATTCAAAAAAACTACTTGTAATTGTTCGGCGCTTGCATTCAATGAAAACAGAAGCTCACATTCAAACTTTACAACAATCAAAAATTTAGTTATTGCCGACAATTCAAAGAATTACTTCCTTTAAACGTAGTTACATTGGGTTTTTCGATTAACCTTGGGTAAACCTTTGCGTTTTAAGTTCAAAGCTACCATACAACTCCAACGTTAACAAATAAACTTTTTTGCACAAAGTTTTTTAACATCATATCTCGACATTTCTAAAATTTACGATAAGGTAAATGTTTTTTATTAGATAATATATGGTAGCTAATTATAATTTATTCTCTTTCAGCCCTGAAGAAGCCAAATTAATTCTCTTTGGCGAAAACGTTAGGCGAAATAATTGATACACATTGAGTTTTCTTGCAGATTTCCCCAATATTTAAGAGTTTACTAAGAGTTTACTTTAAGAGTTTATATATATATATATATATATATATATATATATATATATATATATATATATATATATTATATATATATATATATATATATATATATATATATATATATATATATATATATATATATATATATATATATATATATATATATATATATATATATATATACATCCCGCCATCATTCTAAACTCGTTTCACGTTGCAGTAATTTAGCATCACCAAGAAAATATATTATTTTCTATATATAAGTCGTGTATGTTCGTTTAGTGCACCTCTGTTGGCTTGGCAGCGTTGTCGGTTTTTCAATATTCTGATTTTTTTATATATTTAATTTTTTACATCAATCCTACGTTTTAACATCGATCATTTAAAATCACTGTATTTGCTATCATTTTAAAGCCAATAGATGTTGCCGGTATTAATACTTAAAATAATATCTAGGTACATAAATATCGATCCGTTTTCGGTCAACCTGCCAACGACCTGCTAACAAGTTGCGGTCTTAACTGGTTTTTTCTTTGTCTAAATGTTAGGTATATTTATTTAAGGTAGATATTTTTCTCAGAGAATTGTGTAGGGGAATATTTTACATAAATTTCAATTTACAACCTGTTTAATCCAAGCTATCGGTGAATAGTTTGAGGTAAATAATATGTTTTTATAGGATTACGCCTCAATTATTGGTTGTAATTGTGATAAGAATCACATTTTTAATTAACTTGTGTTTGAAATTTTGATTTCCATTCCGGAAATCGTTCTCAAAAACGTTTTTTTGTACAAAATGTGTATACACATTTTAGATAATTTGTACAATAAACAATAAATATTAGTTAATTAAAAATGTAATTAATATTACATTTTTATATACATAATATACATAAAAAAATAATATTTAACTTAACCATGCAACAAGAAAGTATTTCACAGAACCTCGGTAAATAGTTTTCAAAAATCTTCTACGGTTATTTAAATTGTAAATAGTATGAGAGATAGCTGATGAAAATTCGTAAAGATGTACAGTTGATTATGCTGTGTTCTTTTTTTTTAAACAGTCTTAAAAGATACAAAAAAAAAATGTTTTGTATCTTTAAAACGTGCTTGTAAAACGTTTTTTTACATTCTAAAGAAAAATGATTCAAATAAAAGTTGTAGACCATAAAAGGTTTTTTATGTTGAGGGATACCAAATTAAAATATATAATTAATTGAGTGAGGTAATTGCAAAAAACCTTAAACTCTAAAATATTATGTTTTTAGTAATTTATAAATGGTAATAATTGAATTTTTTGCCCAACGGCAGATAATATAGCTACCTCAAATTATGGCAATTAATGGGTTTTTAAGGTGTGCTAAATATTAAGCAAATCACTTTGAACTTGTCCAATACTTGTATGTACAAGTATTTTGTACTTTGCAATCTTAATGGCTTATAAGAAAACAAAGAGACAAAAACAGAACCATATTTAACCAATAAGAACTAAGATAACATTTAATTCTTAAAATCATATTTTCATTGTTTATTAATACAAGATCCAAAAATTTAAAGGATTTTGAATTAAGATTTATAATATATGATCGAAGGTATAGATGGCTTACACAGTAAAGGAGTAAAATGTTATAATCCATTAAAATAATGGTATTCGTAAATTACCGCCCCGGAAAAGTACCACGGAGGTAAGAACTGTCTGAGCTTGTTTTTTTTTTAGATTCGGACTTTAAATTGAAGCACGCTTGCAAAATATTTAATATCTCGGCTTCTGTGGCACGTAGAACCTTCATTTCTTTACTAGGGTAGCTCAACAAAATAATAAGAATTGTGCTATTTTGACCTATCTTACTAAATTTTTCCGTTGAAAGTATGAACTCTTATAAAAGCGAGTTCGATTTACAGAATACACGTGTGTATACAGAGTACAGAGTGACTATCTGGGCAAGCACAGTCGTTTAGATAATCGCTCTTTGGGATAAACAAATTGGATAACTTTGTGATCTATGTGAAATATACCACACTTTAATAATGTATTCTTCTTCTCTTCTTCAGTCTTCATTTATCCAATGTTGGACATAGGCCTCCTCCAATTGCTTCCACGCTTCCCTATCTTTTGCAATTCTCATCCACTGCTTTCCAGCTACAGCAGTTATATCGTCTATCCATCTCTTTTTAGGTCTTCCCACGCTTCTTTTTGTTTCTCGAGGTCTCCAGAATGTCACTTTATGAGACCATCTGTTGGTGTCTTGTCTTGCTACATGTGCTACCCATTGCCATCTCAATGTCGCTATTTTTTCCATAATGTCGGTTACTTTAGTTCTTTGACGTATTTCGGTGTTAGGAATTTTGTCTCTGAGGCTTATATTTAACATGGCCCTCTTCATGGCCCGTTGAGTTACTCTTAATTGTTCTGCCATTTTTCTTGTTATTGCCATAGTTTCCAATCCATAAGTTGCAACTGGTAGTATACAAGTGTCATAGGTTTTTCGTTTTAAGTGAATTGGGATTTTTCTGTCTTTTAAAATGAAGCTCAAATTACCAAAAGCAGCCCATGATATTTGTGTCCTTCTTTTAATTTCTAGGGTTTGATTTTCCTTTTCGTTTTTAATTGCATGTCCTAGATATATATATTGTTCTACCTTTTCTATATTGATGTTATCTATCGTGATGTTTTCTAGGCTGTTGCTTAATATCTTTGTTTTGTCGAGATTCATTTTTAATCCTATTTGATTCGATTTGTGATTTAAATCTTGTAGCATTGATTTTAGTTCATGGATATCTGTGCTTATTAGTACTATGTCGTCTTCTCCATCTATTTTTAATCCATTTTCGGCCCAATTTAGTTGTTTGAAAACATTTTCTAATGCCAAAGTAAATAACTTGGGTGAGATGGTGGCGCCCTGTCTCACACCTTTGCCAAGGTCTATTTTCATAGTTTCCAGATCATCATCTATTTTTACGTGAAAAGTAGCATCATCGTATATATTCTTAAGGAGGGTAGCATATCTTAAATCTACTCTGGCGTCGTCCAATGCTGTTAAGAAAGCCCAATTCTCGATACTGTCGAATGCTTTGTGATAATCGACAAATGCCAGATGTAGTGGTATGTTGTACTCTATTGTTTTTTCAATAATGGTCCGAATTGTTTGCAAGTGATCGATATTGCTAAAACCCTTACGAAAGCCTGCTTGCTCCACTGGTTGGTATGCATCTAGTTTAGCTGTCAATCTATTTGTTATTATTCGGGTTAGTAGTTTGTAAAGGTGTAACAATAAGCTTATTGGTCGGTAGTTTTCTATATTTGCGGCGTCCCCTTTTTTATGGAGTAGAATGACTTGCGCATTTTTCCATGTCTTCGGTATTTGTCCTTCCAATAGGCATTTATTAAGTAATGCTCTTATTGCCTCTTCTAATGCAGTGCCTCCCATGTTTAGCATCTCTGAAGTAATTTTATCTTCTCCTGGTGTTTTCCCATTTTTCATTTGTTTTAGGGGCTCTAATTTCTGATGTTATTATTTCAGGGAAGTCCTCTGAGCCCACATTTAAGATATGTTTTTTTGGTATACCGGGGTTGGGAATAGTAGAAGTATACAGCTTCTCATAAAATTTGCGGATTTCTCTAACGATCTCTTCCTTATGCGAGCACAATGTTCCACGGTCGTCTTTTATCTTTATGATTTTATTCCTGCCAGTGATGGCAGGAATAAAATCATCTGAACCAAGAATCTGGTTTGTTCTATAAACTCTGAGGTCTTTTCGAATATTTTTCTTAACACTTCTGTTGAGCGCTTTATAGTCCGGGTTATCTCTGTTCGTTCTTCTTTTTTTCTCTATCTGTTCTAGAGTTTCGGCTTTTAGTTTAGCTTCCTTTTGTTTTCTTATTCTGCAACAAAGTTTTTTAGTGACTGTTTGTATGTCTTTAGTTATTTTCTCAGCTAGTTCATCTATATTCTTGTGCTCAAAGGTAGTTGCTACTAGTTTTCGTGCTAATTCCTCTTGGTATTTCTCTTTATTACTGGCTAGGATGTCTGCCGTCGGTAAAGGGTTTGTTGTTAATAGTTTTCGTCTTTCTCTCTTTACGTTAATACGTATATCAGCACGAACTAGTCTATGGTCACTGCCGGTGTTAAATTTGTTCAATACCTCGATGTTTATAACGTATTAACGTTATTATATATATTAATAACGTATTATTAATTATATTAATAACGTATATATTAATAACGTATTAACTGCCCTAATTTAAATTAGTTATATTAAATGCCATTATGTACAAACGAAGCTATTAACATTTATAAATTACTGCAAAATAATTGAGGGTTTTTCGGCAAAATACGAAAATACGTTTCTATTTTGAGAACAATTTCCGAATTGGAAATTGAAATGCCAATAAACGTACTTTAACCTTTAATTGTGGCTTATTCCCATTTAATTAGTAATTATGTCTTGTTTATCTCTGCACTTGGTCACACATATTCCTTCAGGACTGTAAATACTGACCACTTTACGTTTTTTTTAGTTTCTTTGACAAGTGGGGATTGTCTATTTGGTTATTTCTTAATATGGGCTATCAGTAATTGTCTAGTAAAGTCAATTACTGATAGATCTATTATAGAAGTTACCCATACTTTTCCAGTAGTCATTTAGACGGTTCATCTTAATTGTCCTCATTTGGAATATAAGCCCGAGAAAAGTTTTAAATTCTGTTTGTGTTGTCTGTTTTCAAAACGCAATCCTCGATTTTTCTAAACGACTTTGTGCAAATATTTCGTCAGAGTCACTTCCACCATTCATTTAATCTACATCATCCTCGCCAGATGCTTCTAAAAATGATTGTAATTCAGCAGTGGTTAATCTACGTTTATGTTTACGTCTAGGTTTTTTAGATGTCGAACACATAATATTATTTACATCCATTTTTGACAAATACTATAACTTACTTTAACATGCCTAATTAACAATGAAAACATACTACTAGAAACTATCAATTTACGTTTTCCAATACTATAAGGGCACTTGAGGCACAACACGTTTTTACTCAATAATAGTTCCTGTATAAGTAAAATTGCTTTTTAATGTGCTTCATTGAAGCACACTAGACATATTGCAGTTTTGCCATCACATTCTTCACAGTATGTTTTAACTTTTTTAATTTTTCTATCGGCCTTTCTACTAGTCACGCTTATTCTTAAAATTTTGTAACCTCTTGTACACTTCCTTCTCTTTTTATTATCTACATCGCTTTGCCTGAGATGGTATTTTTTTGGTGTAATTAGTCATCAGGGTTTCAACATTTCTTTATTTGCAAACGCCTTCGCTAATTCCAGTCTGAACTCAAGGATAGGTTGTCGCTTTTTTCGCGTTTTCTATTATTTAGCAACTAAGTATTGACTACTGCGGTAATAAATATTAATTCCACTGCCACTTTCCGGTACCACGTTAGTATTTTGCGTATTGGGCTTTTGTAAAAAGCCATTTGATCGCTAAAATCAACTCTTTTTTCACAACGTTATAATCTAGAATAGTTTGTGGTTTTAGCACTTGTGTCTAATTTTTCTTTCCACCTAAATAAACCAAGATACAACTATTATGTTTAAATGTTGTAATAATTAAAACTGGTTCTTTGTCGACCCATTTTATCACTTGTGAAATCAATAATGGGGTGAAGTTTCAGTATAAGTAGTTGCGACTTTTTTAATCTAGATTTTGGTTTTGAATTTTTTGTAGTAGAACATCTGCACATAAATTCGTTTCTTGAACTGTGATTTGAATCCATCAACCCATATTCTAAAAGAAATGTGTTTTTACGTTGTCGGGAATATTATAAATTGGTTATCTTTCACAAAGCATTTGAAATATGATTTAAATTCTATTTCAGAAAAATTTTTTACTGCAACTCTTGTTCGACCTAAACTAAATTATTATACAAAACAAGTAATCTATTTTTTTTTATAGAAATGTAGAAATAGAATTTTCTGTCGAAGTTTTATGTGTGGCATGAGTCACTGGTGTCTCGTATATACGGTCCTCTTATCGCATTACAAACATAATTCTCAATTAACAGTGCGGTACAAGATATATTTAGGTTGTATAATCAAGCCGTAATACTTGTCGTGAGACCATAAGACCGTATGTTATAAATAAATATATTCCTACAAGAATTATCTTAAAAAATGAGAAAAATACAATAAAAAAGTGCAATATGAAGTGTTATTTAAAAAATGGCAAGTCATTCATGGGCGGACAGTTAAAAACAAAAGTTTTCAGTGTTCTATTGCTTGATTATTATTATCTGGTTGGTATATTTTAAAAATACTAGCCAAGTATTCTAAAAATGTTGACTTTTTTCCTGGTCTGACCTTCCTCAACTAACGTTATCTTTTTTAATTGGTGAGTTGTGTTCTTTAGGTCTCTTTAAGGGTTTTTGTTGCTATCCATACTGAATGATCTTTAGACAATGTACTAACGTAGTGTTCAAATGTGGCATTGCATGCATCATGTAGCGCTGATCTTAATTGTCCGATTAGTCGATTATATGTGTGTTTGTCATTAGGATTTTGGCTTCTTTGCCATCTACCTCTGGCTCTTCATTTTCTCTACAATCTCTAGAAGAAATTCTAAACATAATGGACGAAAGAAGAAAATACAGAAGTAAAAATGAAACAGCATACAAGCAAATACACAAGAATATCAGAATAAAGATCCAACAAGCCAAAGAAACCTGGCAGTGAAAGATGCCAAGAAATTGAAGAGTTGGAACAAAGACATGATACTTTCAACCTACATAAAAAAGTAAAAGAAGCCGCTGGGATATTTAAACAAACTCCTTCGTCTTTCATCGAAGATAAACATGGGAACCCGCTACTGAACAGAGAAGATCAAATAGGTAGATGGAGAGAATACGTGGAAGAGATGTTTCAAGACCGAGAGAGGACGAACATTTACATGCAGGAGGCATCGACTGGACCTTATATCACAAAGCAAGAAATTATCAAAGCGGCAAATCAGATAAAGAAAGGAAAAGCTCTCGGGAAGATAATATCCCAATTGAAATAATAAAGATATTACTAGACGAACACATCAAAGTAATGGAAGATATATTTAACAAAATATACGAAACAGGCATAATACCAAATGATTGGCTGACATCGGTGTTTATACCACTACCAAAGAAGAAAAACTCCAAGAAATGTGAAGACCATAGGATTATTAGCCTGATGAATCATATGTTGAAACTTTTCCTACGAGTAATACACAATAGAGTATACAATAAACTAGACGAACACACTGGTCAAACTCAGTTTGGTTTTAAGAATGGGTTCGAAACAAGAGAAGCACTTTTTTCAATACGTGTGCTAGTTGAAAGATGTAGAGATGTCGATTCTGATGTATACTTGTGTTTTATATACTTTAAGAAGGCGTTTGACCTGGTGAAACATTATAAACTAATAGATATTTTAAGGTCATGTAATATCGACGATAAACACTTAAGGATCATTTCAAACTTCTACCAAGAACAAAAGGCTAAAATCAGAATAAAAAGCGAAACATCTGGAAAAATCAATATCGAGAAGGGAGTAAGACAGGGATGTGTCCTATCACCTTTGCTGTTCAATGTTTACTCTGAGAAGATATTTCAGAAAGCTTTGGAAGGCACCTTGGATGGTATAATTATAAACGGGAAATGTATAAATAACCTGCGATATGCTGATGACACTGTCATACTGGAAAATATTGCTGAAGCCCTGCAACGCTTAATGGACCGAGTAACGACAGCCTGTAGAGAATTTGGAATGAAATTGAATACAAAGAAGATAAAAACGACGATCATCAGCAAGCACCAAAAGAGAAGGGTGAAGGTCAATGTCGACGGAACAGATCTGGATAGAGTAACAAGAACAACGAACTTGGAAGTTATCTTGATAAAACTTGGGACCACTCACTAGAGATAAGAATACGCCTGGAAAAGGCACGTACAATGTTTTACAAAATGCAAAAAGTTCTATCAACCGCCAGCTGGGCATCTCATTGAGAACTAGAATACTTAAGTGCTATGTTTTCTCCACCTTGCTCTATGGTGTTGAAGCCTGGACAATGACAGAAGCAACACAAAAAAGAATCCAAGCATTCGAACTCTGGTGTTACCGTAAAATTCTCAGAATATCCTACATGAGCCATACGACGAATGCGGAAGTCTTGCGGAGGATGAATAAGGAAAGAGAGCTTATGCTTATAATAAAATTATAATAAATATATATTTTATTATAATTATAATAAAAGAACGGAAAACACAATATTTTGGTCACATCATAAGAAGTCAAAAGTATGAACTGCTCCAACTTATAATCGAAGGCAAAGTCAATAGCAAAAGAGGACCAGGAAGAAGACGCAACTCTTGCAAAAAAAAACTCTTGCAACTCTTTCTAAAAACCTACAGCAATGGACGAACATGACCTCCATAGAACTATTCAGAACTGCTACAAATAAGATTAAATGGGCAAATGTAATGGCCAACGTCCTTAAGGATAAGGCACCGTAAGAAGGAGATTGGTTAAGTGCTATCATTTGAGATATCATACGTCACTATTGGCCTAATAGGACCAAAGGTACATAACTAAGGCCCTTTTGACATGCAACTCCATTACCTCATTGTATCTCATTGTATTTTATTTGTTAAATCCTTTCATTTGAGGTACTACACGTCATGATTGGACTAACAGAACCGAAGATACACAACTAAGGCCCTTTTGACATTGTGCTGTATTTCATTTTTCTATCCCATTGTATTCTTTACGTTAAATCTTATCATTAGAGGTACTATACGTCACGATTGGACTAATAGGATCAAAAATACGTGACTACGGCCCTTTTGACGTGTTGCTGTATTTGATTTTTCTATTTCATTGTTTTTGATTGGTTAAATCCTATCATTTGAGATACTGTACGTCACGATTGGACTTATAGAAACGAAGATATATAACTAAGGCCTTTTTGACATGCTGCTTTTCTGTCTTATTGTATTGTATTGGTTAAATCCTATCATTTGAGGTGCTGTACATTACGACTGGACCAATTGGAGCAAAAATATGCAATATATATCCCATTATATATACCCAATATGTAACCCGTTATTTTTAATCAAACAAGATGCTAGAATGATTTATGAATGAAAAAAATATATATAAATTCTTAAATTTACTATTTCGTTGTGGGTAATATTATATTCAACAGCGATGCCAAATTTCTGATGCCAAAATGATTGATAATGAAAGTGCGATATACATTTTCATGTATATAATGGCAGCGAGTAAACGGTAAAACCCTGAACTAAATATATATAATATTTTCACTGTACCATCATTTTAGACTCAAACATTTCCTGGAATAAACTTATATAACTCAGTAAGGGATAAAAAGAGAAAGCGGACATTTTAAAATACCAACACGGTATCAAATCTCTAATCATTGAGATGGTTAAAATTCTTGTAACAAGTACAGGAAAAAAGTTATTAAGGTCTTGTAAAGTAGCGTCGATATACAGATGCTGCTTTGCAAGACGATGCTAAATTGATGGTAAAAGCATAATGTATCGATGCCAAAATGATAGTAGGATGTATATATATATATATATATATATATATATATATATATATATATATATATATATACTTCTAGCGGTTAATATGGGCTCCGTACTAAAACGGTATTATACTAACTCCAGGAGAATATACGCCGTGTATATTATTATCTGAGTAGCGCTTTATGTAGACTCCGACCAATACGTCGGATCAAGTGGACTCCGTAATAGGATCAAACATTTTTGGGATCCGTATATAACTTTTCCCGTACAGTTCTTAACTCCTGCGATGTTGCCAATAATTGTATTAGTAGTAGATTTTTAAATTTTATAGGTGGTACATTTTGGAACCCATTAATATGAACATCGAGTAGCGTAATCGTCTAACAGTTTAAGAAACTCTTCTGTAAGATCTTTATAATTTTTCAATTACTGCAGTTTATGGCGTGTAATATTTATTTCATGAAGTAGTTAAAATTAGACTATAATAATTTATAAATTAATCTTTAATATTATAATTTTTTGCTGTCTAGTTTCAATATGTTGATTTTTAATTAACAAAATATTTGATGCATTAAAGTCGCGTAGCTATTTTCACCAAACATTCAATTTTAAAGCTATTAGTATAAAAGTCTAAAAAAAGTATAAAAATCTAAGGAATTTAATATGGATACACACGTCAGTGTGCTTTTCTCAAGTCTCAAGTTTCTCGAATCCATCAATCATTCATTGTATTTCTTATACTTTCATTTTAATCCCCTCCAATCAAAATTTTAAAGCAGGTTTGCTCCATTAGTCCATTTTTATTACTTTTTGTCACTATTTCTCCTTTTTCATTATCATCATCATTACGTGGCGCTACAACACTGGGTGGGTCTTCGCTAACTACAAATTTTCTCCAAGTTGATCGATTTTCCACGAATCTGTAATCAAATGAAATGTTAATATTTTGAGATATAATTGGACGTTTTCTCTCCATTGCTTACTGAGACGCCTAAGCGGCATTCTTTCTTCTGTGCTAACTTCCTTCCATACCAGTTTTACAAGTTTGATATATTGGCGTCTATGCATATGTCCGATCTACCTTAAGCGATTTATTTTTCTGAACAATATCGTTATAAAAGCTTTCTTTATTCAGTATGGGTTCTTATTCTATACGGATTTGTAGCAATATGATAATGAGGTTAAAACATTTTTCTAATTATTTTTATTTTAAATATTCGTACTTCTTCCTTATTTGTTTTAGTCAATGTCAATGATTCGCACCCATGTATTAAAATAGGTCTAAAATTTGAATTATGCTAAAAGTATTTAGTTATTGACATTATTATTAACAGTGATTATTTATCTAAGATATTTAAAGTGTTCCATATTTTTGAAATTGTAGTTGTTAACTTTAATATTTTATCTAGATTTATTAAATTGGTCTTTTCTGTTGATTCGCTTGTATTTGGTTTTCATTTCGTTGATTTTTCGTGCTCTCTTTACTTTATTGAAGATGTTTGCGGACGGGAGAGTTTCTTATGAGATCTATTCCATTAGCATATGCTAGGAGTGCTTTGTACCTTGGGCCTTTAATGAATTACATCTTAAATAGGCGATATTTCCATTTTAGTAAGCTGTTCATTAATTTTTTGACTATTTGAATCGACAATCTGTATTTTATTCGACTGTTATATCACAGAGTTTCTTGGCGCATATTTTCATTCTTGGTTTTTTGTTTCCCGTATCATTATTACAAAGATTTTTCTGGAGATCGACATAGGGAACCCGGTGGTATGTACATGATGTTTTCATAACCAACATCGAAAATTTGTCTTACTGTAAAGTCATAATGATTTTACTAGGAAATATAGTGTTGTTTAATAATAATAAAGTTCAAGCAACAGTTCCTATATGCAATACCTTGGTATGATATTTCTGCTCCCCGATACCAAGTAGCAGTCCCGAAAACATTAAAACTGCTACACTCATGTTTCCTATTATCCAAAAATTAGCCAGTCCAGGACTATACTGCCCTCATAAGTGAATAGAATATGTACGGAGGTTTTTGGCAATTTAATAGGATTTTGTGTGTTAGAATATTATTTCTCCGAGAAAGTAAAGAATATTTATTTGCTATCCGAATATAATACATAAATTAAATATTAGAATGCTATAAAATAATGCTACTAGCAGCCAAAACGGTATAATAGTCACTAATGAGAAAATCAAATAAATGTTTTTTAACATACAAAAGAAAGGATGTAGAGTAAGGCATAACGTAACAATAAAGCTATATAATTTTGAAAGATTGCAGCGTTTTAGATATCGTAGATAACGTTGTCACATAAGAAATAAAAGGGAAAATTCAGGTAGCTGACTGATGTATATAGAACCCTTATAACACTTTTAAATCCAGAAGCCTAATATAAATCTCTAAAATTAGGATATATAAAACAGTGAACCAGTGCTAATGTGTGGATATGTAACGAGAACGTATTAATTAGATCACGATTGCTAGAAAAGCCATCAGAGGTATTTCCCGACTTACAAAGGTCCGAGTACTAACCAATACCGAACGAAACTAATGCCAAGGTCAAACACATATATAAAGATAGCAACGAGGTACAAGAACCTTAATCTCAACTCCAAAGTTGCGCTGGCTTTATCCAAAGGCTCTCTCATTAACTGCATTCCCAAGTTAAATTGGTAGGATGCCCCGAGAGAAAAAATGCCCTTAGGATGTTCACGGATGAAGGGCGCAGATTTAGGAATAATGAGACTACTTACCGACTCATCATATTTATCAACACCTGCTATCCTACCTACAATCAATACATATCTGTTGAGGACTATCAAATCAATTACATGTAATCAAACGAACTAGGCTTAAAAAAAGTATCCTAGGAAAGGCACTTCGGCAATATTGACATATATTTTTAAAACGCCATTTATGTGGCTGAGTTTGCAATAGGAATGAGGAGACAAAAAGGAAGAAATGGTAATAAAATCCTGTTGCGTTCCGACTATACGATGACGATGATCTCTATATAACATATAGGAAGAAATGGAATAATGTCTATGTTCAATTTAGAACTCGTTGGTTTTCTCCCTTTCGAATTGGGTATGTATATGTATTACCATAGAAAAAATCAAAAAAAACTATAACTATGAAACTCTATCTAAAATAGTAAAATCGATAAACAAATTATATAAACAAAAAGATTATATAAATCCCTAATATTTAAACAGGCTGCTTTACAAAAGGTGAACGAATAAGCATAAATAAATTGTCAACAAAATAAATCAGAAGAATATGACACAGTATATTGCTTAAAAAGAATTCTTATGTGACTATGCTAAAATATGATACGATCGGAAAAACGGCAATTACTTTTACAGCTGATTGCCACATAAATATTAATGTAACGCAAATATGATGATATTGCCTCGTACTGTTATATAGCAATTTGTTGTCACATTAACAATAAAACAAGTATGCGTTTATACGGTATAGATTGTAACTGAATAAGTTGAGGAGGGGAAAACTGTTTGTCCCAAGTTGGTATTCAGAATTATGTCTGTATTTTGTAATTTGCCAATTTCCATAAGTTTAAATTTTCATGGATATCACTACACTCGAGAGCAGTGTATGATTCCTTAGTTATGTTTTTAAAGGATAGTAAAATAACCATCTAAATAATTATGAATTAGTTAACAACGTAACCTTTGTTTCTAACCCAATTGTCAAATTCCTTTCTTACCGTGGCCTAGTGTTGTACGTCTTTTTAAAAACTGCCTTGATGGGCCCCTAGGCGAGAAGAGAGTGACCCTGTTTACCTGTCTTTTGTTTTGTATATTTATTAATATAAATTCAAACAACTATTTGTACCATGTTGAGTCTGGCTGAATGACTAAAAGTCTATGCCAAAAAACTTTCATAGAATCTAAAGACAGCTTAAGGCCTTTATTATAAATATACTTTTTAGTAATGAAAATAAGTAAATAGAACCTAGAATATCCATGTAAAAGAATGTAATCTTTGATCTCTGGGATAAACTCATCTCCTGAACAATGGCGCCGATATATATGTAGTTAAAATTTTGTACACCTATTTTAACCTGTTTGTTTCCTTATTATCCATATATGAGTTGTGTAATATGACGTATAATATGTTTATACGTCCATGGCTACAGTTATAACTATACAAATCTGACTCGAAATATCGTCTAAAAATAACAGTATGTAAAATTTAGATTTTTAGTCAAAAGTAAATACTTTGTTATTTTTTATGGAGTTCAACGTAGAAGCCTTCACGAAAATTTAAGTACTAATAAGACCACCGCAATCGGGCGTACCTTGGGTAATGAATAATTAATTAATTGGTTAATTCTTCAATCACTCGTCCAATATGAGTTTTGTCAAATCGGTCCTTTTTAAGACCAAATATTCTATAGAGATAAAGTAAACTATATCTAGAGATAAAGACAATTCATAAGCCTGATGGAAGGTGTAATAAATAAAGCAAATACTATATTGAGTAATTATATAAGCAAAAAGTATATTATCTTTACATTAACATGAATAATATGATTGTCACTTAACTGGGTATTATACATACGCTCTACTTTACTTAAGCTTATCAGACATAAACGCTTAACACAAATGTGACGTATTTCTAGTGCAGTAAGCACATAGAGGGCCAAACCTAGGGTATTTAATTACATAATAAGTGCCGGCAAAGAAGCAAAAAAAACTTAAAATGAGAGAGGACTCAAACTAGTCACTGCGGGAACCATTTAACTATGTTGAGCTTGGATCCACTATCCACGTATAAAATAAACAATATTACGGCTCCCGATTGAGGATCTGAGCACAAAACTAATTATAAAATTTTGACCAAAAATACTACAATGGCTAATATCTAAAGTCTGTAGACAAGCAAAGCAAAGACAAAGTTATCACTATGCTTTAACCTGGCAAAAACTCCAACGACCACAAAAGCTATCGGCCAATATATCTATTTATTTTGTCAGCTATACAAAATAAATCTGCACATGATCCTTAATATAAACCGATAATAGAAGAAGAACTCAAATTAAAAGACAAAAGTGGATATATACTAAATCTTGCCCAAAACAGCGAAGACGGGTATGAAAAATATCAGGTATGAGGAGTCGTATTTGTCAATCTCAATGCCGCTTACGACACCTTAAATTAGAGGGCATTTTTTTAAAATCTATGTGATATCCCATTAGGTAATAAACTCACTTGTATTATCCGTGTATACCTACACAACATAAGATTTTTCGTATCACTCAACGGTAAGAATAGCAGATGGAGAACGCAGAAGAACGGTCTTCTTTGGGGTACCGTAATCGCACCTACGCTGTATAACATTTACACAACCCATACCGGTAAATAGTAGGACTTTTATTATGTAGACGATACATCTATTGTTGCATAACCAAAAACTTTTGTTGCTAAAGTAGAGAAATTAAGCATTCTTCCCTTTTTAGTGCACTACTACCCATTTTTACACAAAAATATCTATTTTAGCACTATATTTCGAGATAACCGTCTATCCAAAATTATATGTAATACACAGATACAACT
Source organism: Diabrotica balteata (assembly GCA_918026665.1). Classification (NCBI taxonomy): domain Eukaryota; kingdom Metazoa; phylum Arthropoda; class Insecta; order Coleoptera; family Chrysomelidae; genus Diabrotica; species Diabrotica balteata. Next base: position 72,125,500 of record OU898280.1, on the reverse strand, counting down.
AGAAATAAAATAATAAAAAAGCTGTATACAAGATATCATAAAACAAGAGATGAAATAAAAGAAGTTTTTATTAAGAGGGTTCTTAAATAAAACGTATACAGACATACTCACGTTAACAAAATACATTAGGAAATTTCCGCATATGAAACAAAATCCAATTTGGTAATGAAATCCTTTTGTATCTATAAAGCTATTTTTAGAGAAGCACGTACCTACCAAAAACAGGTAGTTATTAGTATACATATCTGTTACACACTGTAATGCGTATGAATGATAACAAAAATAAGAAGTCCATATAAACATACTTTATTGAAAGAGGTAAAAGTACACTGCTAAGAAAGTACATTGTATTTCTTATACTTTCATTTTATATCCTCTCCCATCAAGATTTTAAAGCAGCTACACTCCATTAGTCCATGTTTGTTGCTTTTTGTCACTGTTTCTCCTTTGTCTTTATCATTATCATAACGTAGCGCTACAACACTGGGTGGGTCTTCGCTAACTACAAATTTTCTCCAAGTTGATCGATTTTCCACGAATCTGTAATCAACTGAAATGTTATTTTTTTTAGATATGGCATTTTTCTGTGCTAACTTCCTTCCATACCAGTTTTATAAGTTTGACATCTTGGCGTCTATGCATGTGTCCGATCTACCTTAAGGGATTTATTTTCCGGAACAATATCGTTATAAGAGCTTTCTTTATTTAGTATGTGTTCTTATTCTATGCAGATTTGTAGCGATATGATAATGAGGTTAAAAAATGTTTATTATTTTTCTTTCAAATATTCGTAATTCTTCCTTACTTGTTTTACTCATTGTCTATGATTCGCATCCATGTATTAAAATAGGTCTAAAGTTTGAATTATTCTCTGTATTTTTTAGTGGCATTATTATTAACCTTGATAATTTATCTTATAAGATATTTAAAGTGTTCCATATTTTGGAAATTGTGATTGTTAACTTTAATATTTTTCTAGATTTATTGAATTGGTCTCTTTTGTTGATTCGCTTGTATCTGGTTTTCATTTCGTTGATTTTAAGGGAAAAATTTTTCGTGCTCTCTTCACTTTATTGAAGATGTTTGAAGATGCGGACGAGAGAGTTTTTTATGAGATCTATATCATTAGCATATGCTAGGAGTGCTTTGTACCTTGGGCCGGTAATGGATTACGTCTTAAATAGGCGATATTTCTATTTTAGTAGGCTGTTTATTAGTTTTTTGACTATTTGAAACGGTCCTGCAAGTGACAACAGTAGGTTCATTTAATTTCGCTTTGTAAAATTATTCGGGAATTACAAGTTAGAAAATTCAACCGAGTTCAAAGATAAGTATCAAAAGTTAAGTGCATACAGGTGATAGTAGTTAATAAAGAAAATACCATCAGACAAGCAAGATAGAACTATTTTAATAATTTTAACAAGTCTTAAGTAAATGAATAATTGAGTGAAAGATTAAAAAAGTGGTTTTGGCGACTGTTCGAAGGGTCGACCTGCTTAGGCATTCCTACGCGTTTTTTGTTTTTGTTTTTTTTTTTGGCAGATAAGAAAGTAATTAGTGCTGACAAGAAATTAATGATCAAAATAAAAGCCACATAATTTTATTACAAAAATCCAGATCTGGCCTTAAAATAGATTTGATTAAAGTTGGGATTAGAATTAAATTAAATTAAAATAATAAATTAAAAGTAAATGTAATACAATAACTAAATCGAATAAACAGCAAAAGAAATAAGCCAGAACACGATAACTCATTCGACGAGGAGGAAGCCTTCAAAAGAAGCAAAGCCACGTTAAGAACATCTCCAAACGATAACATAAAAAATCGCGAAATGGAAGAACTAAAGAAACTACTAGAAGAAATAAATAAGGAGATTAAAACGGAAATAAAAGAGCTGAAAACAGAAATGAAGGAAGAAAATAAGGAGATGAGAAGATATATAAATGAAGTTAAAAAAGAGATAAAACAAAATAACGAAGAAATCAAAAGCATAAAACTGGAAATAGGAAGGGTGAAGGAAGAATGGACAAAAGAGAAAGAAGAACTGAAACGAGAAAACGAACTAACCAAAACCGATAACAAAAAGATAACGGAAGAATTAAATGATCTAAAACGCTCATTAGAAAGGTTAGACAAAGAAAAATAATATAATCATCAGTGGATCAAAAATAGACTCTGAAGACCCAAAAACATTGAAAGAGGGAATGACTACTATATTAGAAAATTATCTTGGAGTCAAAACCAATATTAAAAGAGCACAAAAAATAGGAACAAAAACATGCTTAATTGAACTTGAAAGCGAAGAAGAAAAAACAACAATCTTAAGAAACAAATATAAACTTAAAAATGTAAAGATCGAAAAAATATGGATTACAGACAATCTCACAAAAGAAGAGAGAGAGAAAATGGAAGCTTTAAGAGATAAAGCAAGAGAAATGAGGGAAAATGGAAAAATGGTCAAAATAGGATACAATAAAATCACAGTGGACGGCAAGGAATGGATATGGTGCTATAAAGAAGAAAAGGTGTTGGAAATAGCGTGTTCAAAAAACTACCAGAGCAACATAAAAAGAACCAAGGAGAGGCCAAGCAACGAGTAGAGAAAGAAGAATTACTAAATAAACCGGACAATGATGACAAATGTTTAGTTTTAAGTAGTGATAGGAATAGGATTAGAAATAATAAAAATAGATTATAAATCAATTTTAAGCCAAACCCCGGAAATGTCCCTAATAGAGACGCTTTCACAAATCTGAAGATATACCTGAACCAATAGTGTCATGAAATCCTTAAACTCTGGACTTGCTATAAATACCTTGAAGATAGTTTCTATCACAGAACTTTGTTTAAAACCAAATGGCAACCTAGAACCAGAAAAATAATATTCTCCGCAAACTTGTCAGCTCAAAATAGGAAGCACATTCTTCCACCCTTAAAACGTAGACTTAAACTCTATGCTTATGCTGCCGAATATACCTTGCTAGTATGGGTGACAAAAACACATACTTAACACGTAAGTATATTTAGCTATAAATTAGTCAGTCATCAGATCATCACATCTGCAAGATATACAAAAAATATATATGCTGCTTCTCGCCATCTGAACCCTCGAAAGAAACTTCCTTATGGTTGTTATCTTCCTTAAATTTGCCTGGAGGACTCTTGCCTGCAAACACCGGTTAACCTGTGTGAATGTGGGGTGGTATAAGATTCATCACACTTTCTTAGTTGACTTTTCCATTCAAATCGCTTTTTTCTGAAGGGACAAGGTTTATTTATTTGAACTAATCATGTTAAGTATAACCAGTAAGCTTTTACCCATAAAGATCGTTGCAAATTTGAAACTAACTCCACTTATATTAATAACATATTACCTCTAAATAGAAAATAAAACATTCAGAAGTATGTAATATTGGAGAAGTGGTATAATGCTTGTTAGATAAATTCTTTCTTTTTTTGTGCACTAGTACCCATTTTTACACAAAAATATCTATTTTAGCACTTAAATATTTATTTTGAGATAACCTTTTATCCAAACTTATATGTAGTACATAGATAAAACCAGAAATAAAATAATAAAAAAGCTGTATACAAGATATCATAAAACAATGGATGAAATAAAAGAAGTTCTTATTAATCGGATTCTTAAATAAAACTTATGACAACATATTCACGTTAACAAAATACATTAGGAAATTTCCGCATATGAAACAAAATCCAATTTGGTAATGAAATCCTTTTGTATCTATAAAGCTATTTTTAGAGAACTCGTACCTACCAAAAACAGGTAGTTAATAGTATACATATCTGTTACACACTGTAATGCGTATGAATGATAACAAAACTAAGGAGTCCATATAAACCGTCCAGACTTTACGCGAGAATTATACATCTTATAGCAGAGTTGCCAAACTATCAGAGCTTACTTAAACCGATATACTTATGGTTCCAATATACAGTGAAAAAGATCTGAACGACCCCTATAATATATACACGTGAACTAAGCGATATACATTTATGATACAGGGATAATTATGGGCTCCAAATTTTTTTTAAAAATTATGAAACTATACATGTTGACGAATCGACAGAGCCAATATTATGGAATGGTCAAGTGAGCTCCGTATATCGGTGTCCACTTGACCACGGAGCTCACCTGAACCTGAATTTTAACATGGGCGGAGTCCACTTTATGCCGTAAATATATATATATATATATATATATATATATATATATATATATTATATATATATATATATATTATATATATATATATATATAGTAAACTCTTAAATATTGGGGAATATATATATATATATATATATATATATATATATATATATATATATATATACTTATATATATATATATAATATAGTAAACTCTTAAATATTGGGGAATATATATATATATATATATATATATATATATATATATATATATATATATATATATATATATATATATATATATATATGTATATATATTGCTATGATGTTTTATGTGTGTATGAGCAATGAATAATTTAAAATAACATATATAAGTATAGGGGTTTTTTCGCGGTTCTCAAAGAATTAGTTTGTAAGTACTTTTTTAAATGATCTTTATTATAATTACTATGAAACACACATATATATCGAATATAGACAATATAAATTTAGAACAACCTATCTTAAATTTGAAATTCTTACAATAATTAAGTTGTATTAACAAAATTTTGTACCTTTCTCTCACTGAATGCCTAAATGAAACTGTTTTCCAAAATAAAGGGTTTGATCACCACTCAAAATCTTCGTTATAAGCCTCGATTATCCTTGTCTTTGTGAAATTGCTTTTTCCAGATACACCTCAATGTTTTGATTCTTTTCCACTGAGCTTAAATTGAACTTCCACCAATTTAAATTATTTTTCTTCTTAATAGCATTTATCAATGTGCAAAATATTCTTCTTTATTTATTGTTTCTTCTTTGCTTTCTTATAATTTTATTTTTTCTTCTTAATAATCTCCAATCACCATATAGATATTATAATTTTAATATACTTTCAAATACTATAAAACTTTGAATCACTGCGATTACTGCATACTGTACTGTATAATTAATACTCTAATATAGACCACTGTATACTATCTGCTTGTACTATTTACTGATCAACTGACTGAATGATTGACTGCTTATTGAATGCACTGTCTAACTGTCCAACTGTTTTAATTTACTCTCATACTGTCTTACTGTATAACTGTTTCACTGTTACTCTCATACTGTTAACTGTGACTGTCTTTTTGAAACTATACCCTGTTTTTTAACCAGAAGGAGTAAACCAAAAAGACAGATTCACACCCAAGAAAGTTACTAGAAAAGTCACCAAATACGTCTTCTTTTTTTGTTGTATATCTCGGCTTTGCGGTAATCGAGTAATCAATATCGGACAACCTTACACGTCAATTCTAACCTAACTTTATGTTTTAATAATATTTTTTTTTAATTCACTTCCAATATATATTACAATAAAAAAGGACGTTTTTCACATTTGGTCCCATGTATATATATTTAAATATCGGGTGATCCAGTTTTATAGATCTTTTGAGTCGATGGTACTTACTTTAGAGAATATTTTGATCCAGAGAGTCAATAATGTTACAGATCTAAGTATGGTTTTTCACAGAAAGTTGTCTTTTAATTTGCAAATAGATCTTATATGCAACAAAGCTATGCAAATGCATGTATCAAAAAGTTAGAGAGAGTTCAAAGATTTCTGAAATACTGTTCTTTTAAATTGCGTAGACCATATTCTTATTCTGGTGTGATTAATCTTGAATCTAGGTTTTTTTTTCTTACCAGAAGAATTAACTTTGACTTTGGTTATTATTTTTAAGCTTAATAATCCAATCTCCTGAATTGCTGCAGCCAGTTTGTTTTACATATTCCTTCCCATTCACTGCTTTAGAATTAACTTTTTCATGTTTCATATCACAGAATTATGGTTCAAATATAGATGTGGTCCTAGTTTTCATTTCATGCATGGTAATCAGTTACCTCATTAGATAGATTTAACTTATGTATCAATATCTTAAGGATCTATTTGAAGCACTAAAATGCAAAACAATAAATTTGTATAAATAAGTGTGTACTTGCAATTTCTTTAATACTGGATTCTTGTTTAATTTTGACAGTGAGTTTGTCTCATTTGTTATCAATAAAATTTACTAAAAAATACTGGATTTCTGTAACATAATCAACTAATTCAATCTATTATGTTACATTCTAGTATACTTTTGTAGTTTTCTTGTGATGATCTACAACAGGAAGAACAAAACCAACTGTATCAATACAATCAAAGTAAAACACAACATTACTAATGTTCTTTTATTGTGATGAAAACAAAATGAAAATGCTTCTTAACAAGTATACACAAATTTAAAAAGATAGTTGCCGTTTTTCTTATGATAATTAGATATAAATATCATACATTTATAAATTTATAAACACTGTAAACTCTATTTATTATATATATCAGCTAGAAAAATATCACATTAAATACTATTATCGCATATCACCAAGTCCAAATGAACAACTACACCATTTTGAATTTCTTGATTTATTTTTTCAGCAAAAACTGAATCTATTTCAGATATTTGAGCAAGAAATGTTTTGTTTTTGGTCAGCAGCCCAATGTATAAACTATTCTTTGAATAATTTCCCCTAAAAAATAACTATGGTAAGACATTCATAATATACACAATAAATCAATCATCCTATAGAGTAAGATAAACAATCTATAGTTATGCTATGTAATATTTGCTGCATTGAATCTGCATATATGTAAAGTAAAAATATCCTTTTTTTCCTTTTCTTCCCTTTGCATGTTCTTATATCTGTTGAACCAAAATACTTGACAACATTCCAGTAGAGTATACAAATAAAAACTTAAAACTTAATATTTAATAGTAACAATAATATACCTGATTATAAAAATGAAATCTATAAAATATTTTAGTTAATTTTACTATATAATTGTAGCTAACCCATATTTACATACCAATATTTGTACTTACTTCAAATTGATTTGCTTCAAGAATTTATATAATAATGAACGACACATATTTTGGAAGATCTGAGCGGTTGTCAATTTCACTTAAAATTTTACCTAAAGTGAGCATTTCATTCTTGAAAAAGAAGCTGTGTACTATCTGTCGTATAGATGTTTTAACTCTTTCATCCTATGTTGCAAGAATATAAGGTCGACCTTCAATATTTTTAGGACATTTTATTGCTCCAGTCTGCTTAAATTCTTTAATTGTTCTAAATTCTATTGTTGTAAATAGTTGAATTCACAACACCTAAAATTATCACATTACTTTAGTAAGTCTTGATATTAATAATAACTATTCTGTAAAACTAACCTGCTGCCTGTTTTATTTTTACTACCGTGGCTGTTATTTTTATTCCAGAATTATCAATTTTCATGTTTGTACATGTTTATAGTACATTATTTCTCATTTGATGATAAATGATCCAAATCTACTCGGCGTTTTTAAGGTGGAGAAGAATAATTACCACTAGTACTTGGCATTGAATCCATATTGTTATCTTAATAACACTAATATGTCGCTAAATAGTTCTGAAAAGAACTGTTTTTTATATAAATGCAAACGAAAAATCTAAAGATGTAAGAAATAACACAGAAAATTGTCGATATAAATTTTGAATTTTAAAATTTCACAAATGTCATTAGTGTCAATATGTCATAATTTAGTGGAGTAAACTTGCCTGCGCTTCGACCAATTACAAACAAGCTTTATGGCGCGGAAAATTTGAATTACTCCTCCTGGTTTAAAAACAGACCATAGCGTCTAAACAACATACCAACAAATCAGGCGATTCGGTATCGATATCAAATTCAGATCGATATAATCGAATTGAATTTAGTAGCTCGGAGTGCTGGTTAGTGGTTATGTCACCGGGAAAACAATAACATAACCATAACCTAAATTATTAGAAAATGGTAATTGTGATATAAATAAATGGAAGAATTAAAATTATTTAAATTAGTTGCAACACATAGATTACCTACGTGTTTTAGGTAAAAATGCATTGCCTAAACAACAGTGGAATTTCTCCCAATAGATATTCAGTTGTCCGTTATAATTTATTTGTAACTCATGTTTTTAAACACAGTATAAATACTATACTGTGTTTTTAAACTTATAGGATTTTAGGTTAGGGTAGAATCAAAATAGGAAAACATTTGAACTAGATTTGTGGACTAATAACTGAAGAAAGGAAAAATGCAAGTGCATATTTTATACATATTTTTAAAGGTTACCAAGTAAATTTTTGTAATGTAATGATTTATGATATGAACAAAACAAACACAAGTATTTGACTTTGACAATTGACAAACACACTAAGAAATACGATTCGATTATCATATTTTCCGATATGATCAAAAACTCTTATTTGAATGAATCGATATCGATCTGCCTGATTTGTTGGTATGCTGTCTAGACGCTAGTCTTTTTGAATCCTCCAAATTACATCGTATTTATATCATTTCATCGTTCCCGAATATTCTTGAAAGCAATCATATGAATGTTCTCGAATAGTCTACCTCGCAAATAGGGTTAATTTCCTTATATTGACGTTTTCTAGAGAATTCTTTACCCTTCTATCGAGAATTTTATGGACATGTAGGCTTTTCAGATCAGAATGTAAACTTATATGTAAATTAAACACCTTAAATTAATACTATTTTAAATCCGTAATTAACTGTCACTTATTCAGTGTATATTTGGTTGCCTATGCACATGGCTCGCTCAAATATATTTATTATCAATATAATAATAAAAAAACTTTTGAGACTTATCATTATGCTAATTTCTTAAAAATACCCTCATATAAATATTATTTATAATATTCTCTAGTCTATAACTTATAAATTATTTCTTTAATCACTATTTAAGTTTATTAATTAAAAATCGTAATCTTATTATGCTAATTTCTTCTATATTTATTATTATCTCAATATATATATATATATATATATATATATATATCAAAAGTATTATTCTAGATTTATCTAAAGTAGTCCCACCTCTAATTCGTTGTTTGACGGATGGATTTTCTTGCGTTTGAGACATCTATGGATGGTTCTCAATGCCCTTTCGAGATGCAACCGTTACATGGGTCATCCCGAAAGCATGTTCGTAACACTGCTCCCCTCTTAGATCTGAGCGTTCCGATCAGCAACTCTATATGTAGGTCCAGGATGGCTGAATCTACAGGCCCCTCCAGCTCTGTATGACCCCTTTAAGAAGAAATAACAGTCTACTGACTTTGACAAGATCTCATTGGGTTAATGCAACAGACAGTAATTCTTACAGCGGTTTCTCGGAAGATCACTTCAAGGATGCTTCGGACAATCTTCCGAACCAGATTATCTAGTGCATGGGTAGTTATGCTATCCAGACTATCTTGGATAAGGTCAAATTCTTGATGTCATAATTGCACACGATTTTCTTCAAATTAGTTAGAGCACGCCATATATCCTCGTAGCTTGCCCTGTCTGTATACGACTTCCTGGTCACCATATACAGCAAAGATCGAGGGCCATCTTCTAATCTCAGTACTCTTCCAACTTTAGGCTGCTGATTTTTTAACTCGTCTAAACGACCGAACTTCTTATAAAATACAGATGAGATTCCTTTAGTCATCTCAAGATCTTGGGCAACACAGTGGGCTAGAGAGACGTTATGCGGAACACTAAAAAGATCCTGCTGAACTTCTATCGTCACGCCGAATCTAGCACTCCTCTGTGTTTAATTTGACATAAACTCATTAAAGCTTGGTCGCCGGTCACCTTTGATCTCATGTTGAAGGGTTCGGGCTTCTTCTGTTTCATTTGAGCCAGGATTTTTGCCAAACTGAGAAGGAATTATTGGCAATCTATTATGCTACTCAAAAATTTCACAATTTTATTTATAATTTTGATGTTGATGTTCAGTCAGATCACAACCCTATAATCTCCATTATGAATAAGCCAATTTGCAAAATTTGATCAGTTAGACTCCAACGTTTAAGACTTAAACTTCTCAAGTATAGATTAAATGTTTATTTTGTTCCTGGAAAAGACATACATTTTGCTGACATGCTATCTAGGTCTAGTTTAAATATAAATACACAAGACCCAGATGTATTTGAAATGGTCCATTCCGCGAGTAAACATTTACCTATGAGTCAGGAAAAGCAATCTGAGTTAAGACTAGCTACTAGTCAGGATGAAGCATTGGCAGTAATTTTTGATTTTTATTACAATGGGTGGCCAAAAGAAAAAAATGTTCCTCAAGTATGTTAAAAGTACTATGGTATAAGAGATTCACTGTATTTTGAAGCTGGTATTGCATTCATTCATGACAAAATAATTATTGACTTGACATGATAAAATTGCTTCATAAGGGCCATATAGGAGTCAGTAAAACTATAAAAAAACCAGGAGTATATTTTATTGGCCAGGACTTAATGATGATATAACAAACTATATTAAAAAGTGCAGGATATGTGAGAAATATAGACCAAATAATTTTAAAGAACCAATGATGCCTCATGACATTCCTAGACTAAGATTCAATAAAGTTGGTACAGACATTTTAGAGTATGGTTCAAAGGCATATTTAGTAATTGTAGATTATTTTTCGCATTGGGTGAACATTTCAGTATTAAAACATAAAACCTCCAGTTCAGTAATCAACTCATTTCAAGATACCTTTAGTAGATTTGGATATCCAGAAATTTTAATTGCAGATAATCTACCATTTACATCAGCGAAATGTAAAAATTATCATAGAGAAAAAGACATTACAATTATGACATGCACCCCACATTACCACCAGAGTAATGGACTTGCAGAAAAAGCAGTCAATATAAGCAAGCAAATTTAAAAAAAAAGCCATGAGAAAAATAATTATTTTAGAGATCTTGTAATGGAATATAATAATACCTGCATAATAAATCTCGATGCATTTCCAGCTCAAATTTTACAGGGCAGGATCCTGAGAGGACAATTACCAACTACAGCTAATAAATTAGAACCTACAATCCAGAAACAAGTATATGAAAATTTGTGCAGAGAAAAAGAAAAATTACACTTTATGATAAGACATCACGAAGAAAACCAGTAGAGTTTAGAAAGGGAGATAGTGTAATAATAAGAAGTTCAAAAGATAATTATTGACATAAAGCAATTGTATTAGAAAAGGCAAATGAACCTAGATCATATTGGATGAGAAAAGAAGGTAACAATAGAATTATTAGACGGAACTCACACCAAATGAAACACTCATGTACCAGAACACTTGAAAAAGAATTCATTTTAGAACCTGAGTTGTACCCTGATATTCAGTCACAGAGCGTTCACAAAGATGCTGCTAGAAGCCACGTAAATGATAGTGTTAATAAAATAATTGGGTGTCCAAGCCCAAATGTAAAATCAGTACCTATGTTGAATCATAATGTCAACCCAAATATTGAGACGACTTCTAACAGTTATAAGACCAGAGTTGGTCGTAATATAAAAACCCCTTATAGATATCGATCTTAGGGGAAAGGTGTTTAGTATAATATATAGCTGTGTAACAGTGTAGCAGGGGGCTACGTTACATACACATGACATGGCTTACTTCAGGCCAGTCAACAATCAACCTACATGAGATTGACATGTTTTTAATATTGTATAAGATTGTAAAAAAATATAAGTTTAATTAGTACAATATTGTTTAACTTATAAACCCATAAAATATGAAACATGGGTATTTGATAAAGTAGCAGAATTTACGTGAATTTCTTGAAGGCCATTAAATTTATTTTGGGATTTATCTTTAATTTGCGATTCCTTGACGTAAACCTTATCGCCTATTTTATATTCTGGGGGGTTTGATGACACGTGTTGATAAAATCTTTCTTTAGCCTTTTCTTTTTGTCTTTCCGTCTTGGCTTGAGCCACTTTATAGAAATATTGCATACGATTACTTAAGTCTCTAACGTATTTTGATATAAGGATTTTTTCATTGTAAAGTATTTCAGGTGGTCTAAAAGAAGTATGTCCAAAAATGAGTTCATATGGTGTAAATCCGCGGGTTTTGTTTTTTGTGTTATTGTAGCAAATAACTGCATAAGGCAGAACATTGAACGGATGTTCATCGGGATTTTCAGCTTGATTAGCTCTTATAATTTCGCTTAGGGATGCGTGAAATCTTTCGATAGAACCGTTAGATTGTGGATGGTCCACACTTGAGAAGGTTAGTTTTATGTCGTACAATTCACAAAGATATTTCATCAAAGCCCATATTCACGTCCATAATCACAGTGTATGCGTAATGGTGTGCCATAGTGTTGGAAAAAGACAATAAGATGATTGACGACTGAATTAGCTGTTTTATCTTCAAGAGGATACGCCTGTGTGAATTTAGTGAGCTCGTCTCTGATGTCTCTTTGTAGATCAAAGTGTCAGACAAATCTTGTGTCAAATCTTCAAAAGCTTGTTTGCAATCTGGATCAAAATTAAAAGCAACATCTTTTTGGAGTACTCTAGTGAGAGGTTTGGAGAGTTTAGCAAAATTTGGAATAATACGATAGTAACCTGCTATGAAAGATTTTATTTCTTTTGGTGTTTTCGGTTTAGGAAATAGTTGGATACAATCGACTTTTGAAGGGTTAGGCTTGACGCCACCTTGAGTAATGAGATGTCCGAGATACGCCACCTCTTTCCTGAGAAATTCACATTTATCAGGCTGGATTTTAAGATTAGCTTTTCGAAGACGTTTAAAGACTTCAGTAAGACGGGAAATATGCTCGTGAATGGTAGGAGAGTATACTATAATGTCGTTCATGTAGACAAGACATCGTTCGTTCAAAATACCTAAAAGAATATTGTCTGACACGTTGGAATGTGGACAGTGCATTTTTAAGTCCAAAAGGCATACGAGTAAATTCATAGTGTCCGTTTTCGACGGAGAAGGCTGTTTTAGTAATGTCTTTGGGATCGATTTCGATCTGATGAAACCCGGAGGCAAGATCGAGAGTTGTGAAATATTGGCACTTTCCAAGCTGGTCTAAGAGATCGGAGATATTAGGAAGAGGGTATTTATCGTCACTGGTATATTCTTTGAGCTTGCGGTAGTCTATTACTACTCGTCATTTTTGTTCTCCATTTTTTTGGCAACAACCCAAACAGGAGATGACCAAGGAGAAGTAGAGGGCGGGATGATACTTTCGTTGACCATATTATTTACTTGATATTTAACTTCCTCTTGAGGATATCTGTATGATTTCGTAAAAATGAGTTTGGAGTTATTAATTTCAATTTGATGTTTAATCTCACTGGTAAAAGTGAGATTGTCTCCTTCTAAGTAAAATATGTCTTCATAATTTAAGCAAAGATTTGTAACTAGTTCTCGTTCTTCCTCGTTAAGATGTTCTGTTCGAAGTCGAGATTTGATCTTGTTGGTACGGTCAATTTTATCAGAGCAATACTTTTCCTAGTTATCGTTTGACTGGAAATTTAGGATAGGATAGTTCGAATAGGGTTCAATTACTATATCGGAAAAGTCGATAATTTTGGGAATTTCATTTGCGTTTACTAGGGATGTCAGTAATTCTCCTTTTTCATTTACGTGTACTAACGCATTGGGGAAATGGAATTTTTCTTTTCTGCAAAAAAAACAGATGCAAAATTGCATCTGTATCTATGTGCATCTATGTGGTTGAAGTTTTGGTCTTCTGATGGGTTGATTATTTTGATTGGGCTTTATAGGATTGGGTCGATTAATTTTCTGTATTTCAAAATAGGATAATTGTAACTCTCGTCTGATGCGGACTTGAGCTTCGAGAAGGTCTTTTGGATTACTAGCACGAATAATATGAGCGATTTTTGGATCGAGGCCGGTCAATAAGGTATTGATCGCCATTGATTCGATTAATACAATTTGGGTCTGTTTCCCTATAGCAGAGAGGTTAGATTTCTGTATGTTAGCATGCATTTTTGCATTAAGGACTTGGACACGATTTAGGAATCTAAGCCGATTCATTCGGAAGTTGTTTGACTCTCTGTAAATCTTGTATCAAAGAAGATAAGTCTCTAGTGTCTCCATAATGAGAAGTAAGAAGCTGTTTACTGAGATTACTTCACCCTTTTGTTCCTTAACAGCTGACAATAGTTCTTTTCCTTTAGTTGTAGTTAGCCTAGAGCCACAGTTGGTATTTTTTGCATTAAAGTCGCTACCGATGATGTATCTTTTTCCTAAAGTGTTCATAAACTCTTCATATTCTTTTAATGGAGTGTCTAGGAGGACAATATATTGAACTTATATTTAAGGTATGTGTTTTCATCTTAAAACAGATTATTGTAGCTTGTATGTGCTCAGCTGCATATTTTAATTCCTCATGATGAAAGATGTTATCTTTAATTATACTAGTGCTTTCTCCTTTAGCTGCATTATCTGGGTGTATAGTAGAATATACTCTATATCCCCTAAATTTTACGTATGACTGTTTAGTGAAGTGTGTTTCAGAAACGAGACACAGATCAATTTTCTCAATATCTAGTACTGCTTGCAACTCCATCTGATGTTGTGACAGTCCATTTGCGTTCCACGCCATTATTCGGAGGTCTTTAGCCATTTCTGATTTTCGGAATAGCTCCTTTAGCGGGTAGCTCTAATCGTGTAACTCTGATATCGATTTGAGTTATTTTGTCATCAATCTTGGTGAGCCTTTCCAATATCATTTTTAATGTAATATCAGTTTCTTTTTCTTGTTGTGATGATGCATGTCTCCTTACATTCTTTGTTCTTCTTCTTCTTCTTTAAGTTCCATCTTCTATCGAAGGTTGGAAATCATCATGGCTATGCGGACTCTGTTGACTGCCGCTCTAAAAAGTTCTGCACTACTGCATTCAAACCATTCCCTTAAGTTCTTAAGCCAGGATATTCTTCGTCTTCACACATTTTGCTTTCCTCGGATTTTGCCCTGCATAATTAGTTGTAATAATGCGTATTTTTGCCCTCTCATCACATGTCCCAAGTACTCAAGTTTTCGTCTTTTAATAGTTAATATTATTTTCTCCTCATTTCCTATCCTTCTAGTTACTTCCATGTTTGACATTCTTTGAATCCATAATATTCGTAGGATTCCTCTGTAACACCAAAATTCAAAGGCGGCCAACTTATTCAGATGAACTTGTTTTAGTGTCCAAGCTTCCAGACCATAAAGAAGAGTAGAGAACACGTAACATCGAAGCATTCTCAGGCGTAGTTCTAATCTTATATCCCGACAACAAAGAAACTTTTTAAGTTTAATAAATGATGTACGTGCTATTTCAATACGCGTCTTAATTTCTTTGGTTTGGTCTACATCTGATGTTATCCATGTTCCTAAGTATTTATAGTTATTAACATTCTCAATTGCAGTATCTTCAATAGTCAATTGGATATTTGCATGTGCAGATTTAGTCATGATCATGCATTTAGTTTTCTTTAAATTTATCTTCAGGCCGTACTCATGACAGCGTTCATTAAGGCGTTGCATTAGGTTCTGTAAATCATTGTTGTTATCCGTAATTATTACTGTATCGTCTGCAAAACGTAAGTTATTCAAAACTTCTCCATTGATAGATATACCTTCTATTGAGTCTGAGAGCGCTTCTTGAAATACCGCTTCACTGTAGACATTGAAAAGTAGTGGGGACAGCACGCAACCCTGGCGGACTCCTCTCTGTATTTTGATATTTTCGGTGTACTGGCTGTCAACTCTTACCTTGGCAATTTGGTTCCAATATAAATTAGATATAATTTTCAGATCACGACTGTCAATATTTTTGCTTTTTAATATATCTACAAGCTTTTTATGTTGAACTTTATAAAATGCCTTTTCAAAGTCTACAAAACATAAGTACATATCCTGATTCATGTCCATGCATCTCTGAGCCAGCACATTCAAGCCGAACAAAGCATCTCTTGTACTCATACCATTTCTAAAGCCAAATGGTGTGTCACTAATCTCATATTCACTCATTGTTAAAATTGTTAAAACTCATAAGAGTTTTAACAATTCTGCTGTGAATTATTTTCAAAAATGTTTTAAGTGTGTGACTCATTAAAGCTATTGTTCTGTGGTCTAAGCAAGTTGTTGAACTTGGTTTTTTGGGAATTGCTACAAAGGTTGATTGCAGCCATTGTCTGGGGATTGTGACAGTCTGATATATTAGATTAAAGAGATCAACCATTACATCAATAGCATCTTCATCGATGAGTTTTAATAATTCGATGGGCACCTCATCTGGTCCAGTAGCTTTACCCTCTTTTGTACATTCTTTGTTACATCGCTGTAACTTCTATTTTTAATGACCTCTGCCGTTTTTAGTTTTTTGCTTTCAATAACTCTATGGGGCGCTTTTATAACATTGTCTTTATTTGTTCTTTCGTTTCTTATTGTTTGTAATTTTTTAGCTACATAACATCCGCGGTAGTTTGCAGGATGGTTTTCTCCACAATGAACACATTTTGGTTTATCTTCTGGTGGTTTTTGGCAATCTTTAGTAAGGTGTTTACCAACACATTTTGCACATCTTGGTCCTTTTTTATAGTATTTCCAGGTGTGTCCGTAAGCCTGGTATCTTTTACATTGTGGGAATAATCTAGAACTCCTTCATGACTGTAAATCTGTATGTAGTTATATGTTTTCAGTCTCCATATTATAAGACGCGTTTGTTTTGCAAAGAGTTTGGCTAGTTCGTTACCAGGGATTCCTACATGACATGGAATCCAGATTATTGTTTATGGATACTCCCAGTGAGATTAAGCTATCGAAAGAGTTTTGACATATGACCTAGTACATACTTTTGAGAGAATACATAGACATTAAAGAGTCTGTACATATTGCTACTTTTTATATTCTGATAATAGTATGTTTGTAGCTTGGAGAATAGAGAATAATTCAGCAGTATATATGCAGCAGAAGAACAGGAGATTACAAGATATGATTAAATCTGTGTTTGAAGTTATAGAACATCCAACAGTTATAGGACTCTTAGAAGCATCTGTGTATACAATTTGGTCAAATCTGTTGTTAATTAATTCTTTAAAGGTTTACCTTAGAAATTAAGGATTTGTCTGATACTTATCATAATTAGTTAACAACAGATTAAAATCTGCTATTAATTTATTACAGAGAGGTTTAGGTGATATTAATATATTAGTTGTGGCTGAAAGATCTCTAAAATAATTTGTTGTCTATTGTAATCTAAAATTGTTTTTAATCTCAAGAATGTATTAAAAATGAAATAGTTATTTTAATAATAAAATTCTGATTTGGTAAGATTAACTTGATTATAAATTTATTAAACGACTATCTATTTAAGAATCTTTGAAGATAATTAATCATAAATTATAATTTTTCTTACAGCCAGTTGGCTACTTTCTATTGTTTTATTAATATAAGGACATACCTGGGATTTCCAAATTGTTATACTAACTACTTTCTCTTGTTTTGCTAAAGACATACCTGGAATTCTCAAAAAACACAAATATCTATTTCCCGTTCACTTTAAAGCTACTTTCATACTTTTTCGTTTGATACAGTCACCGTGTGAAACGCGTCTTAATTTTGTCTTAAATGAACTATTTTGCAAGTTATATATTGTGATGGTGCAAACAAAAGTTTTCGTCAGTTTTAAGGTTACCAATTTCTTCACCACGTTGTACACGAAAGAGTACAACGTTTTAAGTATCTGGGGGCCGTAATCACAACTGACAACGATGTCACTGAAGAAATAAAAGACAGAATCCAATCTTCAAACCGCTGTCTATTTGCACTGGATAAGCTCATAAATCAAAAAATCTCACAAGAAGTTCAAAGATCAAAATCTATAAATCCATCGTCAGACCTGTAATAACATACGGATGCGAAACGTGGATCATGACCAAAGCAAACGAAGAAAAGCTCAGACGCTTTGAACGAAAAGTACTTGGAAAAATTTTCGGACCTCACCATGACATCACCACAAACCAGTATAAGATCAGAACCAATATCGAATTAAAAGCCCTCTACAACGACGCCAAAATTGTACAAGAAATTAAATCACAGCGACTAATATGGGCAGGCCACGTTCACAGACTGTATAACGAAAGACTTGTAAAACTTGTAAGGGAGGAGATTCCCACAGACAAAAGACCACTCGGACGTCCCAGAATGCGATGGAGAGATAACATCCAAGCAGATCTCCGGAAAATGTACGTTCCATTTGACCCTAGGTTGATGGAAGACCGAACAAATTGGAAAAAAGTTGTACAGTCAGCCAAGACCCACCCAGGGTTGTAGCGCTACGTGATGATGATGAATTTCTTCACCGAACTAATAGCTTAGCTTTCGCATCTGGGTTATGATCATCTGTGGTTTGGGTGTGCAAACAATCCAAGGTATATTTATCAAGTAAATAAAGATCTAATATTGGTCATTTTTTAGGCAGAAAGAAATTAAAGGACAAACAGAACACATTCAAAAAACAAAACAGACATTTAATTTAATAAAGGAGGTAGTTTGTCTGTGGTGCACTACATTACTTATCTGATGGAGGAACTGTCTAACAGGAATTTATAAATTATAATTTTAATAAATAATACACATTTCGAAATATATCTCTTCAATAAATATAAACAACTTATAAATAATAAAACATCATACTTAATTTTCAACAAACAAAATACATTAACATCGACATTCCTATCCTAGTTGTTAATATTACTCTTCCCTTCAAGAACGTTCCCGTTATTCGTTAAATAGTTTTAGTAAAACCGATGATCACCTGTCATCAGATTACCATAACAGATTTTTAAACTATGTTTTCTCAAACATTTAATAATAATCCTTGTATCGGCATCATTTAGTTTACCATGTACCGTTGACCTGAAGATGCATAGCAAATTATAGTATGCGAGACCGGTCGTTGGTTAGAATACATTGAGTGTGCGTAAGTTATTTCTTTTACCTAATAATTTGTACACTTTAAACAAATAAACAGTACAAATAAATCAAACGAAGAAAAGTGTAACGTATACCACAGGAAACAATTCCTTTGTGGAAATTGTTATTACTGTTTCTTTGAGTCATCTTTTTTAAGTCAGCTTTTTCAAATATTTAGAAATACACTACACGTTATAAAATGAATCCTTTATTGATTAAGGAATAAATAAAATGACATGTTTGTTAAAAAATTGGTTTCGTATCTACAATACCCAATTTACACAAGCCAAGTAAGTATATATCTTACAAATACTTTAATTACTTTACACAATATAGTTTTGCAATGACTTCCGTTTTAATTTTTAATACTAATTGCATCTAATCTCCATAATAAGTAACAATATTATTTTCTGTCTCATATACTTCTATTTTGTGTAATAATTCTGGACTTGACATAATTCGTTTCAAAGATTCCCATATAAAAACACTGACATTCTCAGTTGTACTTGGTTTATCTGCAAAAAAAATGACATCTAAATCAAGATTTTTATGGTCCATTGGTTTTGTTATAGCTTCTTCCATGTACTTTTTTAGATCTGCCATATTCATAACCATACCAGTTTCATTATCTATTTCTCCACATACAGTAACTTTTACTAAATAAGAATAATAAATAAATTAGATACCAAACATAACTAAAATAAGTGATGCTTACCTACGTAGTTGTGGCCATGTCCATTAGGATTGTTACATTTGCCATAAATTTCTAAATTTTTTTTGTCAGTCAGATGTATACTGCAATATAAAAGAACATGTACATACATTTAAACATATTAATCTTAACATATCTATCAAATATTGATTTTGTAAAATAACCAGAAAAAACTAGCTCTAGGTATATATTATGTAAAAATAAAATACAAAATACAGAAATTCAAATAAAACAGCAAATAACTTAATATGTAAAAAGAATAATATATAAAAATATATTATATAAAAATAAAAATAATATAAAAATAATTTATTATGTAAAAATAAAATACAAAATACCAATAAAAAATAGCAAATAACTCAAAAAATGGTCATTATAAATATACAGGGTGCGGCAGATATACGGCCAATTAGAAATATGTACTTTGAAAAATTAAAGGCAAATATCGAGCACAATTTTATTCATCAAATCTTGCACAAGTACTTTCGCTTTCTAAAGTATCATCAGGGACATCTGAAATAAGCCAAGAAACGTTTTTTAAATGAAGAAAATTGATTAACTTCGATAAAAAACTCAAAGTTAATGGATGATAAAAGATTTGTGTGATTAACGTTTTAGACTTACTTCGTCAAAGTTGAGCTATCTAGCAAGCGCAAAATGTAATAAACATGAAAATAAAACATAAATTGTACATAACACTACACTAAACAAGGACAAACAGTTTAAAATTATTTAAAAATTATTCGACGCTACATTCTTGTCGGCAACAGGAGGGAGAATGGTATTTAACGGAAATGTTAAGGTGACATGTGACATATGACAGCTTTGATGGGTAGTAACAATCATGGAAATGTGATCTGCGCTTATTAAAATTCTATGTAAGTAAGCTGGCATTGACCAAAGGTCCAACTGACACTACTATAGGAAATCAGATTATGAAGTATGACATATAGAATATTTTAATTTAACTAGATTGCATAATGCAGATCTCACACTCACACCTGTCTATAATAATAAGGTTGTTAGTTTGTGATCAAATGAAGTGGACATAAAATGTTCATGAAAGAAATCTAAATCTAACTAAACAATATATTAGGCAGTGGCTGGTTGACTACAATAAAATGGTTTACCAGGCACTATCAATACTGTAAAAAAGGGAAGAAATCTGACTATTAAATTAAACTACTAAAAATTAAAAACAAATTGAAAGTAGTGTATAAATGGGGTATAATTCAAGTAAATCAGTTAAACCCCCAGTCAATGGAAGAACTATAAAACTAATACGTAAAAGCGTTACTAAAGACCAACTGACCAACAGTGGGAGATATTGAAATATATAACTGTGGAGATGGTATATCTAAATTACACAGAGGTATGGAAAGTGTAATTAACGAAACCTATAGATCAATTGAACTTGAGCAAGCTAGTTTTGTAAATTGTTGAAGAATACAATAGTAATGTTGATAAAAGTATGAAATTAATAAATTCTTAATGGGTATACTCAGTGTAGGAAGTCTAAACAGCCGAGCTGGGTCCACTACGAGGTGAAGCTGCAATAAAGTTTTTAAAAATAGGTTTAAACTTAGTACAATTTAAATTAATTTGAGTATTAAGACAATGAGAGTTTCCATTTGTTTCTTTTGTGATCTCCAAATCTTCCAATAAATCCAACTCCAAATAGTTTTTCTTTCTACCGATGTCATGTAAAATAGACAAATAGACATTACAAAAAACTTTTATCATCCATAACCTTCGAGTTTTTTATCGATGTTAATCAATTTTCTTCATTAAAAAAAAAAACGTTTCTTGGCTTATTTCAGATGCTCCTGATGATGCTTTAGAAAGCGAAAGTACTTTAGCAAGATTTGATAAATAAAATTGTGCTCGATATTTGCCTTTATTTTTCAAAGTTCATTTATTCGAGCATTCAACCTTATATCAATTAGAAATATCTCGAGAACTAAAGGTATGTAAATAAATCATAAAAATTAAAATGAAGGGGTTTTGAAGGGTGACCTATTTAATGAAAATATTTTTATCTATTTGCTCCTTCCGGTTATACCGGAAGTTTCTTTTAAGCTCATTTTTTTAATGGATACCCAGTATATTTTTTACTTTTAGAAATATTCAAGTTATTCTGAAATTTTTTTGTTAATACTTCCCTATACTTATGGTGAACCGTTTTTGAGTATTAATGATTTTATATCAAAATTACACTTTTCTAGCAAGCATATAAATATAAAGTTCAATATCCTTTAATGTAATTTGAATAAAATTTTAAATTCCTTATAAACTTATTAACCAGATACAGAATTAATGTTTACAGTGTAAAGTTGCATTTTTCATTATACAGGATGCTGTCAAAATTGGCATAAAACCGGCATGCTAAATTTTCGTCTAATTCCTTTTTTCAAATGGAACACCCTGTATGTGATTCATTATTTTAGAAAAATATGTTTTTCACTATCGATCTGTATTAGTATTCCCTATACCCTATATCTCTTGCAGTTTTCAAATTAATAAACTTTATATATTTTTGTCAATTTTTTTTTCGTAGACTGTTGTGTTAATTTACAACTTTCATAATAATATGTAAGTTAAACATTGAACAACTAAAAAAATACTAACAAAGAAAATAGGCACTAGCTTATTAATGTATGTAATAATAATTAGTTTAAATTTAATTAGTAATAAATGTTTAAAATGTTTCCTATCAATTTCCAATTATTTATGAATTCTTTTAATCAGATTTTCATTAGTAGCTATTGATATTGATTCTTTATCTATTTCGTTAAGAACTTGAAGCACTGAACCTATCACAGTAGTGACAGGTTCAGAGAACACCTTACTTTTAACATATCTCCAAATATAGTAATCTAACGGTGACAATTGTGGAGATCTTGGTGGCCAGAGAAACGAACCTTTTTTAGCTATCCATCTATCGCTAAATATTTCATCAAGCAATGTGCCGACTTCTCGATTATTGTGAGCTGGTGCTCCATCTTGCTGAAACCGAGCGTTGTTAGCTTCATTATTATGTAATTCGTGCAGTGCTGGTACAATTATATACAAGGTTCTTGAACTCCTAAGTGGAGCATAGAGCTTCAGTGAAAACGCGCCATCGGGTTCTATTTTGCGCTAAGGCCTTCACCTCAATCCAAGACTTTCCTTGGCCTCTTATCTCCATGATTGACCTTCTCCAAGTTTGTACTGGGCGACCTCTTTTTCCTTTCCCTTGGGAATTACACTCTAGGATAGTTTTTGCGATACTGGAACTATTTTTTCGGAGTCTGTGACCGATCCAACCCCACTTTCTGGACTTAATTTCATTTTGTACTCTTTTTTGTTCGGTCAGGTGTAGCAGATCTTCGTTTCTGATGGTGTTAGGCCAGAATATACGGACAATTCTTCATGGACATTTGTTAACAAAGACCTGCAGTTTGTCTGTGAGGATGTTTGTCACTTTCCAGGTTTCACATTCGTAGAGTAGAACAGAGATGACATTTGATCGGAATATTCGGATCTTTGTCCTTGTAGTATACTCGCCAGATCTCCAAACAGGGTTAAGCGTGTTGAAAGCTTGTTAGGCTTTTCGTATCCTCATACGAATATGGTCTTCTGTACCTCCATTTTCTGTTATGACACTTTCAAGATACGTAAAGATTTCCACATTTTCAATCTGCATATTGTCGATAGTAAATAGCGTGTTGTTCCTTGCATTTATTCTCATAGACTTGGTTTTACTAATATTGATTTTTAAACCTATTTTATTGGCTTCAGTGGAAAGTGTTTCCAATTGGTAAGCCAGATCTTGGAACCTCTGGCCTAATAGGCAGATATCTTCCGCGTATTCTAGATCACTTAGGCGTGTGGTTAACGTCCATTGTATCACTCTCGTGTCGGAGTCTAGTTTGGAGAGAACATAGTCTATAGCTATGTTAAAAAGAAACGGAGAAAGCACGCATCCCTGTCTAACTCCAGTAAGTACGTCGAATTCACTGTTGATCCCATTGTGTGTCAAGCTGCATTTTGCATCAGTATATAGTGACTTTATAATAGAAATTATTTTTTGCGGGATGTTTCTTAGCTCTAAACTTTTCCATACAGCAGCATGAGACAAGCTGTCAAAGGCACGTTCAAACTCAACAAAAACCATGTATAAGGGTGTGTTCCATTCAACCGATTGTTCCATTATTACCCTCACAGTATACCTAACCGTGACCTCGGGGTCTTTGTGACCAGAGAAACGGATATTTATTAGCTATGCGTCTATCGCTAAATATTTCATCAAGCAATGCGCCGACTCCTCGAATATTGTGAGCCGGTGCTACATATTATTGAAACAAGCCTCGTTAGCCTTATTATTATCTAAAGCGTGCAGTGCTGGTACAATTACTTCCCGTAAAATGTTGCAGTGATGCTCTTCTTTTAAATTTTCGTCATAAATCATGAGAGCGGATATCTTATTATTTTTCACAGCACCAAATACATTGAACGAACAGAATGCTTGAAATTTACTATCCCACGTGAGCTGAGGATTTTCGTCACTCCAGAAGTAATTGTTATGGAGGTATACCATTTTTTGTAAACTTCGATTCATAACACCAAATCATTTTTTTGTAAAATCTTGATCTTGGCATTTCATTAAAACACATTCACAAAATTCTACACGTCTTACATAATCTGCAGGATGTAAATGTTGAGCTAGTGTATGCGAATAACGAGTCCAATGATGTTTTTTAAAATACTGTGAGTTGTTTAACTAGATACCTGTAACAATTGCTCACATTACTGTAAAGATGAATTTATTGTTATATTATTTCTCTATAGTTTATTCATTAAAATTTAATATTCCATATACTTGTTACATTTTTTAGACATCTATCAATTATGAAGTAATCTTGTTTTTTATTACTAAATAAAAAATAATTTTTTATTAAGTAGGTAATAAAAAACAAAACAAATTTTTTTATTTTTGGCAATATAATTGTCAAAAATGAAAATTGTAAGTTGGTCAAAAAACTGTCAAACTTGAAGCAAAGTTTTTGAAGAACTTCTTAACAATTTATCGATTTTGTCCATTGAAAGTAGGAGAGAGGTTGTGTCAAACTCATTTGAGGTTGAGGGTTGAGGCTATCTTCGGTTTCCGTGATTGGCTTTTGTGGAAAGAGGTTGTATTATAATAGTTCTGTTCCTATCCTTATAAACCTTAAATTAAATACTTTGTTGTATATAAATCATTTTTATTGTATATAATCAATTGAAAAAAAAAACAAAGTTTAAAGAGACCTAATAATGGGGGATAGCACAGTTGGGGTTGGCCCTCCTAGTGTTGATTTAGAATACAATATAAATATAAATTTAGACAAAACATTTGTTGGACATAATGATAATTCGGAGACCACCAATCAACATGAGAATAAAAAAGATTAAAAACAGTATTTATATCAGTATACCGACACTGTCCCATTTGAGGTCTATATGGAATCAAAAAACAATAACGTCGGTCATTATAGTTTTTTAAAGCTAGCAAAATATATACATGATAAGAAAATTGAAAATATACAAAAAATTAATAAAAAAGGTAAAAACCGAATTAGCGTTATTTTTAAGAAATGGGAATGTGCTAATAAATTCGTTTCAAATATAGAGATTAAAAATGATGGATATGAACTCTTTATTCCTGCTAATAAAGTAACTGGTAGGAGTGTAGTAAATAATGTTGATGCAAGTATTTCTGATGTTGAATTAATTAGTTTTTCGGGTACATCCTCAGTAAATATTAAAATTTTGGAGGTAAGATAAAATCAAAATATGATTCAGGCAAATACACAAATACAGAGACAGTTGCTTTTACCTTTTCAGGAAAACAAATTCCAAAAGAGGTTTCTATATATGGGATTCCCTTTAGGGTAAAGCCATATATGATTCCGGTGGTTCAATGCTATCATTGTTTTCGTTTTGGTCATACAAATAATCAATGCAGATGGGATAAAAAATGTAAAAATTGTGCTGATAAAGCACATGAAGGTGAATGTATGATGAAATGTCTCCATTATAGTACTAATTTTCATGTAAGTACTTTTAAAGAGTGTCCTGAATATGTCAGACAACAGAATATTAAAGCTGTTATGTCATTAGATAATCTCTCTTATTTTGAGGCAAGTGAAAGGTATCCGTATGTCTCCAATAAAAAGTTATCAAAAGAAAATACATTTAGAGTAAGCCAGGACGAATTTCCACCTCTATCAAATTAGGTTAATATACCTGACAGAATTCCAATTAATGAGCGATGGATAGAAAATATTCGAAGTAACCCAGAACAGTGGTCTAGCAAAAAAAAAACAGAAAATTGTGGGAACAAAAATAAAAGAAAAATTAACGAGTCAAATAAGACTTATGGCAGAGAGCTTCATAATCAGAATTTAATATCTCCAAATCGGAGATTTGAAGAGGGAACCTTCTCTGTTAGTTCTAAAATTCCTATTGTCGCGCGGCCGTAGCATCCTCTCCGATATCCGGAGTTCCTGGACGCTCAGTGGCCTCCGCTCTTGAAGATGATCTCGTATTACGATGATCCATCTTCGTATAGAAGTTGGTACAGATACCGGCTTATTCGTGTAAGAAGCTCTATCGAGCCTCTGCAACAAGCGAGGTGACACCGGCAAACAGAACTCTCTAACAGTTCAAGCTTTCTTACAATGATAAATATATTTCTTACAACGACAATATGTGTTAGAGTTCTGTTGCGTGGTATATGCCTCAAAATTGCAGAGATGTCGGTTTCCTTCTTATCAGGAACCGCCGCGTTCTGTCTCCTAGAAAGAGACACAAAAATGCCCGTTGTATCGGTTCTGCAATAGCCCGTCGCTTTGTACACTACCTTTCGCACTATCAGTTTTACCAGTGTTACTAATTACTGAAAAATTCATAAGGTTCAAAGTGTCGAAGCGTCGTCGAGACTTCTCCTCGTTTTTACCGTCGTTGTCCGATAAATCGTCGGTGTCAGTTCGACGCAATTTGTAATAGTTCTAAAACTACTGTTTTTCTATTTCAAAAAGCGTATGTTTCTGACAGGGAGCGATTCTACAGCTGATACTCGGCTTTCGTGCACTGTGGTATAATAGCAGACAGCGAATGATGCTTTCAGGTATCTTTGACGCCTGGATTGGAAATAATCGTTGATCTTCGAAGTCGGTGTAATCGTTAAGATTCGACGTAAGGACGACTTTGGTTATTTGGATTAATAATGAAACAACAGTTTTACTAGGAAGCACCACTAACCAACAAGGTCTACTAGGGCTCGAAGTGTCTGACGACTGAAGTCCCGATCAAGCAAGCAAGCAATTTGATTGAACATATCCTATGAGAAATGTTCACCCAGGTAGTACGATCATTCGTTAGGTAGTAACAATTCATTGGAGCAAGGTGTTTTAATTCGTGTTTAAAAAAACAGAAATCACCCCACCGTGCTCCAATGCTCTAGACCATCCCTTTCCCCCCTATAGCAATCTGATTCGCTATAGAGGCACAACAATCAGCCAAGTGCTCTTCATGTGGAGGTCCTGGGTAATTGAACCCCAACATGGTTTCCTAACCGTATGTGAAAACTCAGGACAGCGCATCTCCGCTTTATTCCTGTTTATCTTAATGTAGCTTATCCGCGAACTAAAATTACTTACTTGGGCCTCAAGTCTCCGCTCTGAGTCCCGGCTCAGTTCGGCGACTTGGTGCTCAAGGGGGTTGGGCCCTACGTGCCCGGGTTTTGGGGTTTTTGTTTATTTTTTTTTGGTGGCCGAAGCCGGTTTTTGTTAGTGTTTTTTGATTTTTTTGGTGGCCGAAGCCGTTTTTTGTGTTTTTTGTGATTTTTTTTTGTAGGTCACCTGTGAACAGAAAAGTCATAATTAGTACATAGTCTACACTATAATAAAGAAAATATTTAAATATTATACATTACCACAATGTAGACTGTATCCTAGTGTGAGCAACAGGGCCCACTGTGAATGAGGCGATTTGCGATATTCTGGGTGATTTGAGCTACGAACTGTCTTCTTTATGTGTGTGTGTTTTGATTGGATTTTCTTCTCACTCTGGGCTTTTTGTAATATTTTGTCCCTATTGGGGATTTTTTATTTTCCCCTCTGGTTTTGCGTTAATCTAATATTTGTTGTTTTGGTCTTTTGTGCTTCCATCTGTGGAAAGCGTCATACCTTATTATCTCTCGTAAGATGTGACTGGGGTGGTTCTCTAGTTCTGCGAATTTTATCCTAGCTTTTTCTTTCATTGTGTCAGTCACTCTGATTTGCTGTAAATCTCTGAAAAGGAATCTTTCGGCTACGTATCTTGGTACGTTTACCGCTTCTCTTAGGCTTTTGTTGTGTTGTGCCTGTATTTTCTTTTTCGTTGTGTTGCATATGTGTCCCCATGCAAGTGATGCGTATGTCAGTATAGGAAGGACTATACTGTTTATTAGCCTTATTTTTTTTTATACGTAGTTTGCTTTTCCTTCCCGCTAGGCCTCTTATTGCGGCCCTTGCCATGTTGGCTTTTTGTACTGTGGCTTCTACGTGTTTATTGAAAGTTAGTCCTTTGTCCATTATTACTCCGAGGTATTTCGCTTCGCTTTTCCACTCAATGGGGTTTTCTTGCACTGTGACCTGTTCTTCTGGTCGTTCTCGCCTCTTTTGGAAGAGTACAGCTTGTGTCTTGTCTGAATTGATTTTAATTTTCCACTTTAGACTCCATTCTTCAATGTCGTCTAACGCTGTCTGTAGATTGGTGACTGCTATGTCTACATTTCGGTGTTTGGCCGCTATCGCTGTGTCGTCAGCATAGAGACTTAATAATGTACCTGGTGTTCTAGGTATGTCTGCAAACCTTAGCATTGCGTTAATGATGTTTGTTAGGTAAACAATGGCTTTTGCTGGTAGATACTTTAGAGCTCTGTTCGTAATTTGGTCTGGACCGGGAGCCTTTTTTGGTGAGCTGTTCTTGATTAGCTCATTTATCTCCTCCGGTGTTGTTGGAGGGATAATTTCGTTTGGGTATTCCGGTCTTTCTCTTTGTCTTTCGACTTCTTCTATGAAGTCGATGTCTTCGTCTGGGTGGTAATTTAATGTACACTCTCTCTCGAGAGTACTCCTCATTACCTCTGCTTTTTCCTCTGTGCTGTATACTATACCATTTTCTCCGTGTAGTGGGGGAATTGGTTTTCTGTCACTTCTTAGGATTTTTTGCAGTTTCCAAATATTCTGCATATTTGGACTTTGGTCTTCCATGTCCCTTATGTGGTTTTCCCAGCTTTCACTACGGTGTTGTTGTAGTGCTGTTTTGACCTCTCTGTTTAATCGATTTGCTCTATTTTTGTCTGCTTGGTTTCTTGTTCTTCTTGCTGTCTGTTTAGCTCTGTTTTTTTCCCTTATCAAGTCTTTTATTACTTGAGGTATATCCTTGAATCTGCCCGTTTGCATTACTACTTCCTGTTCAGTAGTGTTATTCCTGATTGCTTGTTGGATGATGTTTTCCAACTCTAGGACCTTTTCTTCTATATCTCGTGGATTGTTTATCACTGGGACAATGTTTATTCCGGTGCTCACGAGTCTCTTGAAGTTTGTCCACTTTGTTTTCTTTTTGATCCTTTTGATTGTACTTTCTTCTTCCCACGTTCCTAGTTCTAATAGGATGGGGTTGTGGTCCGTTGTACCTTCGTTTAGTGTTTGTAATTCTGTTTGTAGTCCTAGGTTTTTTGCAACTACTATGTCTATATGCGTTGGAAGTGCGTTTCCTGGGTAATGCGTTGGGTCTGTGGGGCCCATTGCCATAACTTCTTCGTTATTTTCTATATACGCGTTTAGTAGTCTTCCGTTTCTGTTCGTAGCTCTATCATTCCAGTTAGGGGATCTTGCGTTTAGGTCTCCTATTATGATTGAGGGTTCGTCGTTTAGGAACATATTTAGATCGTCGTCGATCAGAGCACCCTTAAGCTAGCGGGGACACATGAGCGGAATCCATTTTAACCTACGTAATATTTTTCAACCCATTTTTCACTAATTTATTACCACCCTAATAATTTTTCACCACCAAACCAACCTTAAGGGAGCGATTCTGCTGGCTTAAGGTTCAAGCTAGCAGAATTTGGAAAAAAAACTTTTTGTTGATGGCATATTTTTTCACCCATTTTTCACTAATTTATTACCACCCTAATAATTTTTCACCACCAAACCAACCTTAAGGGGAGCGAT
Organism: Diabrotica balteata; assembly: GCA_918026665.1. Taxonomy (NCBI): domain Eukaryota; kingdom Metazoa; phylum Arthropoda; class Insecta; order Coleoptera; family Chrysomelidae; genus Diabrotica; species Diabrotica balteata. Next base: position 72,095,536 of record OU898280.1, on the reverse strand, counting down.
TCTGCTGGCTTAAGGTTCAAGCTAGCAGAATTCAAAAAAAAAACTTTTTGTTGATGGCATATTTTTTCACCCATTTTTCACTAATTTATTACCACCCTAATAATTTTTCACCACCAAACCAACCTTAAGGGGAGCGATTCTGCTGGCTTAAGGTTCAAGCTAGCAGAATTCAAAAAAAAAACTTTTTGTTGATGGCATATTTTTTCACCCATTTTTTACTAATTTATTACCACCCTAATAATTTTTCACCACCAAACCAACCTTAAGGGGAGCGATTCTGCTGGCTTAAGGTTCAAGCTAGCAGAATTAAAAAAAAAACTGTTTTGTTGATGGCATGTTTTTTCATCCATTTTTCACTAATTTATTACCACCCTAATAATTTTTCACCACCAAACCACCCTTAATGGGAGCGATTTTGCTGGCTTTAGGTTCAAGCTAGCAGAATTAAAAAAAAAACTTTTTGTTGATAGCATATTTTTTTACCCATTTTTCACTAATTTATTACCACCCTAATAATTTTTCACTTCCAAACCACCCTTAATGGGAGCGATTCTGCTGGCTTAAGGTTCAAGCTAGCAGAATTCAAAAAATAAACTTTTTGTTGATGGCATATTTTTTCACCCATTTTTCACTAATTTATTACCACCTTAATAATTTTTCACCACCAAACCAACCGTAAGGGGAGCGATTCTGGTGGCGTAAGGTTCAAGTTAGTAAGATTAAAAAAAAACTTTTTGTTGATGACATATTTTTTCTCCCATTTTTCACTAAATAATTACAATCCTAATATTTGTTCAGAATCAAACCACCCTTAAGGGGAGCGATTCTGTTGGCTTACGGTTATACCATACCATACCATATACCATATTGTTCTGCTAGGTTTTTACAAATGTATTACAACCCGAGTAATTTTTCACCCCTTAACTACCCCTTGTGAAAAGTCAATAATTGTGTTAGATTAAAATTTACGAAGAAATTTTTTCCTCCTTTCTACTTATAACTGAAATAAAAAAAGTGGTTTGTTAAGTTTTTACTATACTTTGACCATCCTAATAATTTTGCACTTCTAAACTAATCTTATTTAAAAATGTTCCTGCTAGATCAATATTTGAACCAGCAAAATCAGAAAAAAATTATTTTTTTTAATATCACAGTGTTTTGCTAGGTTTTTGCGAATTTATTTCCACACTAGCAATTATTCACCCCTCAACTGCCTCCTATGGGAAGTCAATAATTCTGTTAAACTTTAAGGTGAAAAATATTCTTTTACAATGTTACTCTTCGCTACTTATAACTGAAATAAAAAAGTGTAATGTTAAGTTTTTCGGCAGAGATCTTGTTCTTTAAATTTTAGGGTGCTTACACTTCATCCATAATCCAATGAGACCTAATGTTATTTCTGTAGATCGGTTTTATAGAATAACAACAGTCATATACTTTTTAATTATAAAATGACTGTTCTGTATTATCCAGTAAAAGAATTACCACTAGATGAATCGATGGTACCGTGGAAAGTTAGACTTAGTTTTAAAACAATATATTAAATAAAAAACACATAAAAGACGGTATGAAGGTTAGAATTAATTCGTAAATTAATTCATAAAAAAAGTAAAGAAAGACGGAATATCGTACGCGAACATTTACCTATAAATAATTGATATAGAATTATTAATATAAAAAATTAATAATAAAAAGATGCAGAGTAGGTACTATCCTAAACATTAGAAAAAACCCAATTTATGAGTATGTGAACTGTCCCGAGAAACCAGATCTCTCCTTGGTCGATTCTTCTAAACATTTCCATAAACAAAATAAACAGGTTAATATTTTTTGAAATACCCTTTAATTTCTAGTTATATTCAACTGACAATGAATGAAAATTCGACAAAGAATTAAAAAAATACAAATATCTTTAAATTTTTAAAATGCTGCTAATTTAAATTTAATTTACTACGCAAATAATCTATAACAGCTGTTCTGACCAACCGGTAATTTTCGATTTATTTGAATATACCTACTTAAAATATTTATATCCTAAAATGTTTTCCAAGATAAATTCTTTGTGCTATAGGTACACCTGATCTTAAAAATATGTTTTGACCAATCGTTAATACTCTTCTTATTTGAATAATATTAAATACCTAAATTATTTTTCAAATTTTCATGTACCTACTGAATACAAATCACAAATCTTTTAATCTCTTAACAATAGATACGCACGGTCCCGACCCTTCTTTTCAATTAGTTAAATAATATAATAGACGTAATAAAATTATTTCAATTTGTGTGTTATGTTATTTTGAATGTTTATTACCTGGTAATACCTGGAATGTTAGTTTGAATTACCTGGTAATTTATTCTGTGAAATATAAAAATTCCATTGTATTGACTAAAACTCAACTCGATTTCAGTTATTTTATATTCATAAAGGGTTCAAATTTATAGTTTTTTGGAATAAAGTATTTTCAATATTTAAACACTAAAAAAATAAAAAATTGTTAGCATAGAATAAGATTTGAAAATGTTTTTCAATTAGTAGTAGTTGAGAAAAACATGACTAGGTTGGTAAAAATATAGTAAAAATCTAGGAGAGCACTCTCGTGTTTCCAAAAAAAGTTTTTTTATTCACCTAGCCTCAATGTGTAGCTTTTTGAATGTTTCCCGTTAACTGAGGCTCAGGGGGTCAAAAATTATAAGGGTGGATCAAATTCAGTAAAAACCTGGCAAGCAATTTATAAAATCAGTTAAAAGTAGAATACAGTTAAATTATAGAAATAGATTTTTTATCACCTTAAATTTTAACCTAGCAGAATTATTGATTCCGGATTGGGAGGGTAGTTAAAGGGTAAAAAATTACTAGGATGCTAATATATTAGTACAAATCTAGCACAATACTATCGTATCTCATATTTACGAAAAAATTTGCTTTGTATTTAACTAGCGTAAATGTTTAGATGGTAGAATTGTAGACAAAAATCTATTTGCCACAGAAGAGAGTAAAATTATAAAACAATACTTTTTCAATAGCAGAATTATTAACTTCCAACAAGGGTTAGGCGAGGGATAAAAATTACTAAGTTGGTATAGAATACTATAATATTTCAAAAATACGTTTTTTTCTAATTTCGCTGGTTCGAATATTGAGCTAGCAGACAAGTTTCCGAATAGGTTTATGGGAGCAAAATTATCAGGATGGTCAAAGTTTAGTAAAATCTTAACTAAACACTTTTTTATTTCAGTTATAAGTAGAGGAGAGTAAATTTGAAAAACAAATTCTCCTTTAATTTTAATCTATCACAATTATTGACGTTTCACAAGGGGTAGTTAAGGGGTGAAAAATTGCTAGGGTGGTAATAAATTCGTAAAAACCTATCAAAACACTATGGTATGTCGTACATATTTATTTTAATTCTGCTAGTTGGAACCGTAAGCCAGCAAAATCGCTCCCCTTAAGGGTGGTTTGATGGTGAAAAAATATTATGATGGTAATAAATTAGTGAAAAATGGGTGAAAAAACATGCCATCAACAAACAGTTTTTTTTTTAATTCTGCTAGCTTGAACCTTAAGCCAGCAGAATCGCTCCCCTTAACGTTGGTTTGGTGGTGAAAAATTATTAGGGTGGTAATAAATTAGTGAAAAATGGGTGAAAAAATATGCCATCAACAAAAAGTTTTTTTTTGAATTCTGCTAGCTTGAACCTTAAGCCAGCAGAATCGCTCCCCTTAAGGTTGGTTTGGTGGTGAAAAAATATTAAGGTGGTAATAAATTAGTGAAAAATGGGTGACAAAACATGCCATCAACAAAAAGTTTTTTTTTTGAATTCTGCTAGCTTGAACCTTAAGCCAGCAGAATCGCTCCCCTTAACGTTGGTTTGGTGGTGAAAAATTATTAGGGTGGTAATAAATTAGTGAAAAATGGGTGAAAAAATATGCCATCAAGAAAAAGTTTTTTTTTTTTGAATTCTGCTAGCTTGAACCTTAAGCCAGCAGAATCGCTCCCATTAAGGGTGGTTTGGTGGTGAAAAATTATTAGAGTGGTAATAAATTAGTGAAAAATGGGTGAAAAAATATGCCATCAACAAAAAGTTTTTTTTTTGAATTCTGCTAGCTTGAACCTTAAGCCAGCAGAATCGCTCCCCTTAAGGTTGGTTTGGTGGTGAAAAATTATTAGGGTGGTAATAAATTAGTGAAAAATGGGTGAAAAAATATTACGTAGGTTAAATTGGATTCCGCTCATGTGTCCCCGCTAGCTTAAGGGTCCTGTCGATCAGCGGATCTTGCGGTCTTACATAGGCGGAGGTAATTCTGACTTCTCCTTGCCTCATTTCTAGTCTTATTGTTGTGGCTTGCATAGTTACTAGTTGCGGTGTTAATAATCTAGTATGTTTTATGCCTTTTTTCACGAGTATTGCTGTGCCACCTGCTCTCGCTGTGTTATCGTTCCTGTATACGTCGTATCCTGGGAATTTGATGTTAACGTCGTTCGTAAGTTTTGTTTCTTGAATGGCTACGACGTCCATTTCGTATCTATTGACCAGTTCGTCCAGAATATTCTGGTTGGTCCTTATACCCCCTGGATTCCAGGAGCCTATCCTCAAGTATCCCCTATTTGTTTGCATTAGTTCAGTGCTAACTTGAAATCTTTTATCGCCTCATTTACTACCCTAGTGAGTAGTTCCTTTACGGAGTTCACTAGGCCGTCTTGGTGCTGTCTTGAGATGAGGATGGTTTTCTCACTCTCTTGGGGTTTCGCTGCCTGGGCGTAGGATAGCCCAGTGGGAGCTGTTTGTGGCCTGCTTTGTGTTACTGGCCTTTGTCGCTGTTGTTGCTGTCTGCCCCAGGTTGGACATCTGGGACAACCTCTGAAGTTGGCCGGGTGTTGGCCTTTGCAGTTGGCACATTTTGCCTTCTGCTCTTTTGGCATCGTGCAGCTCCTTGTTTCGTGTTCTTCGCCGCACTTTACACATCGAGGTGCTTTGAAGCACGCCCTCTGTGCGTGGTGGTAGCCCTGACAGTTGAAACATTGAGTGGGCCCTGTTGCTTTTCTTAATTCCTCAATTCTGATTTTCATGTGCAACAGGTTGGTGATGCACTTTAGCTTCTCGACGTCCTCTCTCTCCACTGTCATAACGAACATCGGTAGACTTCTTTTATCTGATTTTCTTGAAATCATGTTTTTTACTGCCAGGACGTTGATGTTGTGTTCCTCCAGTATTTCGTCGTGGATGCCCTTTGGGCTTGTTGAAGAGGGTAGCCCTCTTAAAACCATCTTAGGTTTTATATCTTCCTCCAGTGGGAATGCAATCCATTGGATTTTGGTGTCCTCATTGAATTTCTCAATGATTTTCACCATTTTCCTGTAGTCTTCGGGGCTTTTGGCCTGGATGAGCGTTTCTCGGCCGCTTCTTGATAATTTGTTATTTGTAATAACTTGCTCTTTTTGAGCGATGTTTAGGATGGCCCCGGTATAGTTGACGCTCTGTAATTTTATTACAGGCGGCTTTGGTACCCAAGTTTTCTTGGGTACTTCCTCGATGTCCATCTGAGTAGGAGTCGGAGAACATCGGTCCACCTGTGCATCGTCAACCTGTGCCTCTTCTGCGGGTTTGTTGCAGGGGAGTGCAGGGAAATCTTCTCTCTTCTTTGTCTTCGGTGCCTCTTTGGGCTTTTCCTCGTTTGGTTTTTTGTTTTTTGCTACCTGGGTTTTGGAATTGCACCCGTAGCTTTCCTCTTGATTGTGGCCTGGTTTTCCAGGGTTTCCTCTTTCTTCTTCTGCTCCTGTTTTTCCAGGGTTGCCTCTTTTGTTTTATTTGTTTCGAGATTTTCAAACTTCTTGTCCATGTGGTCCATGATTTTCTTTTGAGAGATCAAGATATGTTCTTGTAACTCATCAATTTTCTTCTTGAGAGTCTCTATCTCCTTGTCCTTCTCTTGGAGAAGTTTCTTCATTGTTTGCAACTCGGACTTTTCGTCCTCGCTGCTTTTCTTCCTGGACCTCTTGATTGCTGCTTTCGGGGCGTCGTCGTCGGTAGTTTCTTCTATGCGGCTTCCCTCCGCATGGACTTTTGTCCTCTTATTCTTGTTCTTGGGGCGTTTGAAGTCCCCTGCTGCATGCTCTTCCCAGTCATCTACTGGGAGGTCTTTGAAAATCTCGTAATTGGTCGTCTCTCCGTCGGTGGCATCTAGGGATAGCGCGATGAAGATGTTACCGTGGAGTTTCCTCTCACGGCAACCATCGGGTGTAGAGGGGTTTGCCTTTCGGGTCGGCGGAGACCGTGAACGGTCCATTGGGGGGCGGGGCCTAATCAAAAAATTTGAAAGAAGGCTTTTTTGTTGTCCGTCTGGCCCGTTGCCAGCACGGATTCTGGGTGCCACCCAGTGACCTAACGCGGTTGTTCACGCTCTAGGCAGAACTAGAGCGGGGATCCTCTTGCGTTTCTCAACTCTCTGACCCTGGGGCCGTGTCTGCCAGATATAGAATTCTAGAAAACTATATCCCACAGTGTCATCCCAACGGAGGCACAGAGAGTATCCCGACGGGCAAAGCCCGTATGCTTTTTCACTTCCCTACGCCGCAATTTTGGCCTCCGTGAAGACTTGATTTAAAAAACAAATCTCCCCGGCTAACCTAGTTACGACGTAAGGTTTTGCCTCTGTTATTCAGGCCTAGGCGCTGTTAACGCCAAGTCACCGCTGCCGTGCTTACATTCACGGCTTGAACTAATAAGTTCAGCTTGGACTTGGTCGTTGCAGCTCCTCGTCGGTGTCGCTCTTCTCGCTTTGGCACGTCTGCACTGTTCGACTGCTGGAGTCGAACTCTAAGTCCCGATCGTAATGTGCGCTGCTTTTTTATACGTTTAGTAATTGAGAACTCACAGCGCTCTTCCACCGAGAGGCCAATGACAGCGAAGTTAATAACGAGCGCTGTGATTGGCCGACCAAAGTAACAATCTTTGTCGAGATTGTGTATTTTGGCGACACTCCCCCCCCCCCCTTCGAAGACCTGTTGCTGGTGTAATTTTATTTTCAATCAACAGAAAAATATACAAGTCATCATACAATTGATATATATGAGAAATGAAAATAGTAAGTATACAATTATAAAATAGTACATGTAAGAATACATCGAAATACCTTCAAAGGTTAAAACAATATGTTTAGTCGTCGTCAAGACGTTATAAAGTAATAAGTAAAGTTAAATATAAAGTTTGAAATAAAATAGTCGTCGTTAAGACATGAAAAATTTTTTTTAGAGTTTATAAGCAAAAGGTGAAAATAGTATACATATAGAACTACGGTTGTAATTAATATATGTAGAAATTTGGAATAGGTACAAGTATATTATTAATAAATAAACTATTCCTGCAAGGTAGAGAGATTTATGTAGCAAATATTCAATAAAATGGTACAAAATATCAAAATATTAGCGAAAGTTTTTAAGTCGTGATAAACTTGTATAACATAACTTTTCGCCGGCTGAGGTATAATCTCGGGAGCATTTTAAAAATCTAAGTGTTTTATTGAGAAGTTGCTAGGTCGAAAAATTAAAATCTATGTTATGAATTGAAATAAAATGTTAAAAATACGAATTAAAAGTGACTTCGCAAGTGTTTCCTGATTTCAGGGCGGATTAAATTTGTGATCGCCCTGCACCTCTCTTCCTCATCGATGTGTGGTAACAGTCTCCGGAAAAGTGCCATTTTGTCTGAGATAAATTCGGCCACTGGTTGAAATTTCTGATATTGTCCGTATAATTTGGACATCAGTAACGATCTCTTAGTGGTATTATCGAAGTGATCAATCAGTCTATTCAGGAACGTCTCGTAGTTTAAGCCGGTCGTGAATTGGCTCTGTGCCCATTGGACCGCCTCTCCTATCAAGGTTTTTTCAAGTATGTAGGCGATCCAATATTTCGTATCAATGTTCAGACTGTTCATATGTTCCACTATGTCGTTGACGAATTATTGTGGATTTTCTAAATCGTTTCCGGAGTACTGAGGCGGTGCAGGGGTCCATTTTGGTATCTCGACCTTCTTTTCCTAGGCTTCAGGCTTGGGTTGTACCAGAGTAAGTGCTGTGACGGCTTGTATTAGCGTAGCTAATACTGAGGCTAGGTCTGTGGGTTTCTTCACTAAGTTGGGCGCCATGTCGCGCGGCCGTAGCATCCTCTCCGTTATCCGGAGTTCCTGGACGCTCAGCGGCCGCCGCTCTTGAAGACGATCTCGTATTACGATGATCCATCTTCGTATAGAAGTTGGTACAGATACCGGCTTATTCGTGTAAGAAGCTCTATCAAGCCTCTGCAACAAGCGAGGTGACACCGGCAAACAGAACTCTCTAACAGTTAGAAATTTCTTACAATGATAAATATACTTCTTACAACGACAATATGTGTTAGAGTTCTGTTGCGTGGTATATGCCTCAAAATTGCAGAGATGTCGGTTTCGAAATAGTCGGAAAATGTCGGAATAATGTCGGAATCGAATATAAGTCCCCATCGAGACTTCTCCTCGTTTTTACCGTCTTTGTCCGATAAATCGTCGATGTCAGTTCGACGCAATTTGTAATAGTTCTAAAACTACTGTTTTTCTATTTCAAAAAGCGTATGTTTCTGACAGGGAGCGATTCTACAGCTGATACTCGGCTTTTCGTGCACTGCGGTATAATGGCAGACGACGAATGATTCCTTAGGATATCTTCGACGTCTGGATTGGAAATAATCGTTGATCTTCGAAGTCGGTGTAATCGTTAAGATTCGACGTAAGGACGACTTTGGTTATTTGGATTAATAATGAAACAACAGTTTTACTAGGAAGCACCACTAACCAACAAGATCTAGTAGGGCTCGAAGTGTCTGACGACTGAAGTCCCGATCGGAAGGTGCGCTGCTCTTTTATACGTTTAGTAATTGAGAACTCGCAGCGCTCTTCCGCCGAGAGGCCAATGACAGCGAAGTTAATAACGAGCGCTGTGAGCTTGCGTTGGCCGGCCAAAGTAACAATCTTTGTCGAGATTGTGTATTTTGGCGACACTATCCCTGGATGTTCACGTACAGAACAACTAGAGAGGGAAATTGAAAAAATATTGAATGAAATACTAAAAAAACTGAATTGGAGACATAAGGAAGACCTAATCACCTGCTTGAACAAGCTAATTACACATGAAACATCAACAAATAGAAAATTATTAGATCTAGATGGATCCGAAGAATCCATACATCCTACAATGGAACATAAAAAGTTTAAACAGTAGTTATAATAGTTTAAATATTTTTATACACGATTTTAACCTTAAAATAATATTATTAACCCGGGACTACACGCGTGTCGGTCGAAAGGACCGAGCCGTGATAAATTTTAAAATGACGCCGCTTGTATAGTGGTGGTGGTACTGACCTTCCTGGAATGCTCCAAGCGGTTTTCCCTTTAGCGACTGGCGTTATATTATTTCAGTTTTTATTTGGCCTTTGAGAGATATAGTTTAATATTTGTGTAGTCGGTGCTTTTGACCGCGCGCGTGTACATAAGTATCAAAGATATTTGTGTTGCAGTTTCACAGTTTTAGATATTGGTGTGCTTTTAATAGTTAATAATACGGTAAGTGAACCCTGTGTGTGGTTCTTTTAATAATATTTCTTAAGTCTAGTATTTTAGTGGAAAATATAGTCACACGTATGGTGATTTGTAATAGTATTTTTTTATTTGCAGGTTATGTGTTCTTACGAGAAAGAAACAAAGCGTATTTTAGCCATGTGGGCTGAAATTGAGAGCGACGATGAGATAGGTGGACCACCTGAAGACCAAGATGACGTTTTGGAGAACAATGATTACGACTCCAATTCAGAGCAATCAGAAGGAGAAGAGATACCAGATTTTAACGAAACTCAGCAAGATCTAAATACTCGTCTGTGTTTTGTGGGAAGGGACAAAAAAGACTTTGTGGAATAAATTTCCCGTAGCTGTTTCAAAAAAAAAAGACCCTGAGCAGAAATATAGTGACTCAATCTTCTGGAGTAATTGGAAAAGCCAGAGAAGCAAAAACCATTATTGATGCTTGGCAATTGTTTTTTCCAGACTCCGTCATCAGCGAAATAGTTGAACACACAAACAAATATATTCTAAAGCTTCGCACAAAGTACAGTAGAGAAAGAGATGCTACCAGTACAAATATGGAAGAAATTAAAGCACTTATTGGTCTTCTATATTTTGCTGGAGTCTTGCGGTCATCACACCTACATTTGAGAAATCTGTGGGCACAAGACGGAACCGGCGTAGAGATTTTTCGTCTTACAATGGGAATTAATCGATTTCAATTTTTGTTGCGAGCGCTTCGCTTTGACGATCTTGATGATAGAGAGGAACGGAAACAGTACGATAAGCTATCTCCTATAAGAGAATTTTTTGATGGATTTGTTGAGCGATGCAAAGCCAATTATACTCTTAGTGAATTTGTAACAATTGATGAAATGCTTGAGTCATTTCGCGGCAAATGTGGATTTCGACAATATATACCGAATAAACCAGCAAAGTATGGAATCAAAATATTAGCGCTTGTTGATTCCATGTCACATTACACTTATAATCTAGAGGTGTATGTTGGGACTCAACCAGATGGGCCCTATAAAGTTGACAATAGCGCCTCTTCAGTCGTACAACGATTAATTAAACCAATTTCTGGAACTGGAAGAAATGTAACTTTCGATAATTGGTTTACGTCGATACCTTTAGCCTTAGATTTACTAAAAAAACACAAACTAACTGTTACGGGCACAATTCGCAAAAATAAAAAAGAAATTCCTGAAATTTTTACTGCAAAGTTAAAGGAGCGTAAAGTTACTTCGAGCATTTTTGGTTTCACCCAAGACATGACTTTGGTACCCTACAAGCCCAAGCAAAACAAAATAGTTACATTATTGTCAACAATGCATTACAAAGACGAGATTCATCCAGAAAGTGGCGATGCATACAAGCCATCAATGATTACATTTTACAATGCAACAAAGGGAGGTGTTGATACCGTTGATGAGCTAAAAGGAACTTACTCTGTGTCACGAAAAAGTTGCCGATGGCCTCTAACATTATTTTTTACTTAATTGAATATATCTGGAATAAATAGCCATATCGTTGCTGACAAAAATAACAATACTCATAGAACTCGCCGAAACTTTATGAAATCATTAGCAATGAGTCTCATTACACCGCAACTTGAACGTCGTCGAGAAATGGTTATGTTACCAGTAACTATGAGAAGTCGTATAAAAGAAATGTTGGGCATCCAGGAGGTATCTACGCCACATAGCCAGTATGACGTTCCAGGCAGATGTCATTTTTGCTCATCGAAAAAGAACAGAAAAACGAAGACCCTATGCGTAAAGTGTCAAAAGTATATATGCCGAGAACATACTTCCCAGGTTTGTACTGAATGCTATAAAAGCCAACAATAAATGAAAAATTGTAACGTAAGTTTAAAATAAAAGATTTTTCTAGTAAAGTTATAATTCAAGAATTTAGTTACAAGAAGATTATTAATTGAGTTAAGTGAGTTAGTTAGAATATATTAAATCAGTTACAAGATTATTATTGAGGAGTTAGTTATAACAATTTAAGGATTATTAAGTCAGTTATTTATGAGGTTATGAAGAGATTATTCAATGCTAGAAGAAGGCATTGATTAAGTTAAATGAATTATTAAGTTAAATACAGTTGGAGATTAATTATTACTACAGTAATATAGTGACAGTTTTGAAGTTAATTCATTGAAATAAGCATTCAATAATACAACCACAAGATCCAGTATATTTCAAAGTACATTACGTATATGGAAATTACAAGGAGTTAAATATATATTTATATGGTGAGTGGAGATAATTAATAAGGAACATATTAGCATAGTTGGATAACCAAGGCTTAGTAAGAAGATATCGAGTGGTGATAATAACTTTAATTTTGGAAAAACTTTAGGCGTTCAGTGAAAGAAGGAATTTTGTTAATAATTTAATATATATATATATATATATATATATATAATATATATATATATATACAGGGTGGTCCTTAAGTAATTGTACAAAAAGAAACCGTAGATTCTACACTTTAAAATATTACGATTTAAGCCAAATTGTTTAATAAAATGTTAATAAAAAAAAATACAGGGTGTTAAAGTGGAAATTAAAAATTTTATTTTTCACTATAATTTTCATGTTTATGTATAAAAATGTCAACATTTATGTATAAAAATTTATAACTTAGTACTATTAAATATTAGAAATTTTAATTTGATGTATACTTTGATGTAGCTGATAGAGGGCGCCACATATGTGGCATATATTTGCACTTAACTTTTTTGATCTTTAAGTTATGGGTATTTTTAATAAAAGATATTAAAGATACATTATTAAAAAAAAAGGTATACTTGTTAACATCTTCAAAACTTAACAGTTTCGAGATAATCGCATTTTAGAAATCAACTACATAATTCTGATTTATCTTAATTACTCCAGACAACGAAAGAAAATTAAAGAAAAACATCAATACTTCTGAATTTTGGTATAAAATACCTTTAATAAAGTTAATAGTTAACGAATTATTAAATAAAATAAATATATCAGAAGGATAAAATGATAGGTTTTGATAAATAACAGAATAATTGGATTTTAGATCAAACATTTTACGTTTTGTATTAAATTAAAGTCATAATCAAAACATTTTATTTACAAACCATATTAAGAAATAGTTATACTAAATAACGTTGAATTTTTTGTAAGTAAGTGTTCAATATGTCCACCATTTTCTTTAATTCATTTGTCAATACATTCCATAAAATATCGTCTCATATTAAATAGCATCATTGGTTCTAAAGAAACTGCTGCATTATTTATTTAAGTGTTATAAGCATAATAATAAAACAAAAAATTTTAAAGTTTTTATAAATTAAATAATTATTTAAATTTAAATTAATATCTCACCACAAGAATATGACTACCACGAACAATCCAACGTTCAGGAAAGTTGTATTTAAACCACTCTCTTACTCCGCCTTCTCTGGAACGTAATGGTGTACCATCTTGTAGAAACCACATATTTCGCCTTAGGTTTGATGACAATTCTTTGAATAAATCAATAAAATTATTTTATAAAAAATGTAAATAAATCTCGACATTCAAATTGCAAGGTAACTCGCATATCCTTAAAAAATAATTACCAATGGTTCCAAACCATAGGACGTGCATTTTAAATATGAATTTTGAATGATATTTTACGGATATGCGAATTACCTTGCAATTTGAATGGTGAGATTTATTTACATTTTTTATAAAATGATTTTATTGATTTATTGGAAGAATTGTCATCAAACTTAAGGCTAAATATTTGGTTTATACAAGATAGTACACCAATACATTACAGAGAAGGGGGAGTAAGAACAGTATTTAAAAACAACTTTCCTGGACGTTCGTGATAGTCATATTCCTTGGTTATGTCCTAAGATATTAATATAATTATTTAATTCATACATATCCCAAAAGAATACCTATTATTATACTTATAATAAGTATTGCAGCAGTTCCTTTAGAACCAATGATGCTATTTAATATGAGACGATATTTTATGGAATGTATTGACAAATGAATTAAAGAAGATAGTGGATATATCGAACACTTACTTTGACAAAAAGTTTAATGTTATTTAGTTTAACTATTTCTTAATTTGGTTTGTAAATAAAATGTTTTGATTATGACTTTAATTTAATACAAAACGTAAAATGTTTGGTGTAAAATCCAGTTATTCTGTAATTTTATCAAATTCTATTATTAATTATCCTGCTGCCTATATTTATTTTATTTAATAATTCGTTAACTATTCACTTTATTAAAGGTATTTTATAACAAAATTCAGAAGTATCTATTTTTCTTTCATTGTCTGGAGTAATTGCGTTAAATCAGAATTATGCAGTTGATTTGTAAAATGCGATTATCTCGAAAACTGTTGAGTTTTGAAGTTATTAACAGGTATACCTTTCCTTTGTTAAAATAATGTATCTTTAATATTTTTTATCAAAAATACCGGTAACTTGAAGAACCAAAAAGTTAAGTGTAAATGTATGCCACATATGTGGCATATGTGGCGCCCTCTATTGGCTATATTAAAGTATGCATCAAATTATAATTCCTGATATTGAATAATACCCAGTTGTAAACTTTGATACAAAAATGTTAACAAACATGAAAGTTATAGCGAAAAATAAAATTTTAAATTTTCACTTTAACACCCTGTATCTTTTTTAATATCAACATTTTATTAAAGCAAGTTGACTTTAATCGTAATATTTTAAAGTGTAGAATCTGCGGTTTCTTTTTGTACATTTACTTAAGGACCACCCTGTTATCTATGTATAGGAAAAGAACTCTTTGCTGACGTTACAAAAACGGAGCTTTGAGGTTTATTGGGATTAGCAGCGGTGAAATAAGTGTACTTTTTTAACTAAGTTTCAAGCTTTCGAAAATGTTTATTTTCGTCATCAGGAAAAACTGAAATAAAGTAAACTGTTAGTAAAGCATCCTCGAAACTTATAAAAAGTGTAACGGTTGTTATTGAGATTTGTCTTTCGTAGATGTTCTACTCATAGGTTACAAATTAATGCACCACTCATTGATTGAGTCAATTATTAAAAAAAATATATAAAATATTTATATTCTTTTATATCATATATAAACAAATTCTTTTTTAGCTAAACAGGGCATTTTAAGCAACAATCCTGAAAGACGTCGATTTTTAATTTTAATTTAACGTATTTTAAAATAATATTCTAATATACAGGGTGAATTACTTTCGAGTAATGACGTCACCGACATTTTTTTTTTAATGGAACACCCCCATTTTGTCTCAATTTTCGGATTACTCTAGCTGAGCTGATTCCAAAAATGTTGATGTCACATGTTGATTCAAATTGGTACAGGGTGGACAAAAATACAAATAGTTTTGTGTCTGTTCATAAAGTTACGCGTTAGTTAAATTAACTTTATAAATGTTCAAACTGCAGACCTTGCTGTATTTGACAGTAACTCAAACGTTCTACAAATTCTTGTTGAACCTTGTTTATTGTGTCTTGAGAAATATTGTTGATTGCTGTCCGAATTCTCTGTTATAATTCTGGAATATTTGCTGGTTTCGTTTGATATACAACATTCTTTAGATGGCCCACACAAAAAAATCCAAAGAATTGAAATCTGGTAACCTCGCTGGCCATTCTACAGCATGATGTGGAGGTACACCATCCTGTTGCAACCATAAACTTTCATCAAAACCTCCAGGATTACGTCTGCTGGGAAACAAATTACGTAAAGTAGGTACGAGTAGGTACCTTAAAAACTCAAGGTACGTTGCCCCGTTTAACACTCTCGCCGCCAATGATATTTTAAAATTTTTCGTCGTGCGCCAAAACTATATTATTTTGTTAACGTGAAACGCTGTAAGTGTACATTTATGTTACACGTTTGTTAATACAAAATGCAGATTAATCTTACACTTGGCGGCGAGAGTGTTAAATTACCTTCGATAAAGTAGGGTCCGATGATTCGATTTCTGACAATTGCAGTCCATTTATTTACCTTTTGCGAGTATTGTGTATTGTGCTCACGCATCCAGTGGGGGTTTTCTTTTGCCCAGTATCTACAATTCTGAAGGTTAACCTTGCCATTTAACGTGAAAGTGGCCTCATCAGAAAAAATAATGATTTGTTCCAAGAGAGGGTCTCGGTAGCAGTTATCCATCATTGCTTCGCAAAATTGCATTCTTCCATCGGGATCATCTTCGTTTGATTCCTGCACAAGTTTGATTTTATAAGGATGCCATTTTTCAAGCTTTAATAGTTTGTGTACCGTTGTTTTGCTAACACCGATATCGCGACTAACTTTACGCACATAAGTGTGTGCATCTTCTTCAAAACTAGGTAAAACATCTAATGCTGTATCAACATTTGTAGAGGGACGACCTGATTTCCGTGCATTTTCAACCGTACCAGTTTCTCGAAATTTCTTTTCAATCTTACTAACTGTTGAACGCGTTATAGGTCTTTCTGGATATTTATCACAAATTGCACACTTCCATCTGAGTTCGCGATCTGTCTCCATACTCAATCATCATAAGTATTTCAATTCTTTGCTATACACAACTCCATTTCTAATTCAAATTAAATCTAAGCAATAATTAAAATATTCACAAATACCAAAAATATTGTAGTACTAAACTGTCACTGAACATCAATAAATTACTAAACAAATAATGACATTTAACAAAAACATAGCCTACTATGCCTCTTTTAAATTGATAAGAAATAGTTTCTTCCATATTCTGTCGGCGAGACAATAAGTATTTTTAATACTGTTAATTTATCTAACGCGTTACTTTATGAGCACACACAAAACTATTGTATTTTTGTCCACCCTGTACCAATTTGAATCAACATGTGATACATTTTTGGAATCAGCTCAGCTAGAGTAATGCGAAATTTGAGACAAAATGGGGGTGTTCCATTAAAAAAAAATGACGGTGACGTCATTACTCGAAAGTAATTCACCCTGTATATTAGAATATTATTTTAAAATACGGTAGTTTAAAATCAAAAATGGACATGTTTCAGGATTATTTCTTAAAATGCTCTGTTTAGCTAAAAAAGAATTTGTTCCATACTTTACGGACACAGTGTATTGTTACGATAATTATGGCGTTTATAACTATCAATATATTATGACTAATTCTGTTTTCTGTTCCAGTAAATTCGAAGTTGTTTACAGAAACTTTTAGACCCTAATTTTATGAGTAATCCACGTCTCGAGGCGTTTCGAACAGTTGAAAAACGAGTCGAGCGCCTTCACCAAAATACGAGATTATTCAAGAAGTCCGCCGAATAATCTAGATGACAACAGTTGTGTATATAAACCAAAGATTTTTTATTTGGGTCAGTCATAAGAAGCTCGGGAACCGCGATATTTAAATGTAACGAAACGTTAATAAATTATTTGTAATTAGGATTAATAAAGACTTTAATAAATTCGTAATTAGTTATCGTGAGTTTTAATAAATTAGAATATAGACAATAAATTAGAATAAAGAACTATAAATTAGAACTATATAAATAAACTTAACAGTATATATAAATTTATTATGGATGTGGGTACTTAAAAACTGAACAAACTGGAAACAGTTTTCAACAGACGTTTTACAGTTTTATAATTTGGTCGAGGCTTCTCAGGATATCTCTTAGCAAAAATACGGCAAGTACTGGATATTATTCTGTTAAACACACCGTAAATTATAATTAAATTTAAAAAATCATCACTCGTATATCCTAAATGAGCCATTATTATTTTGTCAAGAAAATTAGACAAATATAATAATTATTATTATTATAACAACCATAACCCAATGGCGTACAACAAGATTACTATTTAACATTAATTTAACAACTGATATTTTTGTTAGAATATTCTACAGGCTAATTTATTGATAAATATTTTTTTGTGACAAAAATGTATGAAGTTAATTAACTTGAAAACTGCTTGAGATAGGTATAGGGAATACTAATACAGATCGATAGTAAAAAATATATTTTTCTAAAATAATCAATCACATATAAGGTGTCCCATTTGAAAAAAGGAATTAGGCAAAAATTTAGGATGCCGGTTTTATGCCAATTTTGACAGCACCCTGTATAATAAAAAAAGGCAACTTAACATTGTAAACGATAATGCTGTATCTGGTTAATAAATTCCTAAGGAATTTAAACATTTATTCAAATTACATTAGAAGATATTGGACTTTATATACATGGTAGAAAAGTGTAATTTTCATATAAAAACCATTATAACTAAAAAGGGTTCACAATAGGTATAGGAAAGTATTAACAAAAAATTTATTTAAAAATTCCTTTATCTTCTTCTTCTTCTTTATAACCAATTCTGCTGGTTCATTGGCGGATTAATACTCATATAGAAGGTTGTCACTCCATCTTGACATTCGGATCTCCTCTCCATTCTGCTGATGCGCTTATTCCATTCTATGTTATGTCCGTTCATTTATACACTGTACATTACATTTTTTCTTCTGTCTTCACTTCTCTTTCGATCTCTCAGCGTATTTCCTGTTATTCTTCTCAGTACTCTCATCTCTGCCGTTTCCAGTAGCCTTTGCGTTGTGGCTATGTCTTGTCTTGCTTGTGAGGCATATATCATTATTGGTCTTACACTGGCTTTATAAATTCTTGATTTTATCTCAGTGTTAATGTCTCTGTTTCGCCATATAGTGTTATTAAGCCAGTCGATTTGCTTTTTGTACTTGATTTCTCACTTCTTTGTCCAGGTCTCCATAGCTAGACAGTGTAATTTCGAGGTATTTTATTTCCATTCCTTGTTAAATACTGATGCTATTAATTTCTATTTTACATCTGGTTGGTTCTTTGCTGACTACTATTGTTTTAGTTTTCTGAGATGAGATTGTCATATTAAATTCTTTTGCTCTTATGTTAAATCTGTGGACCAGTCTTTGCAAACTATCTTCATTTTGGGCTATCAATTTTGCGTCGTCTGCGTAACAGAGTATTTTGATTTCTTTATTTCCCATTCTGTATTATCTTTCTTTGTTAACGCTTTTGATGATTTCATCCATAATCAAATTGAAGACATGGGGCTCAATGAATCCCCTTGTCTTACTCCGCTAATTATTTTTGTAGGTTCTGTAAATTGTCCATCTACTCTGACTTCCATTTTGTTGTTTTGGTAGATGTTTTCGAGAGTTTTTATAATATGAAGTGGAGCATCTCTATTATACATAAGATGGATTACATTTTTGGGTCTTATTCTGTTAAACGCTTTCTTTAGGTCAATCATGCACAGACATGCTGGTCTATTATACTCTAGTGATTTCTCAGTAATTTGCTTTATTACGAATATTGCATCTATACACGATCTTCCACTACGAAAATCCTGTTGTTCATCTGCTAAATTGATTTATTAGCACTTACAAAATTTTAGATGTAAGTTTTAGCGTAGTATTTAACAAGTTTATACCTCTGTAGTTTTCTGGCTGTTTTTATCTCCTTTTTTGAATAGTAGATTTGGTTCGTTCGTTCTCCATTCTTCCGGTATTTTATTTTTTATTAATTATTTAATTATTATTATTATTATTTAATTTTATTATTTATTCTGTCATTACTGCTCCACAATATTTCAGTAAATCATTTGGTTTCCCCGTCTTTACCTATTGCTTTTCTGTTCTTCAGGTTTTCAAGTAGTTTCCGAACTTCTTATACATTTATATTAAGTTCTTCATTTGTGGCCATTTCTGGTGTTTCCGGTTCTAGCGCCGTTTGTTCTTCCTCTGCATATAGCTTTTTTAGGTAGTCAATCTACGTATCCTTTTTTGTGTTTTGTTTCTATTAGTTCCTTTATCTCCGTTCTTTGACCTCTTATGAAGCACCATATTTCCTTTTGCAGACCGTAAAAATCATGTTCTATTTCTTTCGAAAAGCATTCCCAATGATCATTTTTTTTATTTTTCTTACCAGTGCATGTGTTTTGTTTCTAATCGTCTTGTAATTATGGTATGCCTTGTATTTTGGTTGACATGTATTTCAGATAAGCTTTTTCTTTTCTTTACATGTTTCCTTCATTTCTGTACAAAACCATTGAGTTCTTCGCCTTGGGAACCATCTATTGTTAGTTATATTTCTTTCACCAAGAACTGCCTTGGCCGAGGCTAAGATATTAGACTTAATTTTTGCCCAGCGTTCTTCGACGTCATCACTTTCTGTGATTTATCCCTTTCCGCACGTACCCACACAATCGTGTGGGATAGTTTTGAATAGATGTAAAACTGCTAAATCGTAAAATCTAGCGTTCAGTACGAACGACGATGGTTGTGTAGGTTCAGTGTTATGCTTTACGCTGTCTGATGCGATTGTTGGATTTATTTTGTTTTAACAGTCACAGCTTGTCTTGCAACAATGGCGGGTCGTCAATTCCGTAAGAAATGTAAGTAGATTTTTGTTATTAAAAAATGGTAATAATAAAATGTAAATGCGTGTAGATTACTAATACATCTGTATAGAAAGCACCTACACATACACATTTAAAAAAAATTATATTAATAATCTCAAAATATCCAATTACATTACTATCAACACAATTGTGTGGGTTGGGTTATCATTATTGTCCTTCTCCCTTTTTGCAGATTTTGACTTTAACAAACCAGAAGATATCGGAAAGGCAATGAACATTATTTATGAAGATTCAGAACTAGAAGGATTTAGTGATGACTCAGATTCTGACCAAGTGTGGAGTATCGAGCCAAATAGCCTTCGCAAAAGCCTCGGAGAC
Organism: Diabrotica balteata; assembly: GCA_918026665.1. Taxonomy (NCBI): domain Eukaryota; kingdom Metazoa; phylum Arthropoda; class Insecta; order Coleoptera; family Chrysomelidae; genus Diabrotica; species Diabrotica balteata. The sequence continues at coordinate 72,075,168 of OU898280.1, read as the reverse complement.
AGCGAATCCTCGGATTCTGACCAAGAAGGAGAAGATACTCGTGACAATTTCCTAATTCACAACAAAAACCCGTGTTCACAAAATAACGTTGAGGCTCCTGGTACTTCCGGTGTAACTGCAGCTCCCATATTTGATCAAGCACAAACCACTGGAAACCGTGATGACTAAAACCGTAGTTCTAAAATGGAAAATCCTTCATTTCGGTGGAGCAAACGTTCATTTTAGGGCATCGAGAATAAACCAGATAAAAAAGATTTTCTAGGTAATCGAACAGATGTAATTGTTCAGAGTCCAATGCACTATTTTGAGAAGTATTTTCCAGATAGCCATTTCCAGCAGGCAGCTACGTATACGAATATATATTGTTTGTCTAAGAAAGGTACAGAACTTAGTACAACACCATCTAAAATAATGAAACTCTATGCTGCCCATCTTGTTTTTGAATCTATACCTTATCCACGTTTGCACTGGTACTGGAAAATAAGATTAAGATTACAGAGTGTTGCTGATGTTTTGCCCAGGGATCGTTTTACTTTGCTTAGAACGTGTCTTCACTTTGTTGACGTACACAGAAGCCCCCAGATGATCACACTAAAAATAAGTTATGGAAAGTTCAACCCGTTATCGAATGTGTGAGAAATGCTTGTCTTAAAATTGAAAGATCAGTTAATAACTACAGTATTGATGAGCAAATGATTCCCTTTATCGGCCGTTGTCATTTATGTCAATATGTAAAGGGAAAACCAAGTCCCACAGGCTTGAAAAATTTCGCTGTTGCTTCATCCACTGGAATAGTCCTAGATTTTAAAATATATCAAGTACGATTGACTCCTCTGCCAGATATAAAGTATGGACTTGGACCAGCAGTTGTTTTAAGACTGTGGTCATCTTTGCCTCAGGGAAGTTTTTTACATTTTGATACATATTTTACAACCTGTAATCTAATTTCTCGTCTAAATGAATTAAAGTTTTATGGAACTGGTACTGTCATGAACAACCGAATTTCCAAATTGAATTTCTCACCAGATAAGAAATTTGGAAGAGGAGACAGTGAACAGTTTTATTGCAGTGAACAAAACATGGTTGCTGATAAATGGCGGGATACCAAATCCGTTACTATGTTGTCAAATGCGTCAGGGATTGAACCAGAACAAAGTGTCAGAAGGTGGTGTAAGACAGAAAAACGATACGTAGACGTCAAATGCCCTGAAATAGTAAGAACTTACAATATTAATATGGATGGAGTAGATATCTGCGACCAGCAGATGAATATTATAGAACCTGTATAAAAACCAGAAAGTGAACATTAAAAGTCATACTTCATTTTTTAGATTTAGCCGTAGTAAATGCTTGGATGAAATACCGCGAAGATTGCCGGTCAAATAATATTCCAAAATCTAAAATACAAGATCTTCTTACATTTAGAATGGAAGTCGGTGAAAGTTTATTAGCATCACCTAAAAGAAAAATATCAAATGAAGCAGTGGAAGAACAGGTTGAGGAAGAAAAAACACAAAACGAAACACAAATCAGGCCACAAAATTATCGAGCTCCACAACCAGCTGAAGATAAAAGGTTAGATGGTTACGAACATTGGCCAAATATTGACCATTTAACTACAGTAAGATTTTGCAGAAGGTCGTGTTGTAAAAGCAGAACCCGTGTTAGATGTCTTAAATGTGATGTTTACCTATATCTCACCAAAGATCAAAACTGTTTTAGGAAATTTCATACCAAATAATATGTGTTGTAATGTATCAATATTTTATACAGTTTTAGTAAAATAAAGCCCAACCTACACAATTGTGTGGGTATCTTATTTCTAAACACCCTGTATAAAGAATTATTTTATTATTTTTCCTGTGCTATTTAAGACATAAGAACATAAAGTACAATGTTTCCAAATATTTGTTTAAAATTTTTTGTTGCCGTGCTGAAAGGGATATGTATTTTTGCTTTTTTCGGTTATTCTTTTTTGGAATAGGTATGTTGTAGTCATCCTGTAAGCTTTCGACTTTTATCTTTGTGCTGTATTCTAGTATAGTGTTTTGTTATCACATATATGTGTTTTCATTCAGATTTTGCACAATACCAATTTATGATCGCTTCCTATTTCTGCTGAAGTTAGTGCTATTACGTCCAATATTTGAGAGGGCTGTAACTCTCTATTCAACAGAATATAGTCTATCATAGATCTTTGTCCTCTATTGTTTTCAAAAGTGTATTTGTATTGTTCTTTGTGAGGGAAAAATGCATTATTAATACGTATCTCGTTTATGTTGCAGATATCTGCCGGAAGGTCTCCATTTTCATTTCTGATATTTTCGTTATACCTCTGGAACTATATCATTGCCAACACGGGCGTTAAAATCACCCTAATGATTATATATTCATCGTTTGGGGTCTCGTTTATTCCAGTCTGAAGGTGTTCGTAGAATTTTTCCCTTGTGGTGGTATTTCTGTTGTTCTCTGGTGCATTAAAAATAACAATAATAGGCACATACGGTCCGAATGATGATGCATGCCTAGAAGAAAAAATAAAATACTATGAAGTCCTAGATGAAACTATCTCTCAAATAGGTCAAACAAGGGAAACTATTATACTAGGTGACCTCAACGCAAGAACTGGTAGAAGAATAAAAGATAAAACAATAGGACCATATGGAGAAAACACTACAAACGATAATGGCAATAACTTAATAGAAATGTGTAGACACAACTCACTAAGGATCATGAATGGGTATTTCAAACATAAGGAAATACATACATATACATGGACTCAGCCTACAAGAAACTTAAGATCAGTAATTGATTACCTAATAATGAAACAAAAATCTAAAATAAAAGTGCATGACGTAAGAGTATTTCGAGGAGCCGAATGTGGAAGTGACCACCATCTAGTAAAAGCTAAAATGATACTACCGCTAAGCGGAAACGGTAAACACCAACAAAACAAAAATCTAAATGAAAATCACTCAGCAGAAGGTGAACAACTGCAGTATAATCTAACAAGTTTAGACAACGATAGTACTAGAGAATTGTATAAAAAAAAGATTGGAGCAACAACTACCACAGGAATTTAAACATAAAACAACAGAAGAGTTACATAGCATAATAAGAAAAGGAATATATCAAGCGGCCAAAGAAGCATTAGGAATAAGAGTAAACAAACTCAGAAAGACAAATAATTGGTGGAATGATGAACTACAGGAAATGAAAGATCAAAAGCAAAAATTATATCACAGATGGCTGGGAACGAAGGATCAAGAACACAAAAGAGAATATAGAGAAATGGTAAATAAATTTAAATCCACGATAATAGAGTCAAAAAATCAAAGCTGGGAGAGAAAATGTCAGGAATTAGATACGTATATTGGCGGCCGCAAATCAAGAGAATCCTGGAGATTTATAAAAAACATCAGATCCAACAGAACAGAACAAATAGCCATACACTCCATAGAGCCCGAAAAATGGGAAAAAACACTATAAAACACTGTTAGTAGAAGAAAGACCGGAATTCAAAAACATAGAACAACATGAAATTCTGATTCAAGGAGAGCCTCCAACAATTAACATCGAAGAAACTAAAAAAGCTATATCATTGTTGAAAAATGGACGTGCTCCGGGCCCAGAGGGGATATATGCAGAGTTAATAAAAAATGGAACCAACAAACTATTCGAGATACTAACAGAAGTTTTCAATAGGCACTTGCACGGAGAACCAGTGCCACAAAGTTGGAAAGAAGGATGGATTACATCTATCCATAAAAAAGGAAATAAGGAAGATTGCAATAACTATCGGGGTATAACTGTTACGAGTACGCTTAGCAGATTATATGGGAGAATTATAAAAGAACGCATATGCGAAGAATACCGTCCTTTTGAATCAGAAGAACAAAACGGATTCAGAGCGGGACGATCCACAATAGATAGTATTTTTTGCTTATCCCAAATACTCGAGAAAAGAACACTGAGATCTCGAGAAGTGCATTTACTTTTAGTCGATTTAACAAAAGCATATGACACCGTGCCTGTTGCGAAATTGTGGGAAGTATTGGAGAAAACCAGTATCAGCGTTTCACTAATCGACGCTATTAAAGATCTATATAACAACACAATATCAAAAGTTAAAATAGGAAATAAGGTTACTAATGGTTTTCAGGTAACAAAAGGACTGAAGCAAGGTTGTTGTTTATCTCCCATACTATTTAATATATATATCGACGAAGCACTCAGGCAATAGAAAAAGAAGTGTAAAGGGATGGGGCTGTCTATTGGGGATGAAACGTTATACACGCTGCATTATGCAGATGACCAGGTAGTTATTGCCCAAGACAAGGAAGACCTAGAGTATATGGCTAGAAAACTAATGGAAGAGTACAAAAAATGGGGCCTCGAAGTAAATTTACAAAAAACGCAATATCTTTGCATAGGAGGAGAAAATACTGCAGATGACCTCGACTTAGAAGACGGGAAAATTAAGAAATGCGATCAATGTATATATTTGGGGGTAAAACTAACAAAGACAGGAAGAACTGATGAAGCCATAAAAGACAGAATAACCAAAGGGAAACGAGATATAGGTGCATTGAATTCAGTACTATGGCAGAAAAATATAAGACCGGAAACGAAAAAAAGAATATATAACACAATATTGAAACCAGTAATCGTGTATGGCTCAGAAGTATGGCAGTTATCACAAAAACTTAAAGGTAACTTCTTGGCAGTTGAAATGGATTTTTGGAGGAGAGCAGCGGGAAAGTCTCGATTAGAACATGTGAGAAATGAGGACATAAGAAATCAAATGAATGTACAAAGATCAATTATAGAAGACATCGAAAAACAACAACTGACATGGTACGGACATGTTAGACGTATGGGGAAGAAAGACTACCAAAAAAAATATTAGAATGGGTACCACCAGAGAAAAGAAAACGAGGACGACCACCAACAACATGGATGCAAGGAATTTCAAAAGCCATGTCAGCAAGAAATCTATTTGAAGAAGACTGGCAGAATAGACAGGCTTGGCGAACGGGAACCCAAAGGCGGATTACGCTATAAACGGGATATATATATATATATATATATATATATATATACTATTAGTTAAGAGGTATATTTACAATCTTGTACTTGGTGTAAAAAAATTTTGCGCACTAACAGGACGACTCCATCTTGACTATGATTTCTTTCGCAACACCACTGTAAATCATCAGATAGTCATCTAGCATAATTTGACCCTTTCCTTTTTTCTTCGTTTCTTGTAGTGCACATATGTCTATTTTTTTTTCTACAAGCTCTTTTGTAATTTCCCGCTCTCTTGTGTTTAGAGACTTTACGTTCTAAGTACCGATGCGAAGTATATTTCTCGTTTTCCATAAATTCTTTGTCCTTCTCGCGTTAGTCATGGTAATGAAATCATTCCTGTTCCGAGGCATAATCCTGTTACTATGAGCTGTATGGTTTTAAACTCTATCAGTATCGTTCCATCCTGGCTGTAGACCCCCTCCTCCTTTATCAGGGCTTGGGACCAGCAACAGATCTGTCGAGCTCATCGAGCAATAAGACAAAAGAGGGAATGTAAAGGTAGTGGGGGTAAACATATTGATAGACAGGAAGTGCTATTTTGAGAGGCCACTTTAAACAAGGAAAGAGAATCTCTTTCCTTGTTTAAGAAATCAAATTTAGATGGGTTATGTTATTGTTGATGTTATTGTTTGCCAAAACTGTCACATGAAAGCTTATTTATATTTTCTATAACAGATTTCTATTTCTCTTCTAGTTTTTTAATAATTGTTTAACATTTTAGACTATTATCGTTATTAATTAATTAAAACTTTATTGTGTTCTAGTGTTAAAAAAAGTATTTTAATAAATAATTTTAATAAATAAACAGATAAATATATTATAATATACAATATTATGTAATATAAAATAAATAAATAGATAAATTAGAACCCCTACACCACTGTATGATTATTGTCAAGTGTCATGAAATTTAAATTTGGCGCATTTGCATTTCCGGATATGTCCGCCATCAGAGGCCACTTGTCTTATTGCTCGATGGTCGAGCTACTCGATCCACCCAACAAAACTGCAGACGGAGTTAAGTATAAAAGGTATATATTAAAACACCCTATCGGGCTAGATCACAGAAGGTTTTCGGAATTAATATTCCATCATCAGTGCTATCTGGATGTACATGTTTTGAGCCATTAAAAACATGGGTAAAAACCCTTTAAATGTTGTGAAATTAAGTTTGAGTTACATTATTTGATTTTATTTACTAGGATATTTAAGTTATAACAGAATAGATAACATGGCAACGTAAGACTCCACTGGGGTTGCCATGTTATCTATCTTGTAATATCCTAGTATATAAAATGAAAAATGGTGGAAGCAGTTATTAAGGTGTGGTTTAGAGATAAAGTAATCACAAACAATTGCAAAAACTTGTGGATTCCATGCCTAGAAGACTCCAGGAAGTCATAAAAGTCAAAGGGGGACATATTAAATACTAATTAATGAAAAAATCTCATGTAAGTGTACCTAAATTAACCCCGGACAATTTCAGGAAACCAGCCGGAAAGACCTCCCTCATTGATTAGAGTGTGGAATACTGTCAATTTGTACTAAGTTTTTTTTATCCATCAATTTTAATAATGTTCTATAATAATTTTTTAACTTTAAATCATACTATTTCTTATATGTAATAATAAAGATCTGTCATTTTGTAAAATAATGTTGAATAATATTTAACAACTAATTGTCGACTACAGGTTAAGGTTTTAAATCCTCCCTATTTATTCTACTGTACGGTTTTTTTGTGTACACATTTAATCAAAGAGTTCGTTATTGGTATTTTCATTAATATATATTTAAACCTTTGGCACCTATCCCATCAGGATAGTGTCTATATTACTTTATTAGTACTTTTAATTGAAAGCCGAAGTACAGAATTGCATTTCTAGTAGACGAGTAGATTAACTTTTTAGCTAGAATTAGTAAATGTTCTCAGATATTTATTATTTGTAAATTCTTAAATATTAGGTCCTACCTTTCAGTAAATTTAAATTCATAGATAATCAGAGATAAATTGTGTATAAGCAGGCAATTTTTTTGTATATAATTAGGTTAACTGTACATACGTGGTGGTGGGTAACATAAACAATTAAGATAGACTGTATATATTTGGTTAGGTATTAAATTTGTTGTTAAGACTAAATATTTCAATTATTACCTGTTTTATTTTTCATTTCAACAAAAAGGGTATACTGCATTACAAGATAAATTGGAAGGTATGTGTTAATACTTTCCTGGCGCTCACTCACATCTTAGAGCAACTTCCATATTCTATCACTTACATTTACATCTATTCATATTTTTTTTTTGTATTACCTTGTAATCTATCGGTAGATTCTACGGTCTCTATAGGGCATGCAAATTGGACAAATCCTCTTTTGAGTGTCAATTAGTCACTCTCCGGCACAGTCCGCTAGCTAGCCTTCAATTTAGTTATATTTTTATATTCCAATTTGGTTACATTTTTTCTACATTTCAAATTCATATTTTACATTTTCTTATGTTTATCATACTGATCTAATCTCTTTCTTTGTGAGGATTCGTAGTTTCTTTAGTATATCAAGGTACATTTTATAGTTGAGCCTTAGTGGTGCACAAAGACAACATTTCTTAATTCATTTGTTTTCTGTTACATTGGCGCTCTATTGTAATTTGTTACATTGACCCTAAATACTTTTGTTACACTGCGTTGGAACTACAGCCGGCGCTCACCCAAGCGGGACGACCAAGGCAGTGCATGAAATGACTTGTATCCATGAACGAAAATATTTTGCGCTTCTATTACAAGGTGACTAACCTCGGTCAAGAAACTATCGGCTACCAACAACAACTGTATGCCGAATTTTGCAGGGAGTATACAGATATTCAAGTATAAGTATATAGATACCATCTATTGATAGTTGTAGAACAAGTCCCTAACGAAATACATAAGCAGATTAATAACCTTGCTATACAAAAAACTCGACCTGATAAGACACAGCAGGACAACATCGAGTTGCGAGATAGCCTGGTAAACGAAATGTCACGTGCTTCTTCTTCTTACAGTGCCGTGCACCTATGGTGCGTTGGCGAATTATCTTAAGGCCAGACGTCTGTCTTTTGCGGCATGCAAAAGATCGCCAGTGTTATTTATGCCTGTCCAGTTTTTTATGTTCCGTAGCCACATTTGTTTGCGACCTACTCCTCTCTTGCCTTCAATCTTTCCCTGGATGATTAGTTGAGGTATTGCGTATTTTTTTCGTCTCAGAATATGGCCGAGTTATCCAATTTTTCGTACCTTGATCAAATTGAGTAGTTCTCTCCCAGTATTTGTCTTTCTTAAGACTTCTTCGTTGCTTACCCTATCTGTCCATGGTATGCGTAACATTCTTCGCAACGTCCACATTTCGAAGGCCTCCAACTTATTAATGGAAGGTACTCTTAACGTCCATGTTTCCATGCCGTATAACAATATGGACCATACATAGCATTTAACCATCCTGTAGCGGAGATTGAAGGAAAGATTGCGGTTACATCGTAGCGCTTTAAATTTGATAAAAGGTTGTCTTGCTTGTTCGGTACAACATTTTATTTCTTGTTGAGGACCCATTGGTCATTCATCATCATTTCCAAGTATTTAAATGTTTCCACTTGATCGATTGGAGCACCATCTACTTGCAGTTGTATTCTTAAAAGTACGTTTTTTCTTATTGCCATGCATTTAGCTTTTTCAGCATTTATCTTACCATATATTTTTCCTACGGTGTTTATTTTATTTAACATTAACTGCATATCATGTTGGTTGTCTGTTATTGTCGCGATGTCGTCGGCGTAACGAATGTTATGTATCGGGAACCGGTTGACCTTTATTCCACACTCAGAGCCTTCCAGTGCCTCTGTAAAAATGTTCTCTACATAGAGATTGAAGAGCATAGGAGACAAAATACACCCCTGTCGCACCCCTCTTAAAATTTCAAATTCTTCTGTGTTGGTTGATTTGTTCAGTTTCACTCGTGCTTTTTGAATCCAATAGAGATTCTGGACAACTCTTATATCTTTCTCGTCAATGTTAGCGTTGTGTAGCATTCTTATCATTGCGTCATGTTTTACGGTCTCAAACCCTTTTTCATAATCGAGGAATGTTATGACTACATCCTTTCGTTGATCCATGCAGTTTTGTACAAGCGTATTCAAGCAACAACAACATGCAACAAGCGCATTTAAGTATTCACGTGCAACGCAACCAAAAATAAGCTCTTCCAAGAAACTAGGTGCGCTTTTACAAACTGTAAACACTGAAATTCTACCCAATTATGTCGTAGAAGCCCACATATTGGAATATTTGCATATATGTTAATTTACTGCAATTTACTTAATTAGCAATTGCTAATTAAGGACGGATAACAGAGTTGCACCTTGGGAAAAACGGCTGCAAAAAAAATGAATCATTGCGTTGGTGAAATCACAGAATATATTTAGGAACAAGTAGAAAAGTAATCAGAAGAGCTGAAGAAATAATGCTAAGCCAAGAAGAAACTCAGGAGTTTTGAAACTTTCCATACCAGCTGCTCTTAACACCAATGCAGGATAGATCGAAGATACGACCCACAACTATCAACACTACGTTACTACTCCCTACGAGCCCTTCACTACTAAAGAAGTTTCAAATATTATCAAAGACCTTCATAATTGTAAATTTCCTGGACCAGACGGAGGTAAAAACTTCTGGTTCAAGACGTTCTAGAGTGCTTATCAACATTAAATAAACACACTATTTCTAATCCGCTGAAAATACCATCTTTCCTAACCCAGGGAACAACTTATTTAATACCAAAGGATCAAAATAACACCAAGATCCAACCAAGTATCGCCAAATTACTTGTCTTCCAACTTTGTATAAATTGGTAACATCCTGTGTAGCCAGTTGTATCCACCAACACTGTGCTCTAAAAAATAATATAGAGCCTCAACATAAAATATACGCTAATGGTTCCATGGGCTGCAAAGAACAATTTCTCGACTCTGTCATTTCTAACCAAGCAGATAGCAAAAAAAAGGAATCACTTTACTGCTTACATCGACTGCAAGAAAGCGTTTAAAATATATAAAGTGGATAGTAAGGATAATAACATAGTGACCTTTTAAAACTTATAAGGAGGACAAAAATTCATTTCCAAATAAATGGTGAAAACAATATCGAAACTGATAATATTGCAATCAAGCAGGGCCTATTCCAAAGAGATTCATTGAGTCCACTGTAACTTTGTCTAAGACAGGTTTTAGCATAAAAATACCACTACTGCAGAGGCAAAGCTTAATGTTTAATTGTACTATATATATATATATATATATATATATATATATATATATATATATATATATATATACACCTAACTTAATACTATTGCTTCCACTCAAGTTTAATCAGATGCTAAAGTTTCTCTCTATATATATATATATATATATATATATATATTATATATATATATTACACCTAACTTAATCAACTATTGGCTTCCACTCAAGTTACCTTAATCAGATGCTAAAGTTTCTCTAATGATGTTTGTATGCACTTCAGTCTTGAAAAGTGCCTTGTCTTATAGTTAGAGGAAAGGTTCAGCCCGGCAGAAAATGGCCCGAACATCGAGGCCATGGATGAAAATGATATGTATAAATTGATTGACCATAAGCAAATGAAAAACTAGATAATCACCGAGTTTATACGAAGGGTAAAATAGCTAATTGTTCGTAAAAAAACAGATTACTAATTTAAGAACTTATTTTTAGGAGCAGGCTGAGACATCTACTCTACATCGCCCGATTTGTGCAGTAAATGATACAACGCCGATCAAAGCGAGGGAACCAGAAATGGGCATAAACCATCTTACAAGCGACGAAAAAATGCGCACCTGGATGGGTAAACCTCTGCAAGAGAGACATCCCAATGAAGACAAACAAGACTATGTCGGCAATATAGCGTCAAACTATTGGTTGAAATCAGGAAAGATGTTCCGTGAAACAGGAGGCCATTCCCAAAAAGACAAATGCCAAAAAATTAATAATAATAATCAATAAGTAATAGTAATAAGTAATAATAGTAGATACGTTAATACAGCTTGAATTTGTTAATAAAACCATCTAATATTTTGAACACCCTGTAAAAAATTTTGTTATAATTTTATTTATTTGTCAACGAGCCATTGCCCAATTTAAATAAAATATTACAATATTATAATACAAAAACATAAAATTTTAAAATTTAAAACCCTCGTTCATTACTTGTGATAAAATATAAAACAGAGAAAAAAAAAGAAAGAAACGAAACAAAAACCAGGTCATGATTTAAAATCGATTACACTAAATTACACAGCTAGTAGCATCAAACAATCATGTGCAAGATATTAATTGCACTTTAAAAATACTTCGCTTTTCAAAACCTAACAGATTAGCATATTGATTAGCAAACCTAACAGATCTAGATATATAAGAATTATATCCATAGTTTATTCGATTCTGGGTAATGTGGAAAGGTTTGTTTGATAAACCTAGTTTGCCTCAAAGACAAAATAGACAAAATTTATCGACCACGTGACCTTCTCATTGGTCATTTACGTGACGCGGTCGATAAACCTGGCAAATTAGAAGGAAGTGAGGGGACTGCTTTGCGTCAGTTTTCTCTGTATTGCAAGGATCAGTCTATCTTGTATTATATGTCTATGGTTTCCTAAATAGAATATGGAGGTTAATTTTTCCTAACAGTTGTGGACTGCAACTATGGGAATGCAGTAGATTGTACAGCATAGTTAGATCCTTCTGCATGAGTATGACTTGAAGAGTTGTGAGGTTGAGTGTAAGTGACTTTGTTAACTGTATGGTGATCCTTAAATGCAATAAATCTTAGGAATTTATGTTGAACCCTCTTAATAGCCTGAATAGGAAAATTATAGTGGGGGAACCAGACACAAGAGCAGTAATCCAAGTGAAGTCTCACTAGTAAACAGTATAATAATTTAATGGAAATGATATTAATAAAAACCTTAGCGCAGCATTTGATAAAGCCCAGCATTTGAAGTGACTTTGAAATAGTTATTGATATGTGCAGTATGAATAATAAAGTGGAATCAAGGATAACACCTAAATCTTTAACCTGACTTACAGGACTTTAACCTGAGTTATGGACAACCTTTTATGGTATAGATTTAGTTGGTGGGGGTTTTTGTTACGACTTAAGACCATTAACTGGCACTTTCTAACATTGAGTTCAATACTTTTTATTTGACACTTGATGAAGCTTTGGTGAAGCCTTATTTGTATTCTTTCTGTAAGATAAGAAGATAACCACTTTAAAAGTTGCCCCTAAATACACAGATTATGTAACTTATTAATTAAAACTTTATGATTTATATGATCAAACGCATTTGTAAAGTGCGTATACACATCATGAGTTTCAATACCTTTCTCCTCCTTCTTCTAAATATGCCTAACTTCTAGAGACGTTGGCGACCACATTGACCCAACTTATTCTATTCACAGTAGCTCGAAAAAGATCAGTTGACGTTAGACTGTCGTTAGACTGACAATCTTGCCCTGTAGAATAAACTGTAGAAGTCGGTATTTATCATTACGCATGATGTGGCCAAAGTAAGCCAATTTTCTGTTTTTATGGTGTTAATAATTTCTTTGTTTTTTCTTAGCCTCTGGAGAATAGTTGTTACTTGAGTGGTGCATATATGAGACCCTCAACATACGTCGGTAGTACCACATTTCAAATGCCTCCAATCGTTTTATGGCATCTTCTGTAAGGCTCCAGCTTTCTACTCCATGATTGATATATGATTTTCTCTGGGGTATTACCGGGTGCTTTCCATGCATAAAGTCTTCTTGGATGTAATTTAAAAAGTGTATTCGTTACAACCATATCCGTCTCTTGGCAAAATTGGATTATTCTTTCTCCTCTTTCGTTTCTTATGCCAAGACTGAGTAAGTTCATGTTTTTTTTTGTCAGTATTAGAGTTTTCTAGAGTCTGAAGTTGGGTAGATAGAGTCACGAATGTCGAGGTGTTGAGAAGAATGGGTAAAGATAAAGAGGTCTTAAATACAGTTAAAGTCAGAAAACTGCAATATCTGGGACATGTAATAAGGGGCGAAGGAGTCGCCGAGCAAGACGCATCTCCTGGTTGAATAATTTGAGAGCTTGGTTTAACTGCACTTCTGCTGACCTCTTTAGAGCAGCGGCGTCGAAAGTGCGAATTGCCATGATGGTTGCCAAACTTCTTAGAGGAGATAGCACGTAAAGAAGAAGAAGAGTCTGATAGAAATTTTCTATTTCTTCTTGAGTGGACTCTGATGCCGGTGCGTAGACCTGAATGATGTTTATATTAGAGGGACCTAAGTTAATTTTCAATAGCACAACTCTGTGTGATAAATCCTATTACTGTTTAGCTATTTCCCTTTTTATTATTATCGCTACGCCATTTCGGTTTCTTGTTGTGTCGTCTCCAGAATAATAGATATGGTGTTCATATCTATCTTTCCCCAAATATTCCAAAATAAAATCAGTAAAAGTCAATAAATAAAGCTTAGTTAACCGGTGATGAAAAAATCCAAGTTGTTGGTCTACAAAATAGCATTTTAAGTTATCACCTAAATATTCACAAACCAGGCTCGCGAATACTTTTGGAATACAACTAAGTATACTGATGGTCTGTAATTGTTAACCTGAGAATTATCTCCTTATCAAAAAGGGTCTGGAAAATAGAAAGCTGCAGTGTTTAATAACGAACGGTGGAAGCCCATCAGGATCTGGTCCCTTGTGGATATCTAAGGTAGACAGTTTTTCATAAATCTGAAATAGATGTACTAAATTGTGATTTAACAATGTCTATACTAGTAGAACCAGTGATATGATTATAGTGTACAACTGATGGTATATTATGTTTGCTATTTTTATTACCAAATTTCCAAAATTTTTAATATTGTCTCTGAAAGATGATTCAGTTAATGTAATGTAATCTTGATAACATTGTTGTTTTAAGCGTTTAAATTGAGCCCTTAATGCAGAAAACTCATTAAAAAGAGTGGAGGATTGAGTTCTAAGATATTCTTTGTGAACTTCTTTTTTCTGAATAATTTTAACTTTAGAGATCTAGAGAAAACCAAACCGGAAATTTCTTTTTGAATACTTTTTAACGGAAATATAAAGATGAATTGTTAAGTATATAATGTAAAAAATACTGACCATATCATCAAGACTTATTTTTAAACAAATTATCCCAATTAAATTGAGAAAGAAAACCTAGAACTTCTAGGATGTTCATTGAATGGAAATCTATATAAAAAGCGTCACAAAAGAGATAGGTGAGTGATCAATACCCAAAGGAAGCAGAACTATCTCTGAAGTAAATATGTTAGCTTCACCATAACCCATGAAAATCAGATCCAGCAAATTGTTGTAGACATTTTTACTGAAGTTGACTTAATAAAGGTTATAGTATGAACATAAAAGATAAAAGAATCTGTATGGATTAAACTTCTCGAGGTGAAGCTTCTGTCAAAGGGGTACCCACTGGAGACATTCCATCCTTGGAACAGTTACAGTAAGGAAGGTATCCTTATCATAAGCTTTGTATCTCCCAGGATACAAAGCTTATGATAAGGATACCTGTAATTTTAATGGCCCTTAAAACTTTGGATTTTAAGTGGTTTTTCATACAGATACATAAATATATATGCAGATCACGACATTGTTTTATTGACCATACAACACAATGGCAATTGCTAAGTCACAAAAATGAATTATTGAGAAAATGACGATTGAAGTTGTTAGCTATCTTCAAAGCACTAGTGTTGCTAAGTAGTAAAATAAAATATTTTGTAATTCGGTCAAATGTTTCTGCAACGGTCATATTTTTGACACTAAACATAAAAAAACATTCAACCTACAAATGATTGAAAAAAATGACTTGGTACATTTTACCTCGATTTTATTTATTCAAAAATGTGACTTAATACTGAAGTAATAAAGGGGTTTTCAACTACTTCTTGGGTTTTATTCGCTAAACAGATGTTCATCATTACCTAGCTTCAATATTCTCCAATATTTCGACTCATGTACTATTTAGTATACCAACAATCAAAATTATCTGTAAGTGAAAGTAAGAGAAGTAAATGAGTGGTTGACCAATTTTTATTTTGTAACTTGTACAAAAATGTAACATTTTACAGTATACTTAATCGTAATCGTCATCAATAGTTTCATTTGATAAATTATTAGAATGTGGTAAATTATTATAAAAACTATGGGAACCCATTTTAATAAATTCTGCAAATGTTGGTATTTAGTAGAGGGTAGTGGATTCAGTTTTTCACGGATTAGAGGCAAATTAATGTAACCTAGTTTTGGATTTCTCCCGAGTCTAAGAGATCCAGTTCATAAAAGTCACTTTTAAAATCTGTTTGATAAAATAAATAACCAGGTGCATCTGCTCTCACATGCAATAGAACGGCCTTAGATATTAAAAACTGTTAAGATGTGTACATACTTTTAAAGTTCTTAAAATCATTCGTTTCCATTGCATCAACACTTCATAGGGATTTTTTTGTTACACATTCTGGCGGTCTGT
This sequence comes from Diabrotica balteata, assembly GCA_918026665.1. Lineage (NCBI taxonomy): Eukaryota > Metazoa > Arthropoda > Insecta > Coleoptera > Chrysomelidae > Diabrotica > Diabrotica balteata. The sequence continues at coordinate 72,059,482 of OU898280.1, read as the reverse complement.
TGCCAATCCCAAGGTGTCATAATGTGAAACTTTGGCTAGTTTTTTGATTCGCTTTCTATTCGCGCATGATGTGAATTCCCCTCTAGATGTGTATTTCCTCTCAATAAAAATTTATGAGTTATACTTTTAAGATTGAGACAAATTTGGTGGATATAAAAGTAGCACATAACCATAACGAGGTTTCTATCTTACGATGGGCAATTATCGGACCAAATTATTAAATCTTGAATAGTAGGTGATATGTTTGAGAACAATATCCATTTCAGCAAGCAGGAGACCATCTCGTTGACTCCCCTTCCAGCGATTGACTCGTCCCACATACAGAAATATACATTTTTGTTACTTGTATCATGGATGGTGTAGTTAAATGTCCATAGTTTTAGACTATAGAAACTGTGCATTTTTTAAGACAGGAGTAGGCAGGCACTTTTTAAGATCAACCAATATAACTTTTAGGCAAGGAATTGTGGAAGACCTCTCCTTATCAATGTTTTTAGATTGTATCGGTTAGATGCCTCTACCAGATGTCTATCATATTCATCTGGTAGGCTTTTCCTTTCTTCTAGCGTTTATGAATCGCGCAGCTTAATTTGGAAACCATCACAAGTATCGCATGTGTCATTAATGGGCGATTTAAAGGAATAGTTGAACTCTGTGTTAAATATTTCATTATAAAGCCATGGCTTGGCTATATTTTCCAATGATATATTCTGTTCCTCACATTGTTGCTTATAGAGGTCATACATTTTGGAAATATTCAAACGTGACCCTAGATAACTTTTATTGGTCGTTTCACGCCGGTAATGCAACTGTTCAACAGGTAATTGTAAAATGTGTTCTCTTACACTACGCCTCACTTCTTCGTTGATTTTGTTGGGCGAAACCTTGTTTCCTCTTCTATCTTCAGATACCACACCACTAGTTCCTTTCTTAGATAAAGCGGTTCTAACAAAGGTCTGCGAAATGTTTAATGTATTCAAGTAAAATAATTTACAAACGACTACATACGTCTGGTCTTTGGCGAGTGAATATCGTAAAGTTTCGTTCCGTTGATTTTTTCTTTCTCTCGTTCTTTCGCGTCGTGTATGGATGGGCTCAACTTTAACAGTTGATACGACAAACTGATGTTTCTGATTAATATCAATTTGAGCAGACCAAAACTGTTTTAAAATATCGTTACGATTTTCTCGTGAAAACTTCTCACTACATTTTAATTTGCAAGTTTCTTTGCACGTTGTACACAGTACATGTGGTTTTACTAGCTTATTCTTTTTCGATGTATACTATTCACCACCTGCTCCTTTTTCTTTTCTAACTGTCGACTTCAATGTTTTGTAATTCCTTTTACGTTTGCGTGTCTTTATTTTATTACCTCCTTGGACTTCGTCATTGAGAGTATTGCTGTTTCCATAATTTGCTTAATTTTCACCCGAAATACTCGAACCCTCAGACAACTGGTAATTTGGATCTTCATCTGAGTTCACAAAGATTTCGTCTAATTCAGTGACTAATGACCTAATCACTTGGGTTTGGTTCTGTTGATACTATGTCATATATTTGCTCATTTGTTGTACTCTCCGGTATGCTATTAGGTGTTATATTGGAAGTACATACTTCCGCTGCAACATTTCAAACATGTCCCTGGTGTAGGTCACCTGAAACTTCAGCCTCATATAAGTAGGAGTATTATGGCAACATTAAAAATACATAGCAACTAAAGTATCATTTAAAAAGTAGACATTAAAGAACTTAGTTAAAGGAACTGATTGTACTATTGTTTGAATGATTATCTCGTAATTATATTGTTTAAAAGTGTTTTTTGTATAGTGTGCAGATATCTATTTTTAACTTTTCAACCTATAAAAATAGTAATTATCACTTTCAAAATTGCTAACTAGAATAAAAGTATCATGTCACATACATCCATCAATAATTTGAGAAGTGTAGTGTACTAAGTCATTCAAACTATTTCATTTACCAAACTTTTAAGTCTTTAAATATTATGCATTGAAGAAATTTGACTTGTGCACTTTAATATGATGACAACCACTACTTAAATATTAACGAAAAATAAAACACAAAATAATTACCTGATATATTATTTCTAAGTGAGGTTATGTGGTCACATTCTTCTTTTGTAGTTATTTCAATATAATTTATTTTCTGTACTAAACAACACAAACGTTGTCCACGGCCCATTTTGTCAATGATTTCTTAAATATAGTATCACAATCACAATCGCTAAGTTTAAACTTATCTTTGAATATTTTTTGTGAATCACTTAGTACTCATAAACGCGGTAAACGCAATGACAATACAAAGTCAGACACATGACTACAGGCATTCGAGGTAAAGAGAATTAACTGACGTAATACAGTTTACTTCTAATACAGTGTGTGGGTTAGTACTGTTTAACGTCACATACCTTTGTAATTGAATGGTATTTAAAGTAGATCTGTTTACCACAGAAAATAGTATGAATATCAAATAATGAAATATCTCATTTTTGATATAATAGTGACTTGGTACAGTTTACTTATGAGGTATATTATATATATAATATACCTCATAAGTAAACTGTACCAAGTCACTATTATATCAAAAATGAGATTTCATTATTTGATATTCATACTATTTTCTGTGGTAAACAGATCTACTTTCAATACCATTCAATTACAAAGGTAGGTGACGTTAAACAGTACTAACCCACACACTGTATTAGAAGTAAACTGTATTACGTCAGTTAATTCTCTTTACCTCGAATGCCTGTAGTCATGTGTCTGACTTTGTATTGTCATTGCGTTTACACTTCTCAAATTATTAATGGATGTATGTGACATGATACTTTTATTTTAGTTAGCAATTTTGAAAGTGATAATTACTATTTTTATAGGTTGAAAAGTTAAAAATAGATATCTGCACATTAAACAAAAAACAATTTTAAACAATATAATTATGAGATAAATGCTTATATTTAAAGCACTTAAAAAGTTTGGCAGTTTGAGTGACTTAGTGACTTCTTAGATTATTGATGGATGTATGTGACATGATACTTTTATTCTAGTCAGCAATTTTGAAAGTATTGCAATATCTGGGACATTTAATAAGGGACGAAGGAGTCGCCGAGGAAGACGCATCTCCTGGTACCTGGACGGATATATATATATATATATATATTTGTTGCGATTTGCTTATAATTGTAAACAAATCAAAAGCAAAGAAAATCTCAGGGCTAAAAAATAATTTTTATTTATTTATTTTTTATTATAAACGTGGCTTCAAAGTATCTTCTGCTAGTTCTATTTAAAAAAAGATCAACAAAGAAAAATAATAGACAATCAATTCTGATATTAAAACAATTGTCCTTTATTTTAACATATATCCAATTAATTTAAATTTCCATTGAGGATAAATGTTACACCATACACTATAAATAGAATAACAAATAATCAATCATCCATCAAATCACACATCCCTTAATGCTCAATAAAATTAAATACATATATTTCTAAACTATTAATATAAAAATTTTAGAAATAATTATTGGTTCCTTGACTTCTTCCTGGATCCTACCAATTTCTCTGCTTTCTATTTCGCCTACTGTTTCTTTTGATAATAAAAGAAATAAGACTAACAGTATGTGAAAATGTCGTGATGTCGTTACCACAAGCTTCAAACTCCAATACAAACAAACTGCTTCCTCTCAGACACAACGAAAATATATCTGTTTGTACTTACAGTAATGCCTCTATTTCTACTGGAAATTGTCTTTATTTACCACAATGGCTGCTTAATTTTTCACACAAACACTAACCACTACTTCTTATAAATTCTCCAAAAACTTCCAGCTTTTTTAAAAGCAAAAGTGACATTGACATTTCTAATAAATGTCATAATCATAGATAAATAATATATTAGTAGAAATAGATAGGCAACTCAATGTATAAATTTCGTTCATTAGAACCCCTTGCGGCTGGGGTCAATACTAATCATCTTTTGGTGGCAAATTCGAATGAACACCCCTTACATAGGATACCCTTTAGCGCCTCTTGTGGGCTATTTCGTTACTAATTAAAATTTATTGGAAAATAAGGATATAAGATGCACAATTTTTTCTAGATATACGTATATTTATTTGTTGTTTAAGATAAAACAGTTATAAAATAATTACATAATATTTATTACACATATTTGCAGAAGTTAAATACTATTATTTTTTGCTTCCTGACAACTTACTATCATTCTTTTTGTAATTTTTCCATGATTTGTACACAACGAACAATACAATAATTCACCATGTTTAGTTTTGTTACTAGCACAACACAAAAATTCTTTGCTACAATAGGTAACTCAAAATAAACTTTAAAAATTAAGTAACCAAATTTAAATTAAAATTACTAAGAATAAATGCAAACGAAAGTTAAAGATAATAAAATAAAATTGAAAACTTGTAAACAAACGGAAGATCTGTCATTAATTTGGATTGACAGAATTGACATTGCTTCGTTTGATTATTTTATTTGGTTTATGATTGGTTAAAGTCTTCGTGAGAGAGATAGGCTGTCATTTCTCTTTATTAACCCGCTGGGGTCAAAGTGATGGGGGAATGAACTAAGTCATTCATATAAGATTCCTGGCCATGGTCATAATTAAATTGTCTTTTTATTGGAGAAAAACTTTATAGCTCACTTATTTACATATTCGGAACCCACTCACGTTGTTCTCGATAAATTGTTTATGATTTTACAACTAAACATGATTTAACAACTAAACTATTTCTATATACAGGGTGTTCTCGATTTTTCTTTAATGGTCTTTTAATTTTTAATTTTATTTAAAATTTGGGGATCTTATTAACTCCCCGCCTGGTGAAAAGATGAAAATTTCCCGCATATGCAACAAATTTTCTCGCGTCAACACTTAACTTCAAACTAACGAGATTACCCAAATTCCTTAAATCAAAAATTTTATATCTACTTAAAAAAAAACCTTTTCTTTTTCTATTCATGATATTTGTATACATCGTGAATATTGAAAATTCCTCTGATTCTTTCAGAGTCCATATGTCTCAGGACATAACTATTTACACCGTTTTCATTATTTACGATATATGGACCTTCAAACACCGGCATTAGCTTAGCACAAACATTGTTGGTGATGTTGGATACTCTCAGAGCTCTCACCAGCACCTTTTCGCCAACCTGAAAAGTGACAGGCCTTCTTTTCCTGTTACGGTACTGTCTTTGGACGTATTTCTCATTACTTCTTTGCAGTCTTCTCGCACCAATTCCAAAACTTGTTGATATTCTTGGATGTTTGTATCTTCCCACGGCCTCTCTGGCATTATTCCTTTCATAACATATTCCGGGGTTTCTTTTGTCACCGTGCTCGGGATCGTATTTAAATATTTTTCTATTTCTGTTATTTTTCTGTCCCATCGATTATGTTGTTCATCTGTAGCAATACGAAGAAATTTTGTTACCTCTTGGATAAATCTTTCCGACGGATTGCTCTGAGGGTGACGAATGCTGACAAAATTTGTCTCTATTCCTCTTTCCCTCAGCTGTCCTTTGAAACGATCGTTTCCAAAATACGTCGCGTTGTCCAATACAATCCTCCTTGGCGTTCCTACGGAATCTATGAAATCGTCGATTTTTCTCAATATTTCGAATCCTTTTGTCGTGCGACAACTATACAATTTCACATATTTTGAAAATACATCTAACATTACCAGGATGTGTTTATTTCGTTGATTTGTTATGACTAAATCACTCAACATATCGATTGCTACGATGTCCAATTTGTTTCGGGATACGATGTTTTTGGCGACATTTTCATTTTTGTAATTCTTACTTTTATATCTTTGACATTTACTGCACTTTTGGGTCATCTTCTTAGCTATACAATAATCTTGTCGACAAATATAATTTTCACGGAAAGCTAACCATACTTTCCGGGCTCCAACAATATATGTCCGTTATTTACATGTAAGTTTTCCATCAGTTTCTCGGCCAGTGTTGGTGTCACCAAATATAATTCTTTTCCTTCAATTCTTTTAAAGAAAATATCGTCTTCTCTTTCTGCTCTTCTTTTTTCCTTTTCCTCCAAACCTCCTTGATTCCTTCTTATTTCATTAATCGAGAAAATACCGTCTTCTTGTGCCAATCGGTTTAAACCTACTTGCAATTCAATCGCATCCTTTTTTCCTGTTTCTTCATCTCGGGTTAAAGCATCGGCTATGATGTTGTCCTTTCCTCGGATGTACTTGAATTCAAAATCGTACTCTTGTAGTAACAAAATTCCTCGATGTATCCTATTATTTACTAATCGATTCTTCATGATGTGGACTAAAGCGGCATGATCCGTCTCGATTGTAAATTTCACTCCCAATAGGTAGTATCGTAGCTTCTCAACACAAAATAGTACACTCGCGAATTCGAGTTCAGTAACGCTATATTTTCTTTCATGTGTTTTCGTTACTCGAGAAATAAAACATATCGGAACTTCCTGTTCATTCTGTATTTGTGATAAAACCCCAGCAAATTTTTGAATTGAAGCATCGGTTCTCAGAATAAATGGTTGGTGGTAAATAGGATGATACACCTTGATTTCTTTTGAGAACTCTTCTTTTAATCTTGCGAAAGCTTTTTCTTGTTCTTCCTTCCAATTCCATCTAATTCCTTTTTTTTTAGTAATTTAATTAGCGGTATTTGTTTCTCGCTTATGTCTGGGATTAGTTTTTTAAAGTAATTCACCATTCCGAGAAAACCTCTCAGTTTTCAAATTTTTCGGTCTCAGATAATCATTTATTAAATTTACTCGGTCTTCCGCTAGAGTAATTCCGCTCGTGTTCAGTTTAAACCCCAAATACACTACTCCCTTTTGGAAGAATTGGCATTTCTCTATGTTTAATTTCAAACCAGCCTGATCCAAATCTTCCAGCACCAATTTAATGTGTTTCAAATGACTTTGCGTATCCGGAGAAAAAATCAATAAATCGTCTATATAGTGGACAATAAAATCTTCATGACGGTTGAGAATGGTGTGCAAAACTCTCACCAGTGCTGCGCATGCACTTTGCAATCCAAAAGGAACTACCTTGAAACGATATACTATCCCATCAATTGAAAAAGCTGTATAATTTCGGCATTTTTCTGCTAATGGAATCAACCAAAAACTATGTTTTAAATCAATTTTGGAAAAAATATGTGACCCAATTATTCATCCAAAAATAGCCTCAATATTTAATGGTGATTCATATTGGAATACTGTATGCTGGTTGATGTTTCTCGCATCTAAACATAGCCTTAAATCTCCACTGCTTTTCTTCACTATCACTATTGGATTGACATAGGGTGAATCACATCTCGCTATAATCTGATCTTCCAACATTTTCTCGATTTCTCTTTTCACGTCTTGTCGATATTTATACGGGATGCGGTATGTTTTTGAACGAAAATTTATCAAATTTTTCACCTCAAATATATGCTCGTAATTTCTGGCCACTCTATTTTCTTCGTTTATTAAATTTTCGTAGTTTTTTAACATTAAACGCATCTCATTTTCTTGTTCTTTTCCGCAAATTAGCTCTCTTTTGTTCTCCGTATCTTGTTTACACATATTTACCGCGTATTCGGTGTCCTCGTTTGCATACACTTCTTCTTCAAATACCGTTGTTTATAACTTATCATCTTGCTTTTCGTTTATGCTCCCTGAATTCCATAGATCCCATGTATGACTGTCTTCCTTTAACTTTCTTTCCTTTTCTTCCTTTCTCTTTTCTTTTTCTTCTAAACTTCTCTCTTTTGAGGGAATCCATTCTTTAATTTCTTCTATCCTTTCCTTTTCTGGGCTCGTCTCATATGAAGAATGCCATGCGTTGACTTTTTCTAGTAACATCTCTTTTGAGGAATTCCATTCTTTAAATGCTTCTATCTTTTCCTTTTCTTCTTCTTCTTCTGGACTCGTATCTTTTGAAGAATGTGTAGCGTTTACGCTACTGATTAACCCCTCAAGAAATTTCTTATAACCCGCCTGCGATCGATTTTTAAATCGACATTTCTCCACTCACGCGCTGGGAGCGCTTTGAAAGGATTGATTGATTTTGTGCGGAAGCAAAGCAGTCAGTTTGGTCAAGAGACTCACTACGCAGACACGCCAACCGGTGAAATTTTTTCACCTTCAAAGTGACGGAATTGGAACAAGGAAAATAATTTGGGGGAAGAATAAAATAATTCATAAATACAAATAAAAATAATAATTAATTTATTAAAATCAAGATTCATGTATAAGAGTTCCACAGAAAAAGGAAGATTTTTTTTGGCGTGCTGCGGCTCCATGTAAGTAAATCATTTCATACGTATTATCTCCTTATCATACAATAAAATTTATCATTGCAGTTTAGTATTTCTTTAGAGATTTATTTTTGAGTTCCGAAATAATTTAAATATAAAATTTCCTTGATTGACTTTGCAAAGAACAGAAGGTCATTTTTTATATACTTAAACTTAAATTCTGTTTTAGTCCATGTTGTTATCATTAAGTTTTTTTTTTGGTTCCCTTTTTATCTAACTCTTTTTTGGTGGAATATAAAAGGTTCTACAAATGTGGTACAGCCTTCTGTATTCTGCGCATGTTCATTTCATGGCGCAAGCCTGTCATGTTTGCGAAGTAACTTCGGAAATTCTGACATGTTGACATAACATAATGTTTTGTTTTGGTGCAGTCAATCTATGCTGCTACAAGTATTAAATAAAATAGTAACTAAATCTAATAATTAATCCTTTTAGATTTCGTCACTTCACTTGAGAGTATTCTCTTAAGAATATTCCCTCAAGAAATAGTAACAGAATTTATTAAATAGTTAGCAACTCTCCTGGATTTTGCCGTCCAGTCACTCCAAGCAGATAGACCAGTGACTGGTTTTGTGCCCAGACTCTCCTGGGATTTGTCCTTTACAGCAACAAACCGATTAGCCGTGCCAAGAGGAGTTTTCCTATGGACTTATAGTGATTTTAAGATAAGTTGTTTAACTTTTAACTGTTAACTGTTTAACTTTTTGTTACTTTCTATTTATCAGTGTACACTCTTCATATGCATATGATCAGGTGAATGCATTTTTGATATAATCTAATTCTAAAATATCGGGGAGAAAAAAAAATACATTTCATGGGTTACTAGGTTTTTTTTTAACTAGGATATAGAGAGTCTGACCAAACTCACTTTTTTTGATATAATATTTTGTAATACAATATATTTTGAGATAATACAATTTTGATATTGGGGGAGGGAAATAAATTTCATGTTATTTTTAAAAACTTTGTATAAGGAGTATTGAAGACTCACTTTTTGGATGTAATATAATATAATTGTAATAGATTTATCAAGTTTGATATCTTTACAATATTGTAATTAGTATCTCATTTTAGTAGAACTATTTAAATTTAAATTACTAACCTTTAGTGTTAAGACCTTGGCTACCATACGGACTATTCTTTGTGTTACTAATATTTTAAACTTTATTTGGCCAGTGGTAGTGACTATTCGCTTGTTGAGGGGCTATTAGGTCCTATTGAATCTTTACACTACCCACTACCACTGTTATTTAGCTTTGCATTAAATGTAAATTGTTCATACATATATATCTATATACACGTTTTATAAATATATTTATTGTTACTATTTTGAGTTTTATTTCAGTTCTACTAACCAGTATAGAATATAGCAAAACAAGACTAGTATTCAGTATTTTGTATTTCAGGTTATTATCTCCAGAATCATTTGTTTCCAATCATTTGTTACTTCAAAATCTCAACTATCGTTGAGTTGGCGCCCTTCTTTTTCTCTTCTTATTGTCCTTTTCCTATAAATTTATTCCCAGTGACCTTCTTTAGTTGTAACACATTTGATATTAACAAGTCTCATTTCGTTTCTTGTCTCATTAGCTCATTATCCTTGCTATCTGCTTTGTATCTTTAAAGCCACAATTCAGTGCATTGAAGCTAGCCCGAACACTCACTTGAGATTTAGTGTCTCTTTGGCCATTTAAATTTGTTCCTCTGAGCTTAGCCATATTTTAGTATTTTTCATGACCTCTCTTCCAGTTCTTCTGGAATTTGGAAGTCTTACACTTCCTAAAATCCAATACTCCCGGAGTATTGAGGTTTCAATTGGCGCCCAACGTGGGGCTTCTTTTCCACTTCTGCCTTTAAAAAAAATATATATATCTCCTTTAATTTTTGGTTTTGATCCTGGGTTGTTGTGATTGTCACTAGTTGTGCTTTTAGATTTTCATTTTAACGTTTAGTTTTATACTTCAATTTTTTTGGACATTACCTTATATCTATATCTTAAATTGACTTGTTTTGCTATATATTGTGTAGACTAAATAAATTGCTTTGTTTTTGATTGATTAAATAACAATTTTAGATTAATAATAAATTAATTAAAAATTTAAATAACTAAAGTTAACTATTTCACATATTTTACAAGTCCGGAGTAGTCAAGAAGTTGAGTCACTACCTCGAAATAACAGTTTTTTGAAATTTTAGGTTCCTTGGGGTGTTGTAGCAGTATATTTCATTGGATTTCATAACTGGACCAAAACAATTAAACATTACTGGTATAGGTATCCCCTCAGAATATTAATTTGGAGTCAGAGAGTAAGTTAAACTTTGCCTACTTTTACTCATTCTCTTGTATATTTCTCAGTTGTATAAAATGTCTGCTTTCAAGGTAGAGCATCTGTTTGCACAATCTGTTTCAAGGTAGAGCACTCCTGAATTAGAGTATGAGTTGAGAGTCCGTCACTTAAACGATCCATCTTTGACAAGGGTGGAAAGGAAAAGGGTAGTGTTGCGTGGTGCATTGATGCAAACTTCATCCAATCGGAGTTTCGCTGTTCTGTCAGCTTCCCATCTTAATTTTAAGGACGAGATTGCTGAAATAGAGGTTACTCTTGCAGATCTGGTGGTCAAAATTAATTCTTTTGTTGGTTCTTCTAGTGATACTGCCTATGCTCGTTATACTTCTCGGTTAGGTCATGTTGCAGCTAGAATCCATCTGTTAGAAGCTACAACAGAGGAAGAGGAGGAAGTGAAGAGGTCTCTTAATTTCGGGGTTTTGATTCTGGAAGGTGAACTTGATTGTAAATGATTCCCCAGGCACAGTCAACTCCTCATAATGCTAGTGTTCCAGTCAACTCGTTTCCTTTTGTTAAGTCTGCTCCTATTCATAAATGGGGTGTGCATTTTTCAGGACAATCAAATGAAAATGTAGTTAGTTTCTTGGAGAAGGTAGAATGTCTGCGCATAGTACGTGGTAACAGCGAGGAAGAGTGTTACTCTTCTGCTGCCGATTTATTTAAAGATTCAACTTTTACTTGGCACCTCAATAACCGAGGTAGTTTTGCTTCTTGGCAAGATGTAGCGTTTACGCTACTGATTAATCCAATATTCAATTTAAAAATCGTATTCACAGAGCCCCTCACGAAATTTCTTGGGATCCGCCAGCGATCGATTTTTAAATAAACATTTCTCCACCCACGCGCTGGGAGCGCTTTGAAAGGAAGATCGAGGTTGTGCGGAAGAAGTTTCAGTTTGGTCAAGAGACTCACTAGGCAGACACGCCAACCGGTGAAATTTTTTCACCTTCAAAGTGACGGAATTAGAGCAATAAAATAATCTGGGACGAATAAAATAATATCTAATTCAATAATCATATCTCAGTAATAAAAATAATAATAAGTAAATTTTAAAAATCAAGTTTCATTTATAAGAGAAACACATAAAAAGGAAGATTTTTTTTTGGCGTGCTGCGGCTCCATGTAAGTAAATAATTTCATACGTATTATCTCTTTATCATATAATCAAATTTTTCATTGCAGTTTAGTATTTCTTTAGAGATTTATTTTTGAGTTCCGAAATAATTTAAATATAAAATTTCCTTGATTTACTTGCAAAGAACTGAAGGTCATTTTTTATATAGTTAAACTTAAATTCTGTTTTAGTCCATGTCGTTATCATTAAGTTTTTTTTGGTTCCCTTTTAATCTAACTTTTTTTGGTGGAATATAAAAGGTTCTACAAATGTGGTACAGCCTTCTGTATTCTGCGCATGTTCTTTTCATGGCGCAAGCCTGTTATGTCTACGAAGTAACTTCGGAAATTTTGACATGTTGACCTAATGTCACTAATGTTTTGATGTTTTGTTTTGGTGTAGTCAATCCACGCTGCTACAGCTATTGAATTACATTTTTTAAATTACATAACTCTTTTAGATTCCGTCACTTCACTAGAGGATATTCTCTTAAGAATATTCCCTCAAGGACTAGTAACAAAATTTCTTAAATGGTTAGCAACTCTCCTGGATTTTGGCGTCACTCCAGATAGACCAGTGACTGGTTTTATGCCCAGACTCACCTGGGATTTGTCCTTTACAGCAACAAACTAATTTAGCCGTGCCAAGAGGAGTTTTTCCTATGGACTTATAATGCTGTAAAGATAAGTTGTTTGACTGTGTAATTTTTTGTTACTGTCTATTTTGTTAACTTTTAATATGCATATGATCAAGTGACTACATTTTGATAAAATATAATTTTGGTATTATTGGGAGAGGGAAAATACCTTTCATGTTTTATGAGGTTTTATTTTAATTAGGATTTCAAGAGTACTGACCAAACTCACTTTTGCTATAATATTTGTTTTAATACAATACATCTGATATCATACAATTTTGATATTGGGAGAGGGAAATAAATTTCATGTGGTTTTTTAAAAAACCTTATATAAGAAGTATCGAAGACTCACTTTTGAATGTAATATGTTTAATATAATTGTAACAGATTTATCACTTCTGATATCTTTACAATATTGTAATTTGTATCTCATTTTAGTCGAACTAGTTAAATTTAAATTACTACCTTTTGTGTTAAGACTTTAGCTATGATACGGACTATTCTTGGTGTTACTAATATTTTAAACTTTATTTGGCCAGTGGTAGTGACTATTCACTTATTGAGGGGCTATTAGGTCCTATTGTATCTTTACACTATCCACTACCATTGTTATTTAGTTTTTGCATTATATGTAAATTGTTACTACATATATATCGATACACATTTTTATAAATATATTTATTGTTACTACTTTGAGTTTTATTTCAGTTCTACTAACCAGTATATAATATAGCAAGACAAGATTAATATTTAGTATTTTTGGATTTCAGGTTATTATCTCTAGTATCATTTGTTTCTGGTCATTTGTTACTTCAAAATCTCAACTATCGTTGAGTTGGCGCCCTTCTTTTTCTCTTAAATTTATTCCCAGTGACCTTCTTTAGTTGTATCACATTTGATATTACCAGGTCTCATTTCGTTTCTTGTCTCATTAGCTCAGTATCCTTGCTATCTGTTTATATCTTTAAAGCCACAATCCAGTGTATTAAAGCTAGCCCGAACACTCACTTGAGATTTAGAGTCTCTTTGGCCATTTAACTTTGTTCCTCTGAGCTTAGCCATATTTTTAGTATTTTCATCACCTCTCTTCCAGTTCTTCTGAAATTTGGAAGTTCTACACTTCCTAAAATCCAATACTCCCGGGGTATTGAGGTTTCAATTGGCTAGACCCAACGTGTGGCTTCTTTTCCACTTCTGCCTTAAAAAAAAATTATATATATCTCCTTTTAAATTTGGTTTTGATCTTGGGTTGTTGTGGTTTTCACTGGTTGTGCTTTTAGATTTTTATTTTACCGTTTAGTTTTATACTTCAATTTTTTTTTGACATTACCTTATATCTATATCTTAAATCGACTTGTTTTGCTATATACTGTGTAGACTGAATAAATTGCTTTGTTTTTTATTGATTAAATAAGAATTTTAGATTATTAATAAACTAATTAAAAATTTGAATAACTAAAGTTAACTATTTCACATATTTTACAAGTCCGGAGTAGTCAAGAAGTTGAGTCACTACCTCGAAATAACAGTTTTTTTGAAATTTTAGGTTCCTTAGGGTGTTGTAGCAGTATATTTCATTGGATTTCATAACTGGACCAAAACAATTAAACATTACTGGTATAGGTATTCCCTCAGAATATTAATTTGGAGTCAGAGAGTAAGTTAAACTTTGCCTACTTTTACTCATTCTCTCGTATATTTCTCAGTTGTGTAATATGTCTGCGTTCAAGGTAGAGCATCTGTTAGCTCCTGAATTAGAGTACGAGTTGAGAGTCCGTCACTTAAACGATCCATCTTTGACAACGGTGGAAAGGAAAAGGGTAGTGTTTCGTGGTGCATTGATGCAAACTTTATCCAATCGGAGTTTCGCTGTTCTGTCAGCTTCCCATCTTAATTTTAAGGATGAGATTGCTGAAATAGAGGTTACTCTTGCAGATCTGGTGGTCAAAATTAATTCTTTTGTTGGTTCTTCTAGTGATACTGCCTATGCTCGTTATACTTCTCGGTTAGGTCATGTTGCAGCTAGAATCCATCTGTTAGAAGCTACAACCGAGGAAGAGGAGGAAGTGAAGAGGTCTCTTAATTTCAGGGTTTTGATTCTGGAAGGTGAACTTGATTGTAAAGTGATTCCCCAGGCACAGTCAACTCCTCATAATGCTAGTGTTCCAGTCAACTCGTTTCCTTTTATTAAGTTTGCTCCTATTCATAAATGGGGTGTGCATTTTTCAGGACAATCAAATGAAAATGTAGTTAGTTTCTTGGAGAAGGTAGAATGTCTGCGCATAGCACGTGGTAACAGTGAGGAAGAGTGTTACTCTTCTGCTGCCGATTTATTTAAGGACTCAGCTTTTACTTGGTACCTCAATAACCGAGGTAGTTTTGCTTCTTGGCAAGAGTTAGTTGCCAAACTCAGATCAGATTTTCTTCCTTATAACTATGAGGACAATCTTCTTGATGAAATGAAGTCTCGAAAACAAGCTCCGCAGGAGAAGGTAACTATATTTATTAACGAGATTGTTAGTCTGTGTAAACGTCTGGAGACTTCTGAACCTCATATTGTCAGGATTATTAAGAAAAATTTGTTGCCATCGTACCATTCTAGTCTGGCATTTACAGATATTCCCTCGATTGCTGATCTTACTGAAAAATTTAAGAAGCTGGAAGAAGTTTTGTCATGGTCTTCTGACAGCGTGTCTAGAGCTCCTATTCGGCAGAATTTTAGAAATCCTAATTCGTCCTATTCGGGTAGACCAAATTATTCTCGGTCTGATAATGTCTCTTCTTTTAATTCGAAGCTTACCTGTTGGAATTGTCGTCAGTCAGGACATGGTTACTACGAATGTTCTGAACCTAGAATTCGGTTTTGTTGTGGATGTGGACGTCAAGGTGTCCGCAAATTTGAATGCCAATTCTGTTCGGGAAACGACAGAAGGGGTGGGTTGGCCCTGGCTCCTACTCCTCGTCAAAATACAGGGAATACAAACACTGTCCAAACTCCTCAAAGCCAAGAAACCAGTTTCTCGAGTCTGGATGCCCAAGCTTCCACAAGCCGAACATCTCACCCTCTACCGAAAGACAAAAGACCACAGAACGGCAAATATCAACCGAAGAGAGGACAACGTTAGTTGAGCACGAGCACCGTAATTCTTCTGTAGTTTCTTCATGTAATCCCTTGTCTTCGTTTGTTGATTTAGATATAAACTCATTGTTGGTTCGAAAAAACAAGGATAATCGTCCATATCTTGAAATCTCTATCTTAGGACATTCTTGTTTAGCTTTACTGGACACAGGGTCCAATATCTCTATTTTAGGTTCTCTAGGTCTGGAATTTCTCCAGAATTCAAATGTAAATATAGGGATAGATCAAAGTTTGCAGGTGACTACAGCTGATGGTCAAGTTCAACCAATTTTAGGTCAATTCACTACTGAGATTTCTGTGAGTTTTTGTAAAAGAATGATTACATTCTTTGTTATCCCTTCGGTTAAAAATTCAGTTATTCTAGGAATGGATTTTCTGAAAACTTTTAATAGTGAGTTAAATTTTCCTGAATTTTCCTTATCTGTCTCTTCGTTTAATATCTCTTGTGTTAATGCAGTTAAAAATATGAGTAGACGTAATGCTCGTGAACTAGAACAGTTAAATAATGTTATCAAATCATTCTCTTCTATCTCTTCAAAAAATAAGTTGGGTAGAACTCATCTCATCGAACATCACATTGATGTGGGTTCGTCCAAGCCCTTCAGACAATACCAATATCCCTTGCCTCAAGCCTGGCATGAAAGCCTAGTTAAGGAGGTAGATGAAATGCTTAAGTTAGGTATTATTGAGCCCAGTACTTCTTCTTTTTGTAGCCCTTTGTGGTTGACAAAAAAGAAAGACGGGACTTTTCGTGTCTGTTTTGACGGACGTAAACTTAACAGTATAACTATGAACAGAGACGCGTATCCTATACCTCGTATAGATATCATCCTGAGTAAGTTACAAAATGCTAAATTCATTTCATCTATTGACTTGAAGAAAGCATTTTTACAGATTCCTCTCAGCGAAGAAAGTAAAAAGCTCACTGCCTTTGCGGTCAATGGAAAAGGATTGTATCAGTTCACTACAATGCCTTTTGGTCTTGTGTCTGCTCCGCAAACTATGTGTCGGTTGATGGATTTGGTAATTGGCCCTGCTTTAGATCCTTTTTGTCAATATTATCTTGATGACATTCTTGTCATTACTCCCGATTTCGAAACTCATATCTCTGTATTGCAGCAGTTGTTTCAGCGTTTAAAAGACGCAAATTTGACTATTAACTTAGATAAAAGTAGCTTTTGTCGTGAGTCTATTAAGTTTTTAGGATATGTTGTAGATTCTCAGGGTCTTCGTACTGATCCTGATAAGGTATCAGCTATTCGTGATTTTCCTGTGCCTAAAAATACCACTCAAGTCCGTCGATTGTTAGGAATGGTGGGTTATTATAAAAATTTGTCAAGTCTTACTCTACCTTGTTTTCTCCTATCACATATTTACTTCAAAATCGGAAAAAGGGACAAAATATTGTGTGGACTCCTGAGGCTAATGAAGCTTTCATTAAAATCAAGGAGGCTCTCACAAATTCTCCTGTTATGGTAGCCCCAGATTTTACTAAGCCTTTTTATCTGATGACAGATTGTTCAAACACAGCATCTGGTGGGGTACTCTATCAAATTGTTGATGGAGAAGAACACCCTATAGCCTACACCAGCAAGAAATTAAATAAAGCCCAGAAAAATTATACTACAACTGAAAAAGAGTTGTTAGCTATAATTACGGGTATTAAACATTTTAGATATTTTCTTGAAGGTCGTTCGTTTACGGTCATAACTGACCATAGTAGTTTGGTGTGGTTACAAAATATGAAGAACCCATCTCCTCGTTTGGCTAGGTGGATTTTAAAATTGGCACAATACGATTATAAAATTGTTCATCGTAAAGCTTCAGGTGTAGTAGTCGCTGATGCTCTCTCTAGAACTTTCGATATTAATTTGTTAGACTTATCTTCCTTACAACCAGATGACTTGTATCGAAAAATGTTGTATGATGTACAGAATGTACCAGGTAAATTTCCTGATTTTAAAGTTGAACATGGTGTTTTGTATAAACATGTCTTAAGTTCCATGGATGCCCTTACTGGAATGTCGGATTGGAAGATAGTCGTTCCAACTCCTAATAGAGCAGAGGTTTTGGCCACTTTTCATGACCATCCTACTGCAGCTCATTTTGGTTTCTACAAAACTTTCCGTCGTATATCGGAACTCTATTACTGGCCGAAGATGCGTCAAACTGTACTACATTTAGCTATATCGCTAAATGCAAAATCTGTGCTACATGCAAACCGACAAATCTTCCCCAACCAGGTTTAATGGGTAGTTATCGACGGATTGATTTTCCGTTTCAACTTATATCTTTAGATCTCACTGGTCCGTACCCTAGGTCTTATAAAGGTTCCCAATATGCTTTAGTAGTTGTTGATTATTTAACTAAATTTCCTTTGGTCCATACCATGTCGAAGGCAACTACTTCTTTTATTATTAAATACCTCGAGAATGAAGTTTTTTTAATTTATGGTGTTCCACAAATTGTTTCATGTGATAATGGACCCCAGTTCACAGCTAAGGCTTTTCGCGATCTCATGGCTAAATACAATGTACAAAAGATCTGGTACAATGCGAACTATCATCCACAAGTCAATCATACCGAAAGAGTAAATAAATCAATTGTGGCTGCTTTAAGGTCATATTCTTTTCCTGATCAGAGAGCTTGGGAGACTCATATCCACTCTATAGCACAAGCGATCGGGACCTCTTCTCACGAAATAACCAAGTGTCCTCCATCTTATTTAATGTTTGGTCGTCATGTCCCTCTTTCTGCTGATTATTTTGGTAAGATTTCAGAGAATGCCAATAACTTTCCCACTATATCAGATAAATTACACCGTTTAGAAGATATGCAGCATCTTCCTGATATTTATGTGGATGTTCGCAAACGGTTGAAAACATCTTATGCTAGAAATAAATGCCAGTATGACCTGAGAAAGCGAGCCTTATCTTTCAGAGTTGGAGATTCTGTTTTAAAGAGGAACTTTGTCAAGTCTGATAAATTGAACTTCCAATCTGCTAAGTTATGTCAGAAGTACATACCTTGTACGGTTATTAAAGTTATTTCTCCTTTAATATACGAGCTGAAGGAAACTTCTACTGGTAGGAAACTAGGAAGGTTTCATGTTAAAGACTTACTGGAAGACAAGACAGTGGGCCCACATAACTTGTCAGATAATTTTCATTCTTCATCTTCTGATGAAGATTAACTGGTCCATTATCAATGCTGTACCAGTTTGGTTGTTTAAGATCTGATTATCTATTTTGTTTACCTGGCAAAAACCATAAGATGTGCTATTTTGCCTTCTAGTTTTTTTTATCTTATTTTAATGTTGGTTATTATCTTGGTTTATGGACTTGCTAATTTTGTTGTTTGTTTTCTCTCAAAAGTCCAACTGCATATCATAGGAGTACAGGAAGGATATATGGGAATTTCCCCATCTTGAGTTCTGAGTTGAATAGATATTTACAGGGATAATTCGGAAAACATTCCAAAGATTTTCTTTAATAGTGTTGTATGGTTTTGTGGATCCGGACCATAAAGCTTATGCATCCATATTCACTTACTGTGTCGGTGTTTTAGCGTGGGTTCAGGATTGATCACCCTGGATGTGTGCCCTCACTTGGCTCAGAAATATATCAATACATATTAGTTTTTCCTTGAGTGTCTCTTAGGTTGAAATTAGAATATGTCGTTTAGAATTGGATCGTTCTAATATTCAGAAGTAAGCCTGTTTAACTTGGAGGTCAGCTCCTATGCTATTATCTTTCAAAGTATTTGAGTTTTAACATATCTTATTGTATACTGTTTGTTAACCTGTCTCTCTACTAGTGATATGGATTGGTAGATGTGAGTTATCTTTATCTGTATCTTAATTGAGTTTATCTTTACCTTTATGAAGTTTATCTCACACCTTTAATGGAGTTTATCTCGTACCTTGACTGAGTTTATCTCGTATCTTTACCTTGAGTGTATCTTTATCTTTACCTTAATTGGTTTATCTCATACCTTTACCTTAAATTAGTTATCTTTACCTTTACCTGGATAAGTTTATTTCTTATCTATATCTTATGAATATATATCTTATCTTTATCTTGATTATGGAGTCTTAAAAATCTGTCTTTTACTGTTCTTGTCGTGAGTAAAGAATTGGACCACGTCTATAGTACAGTTTGGGTATTACAGTTAGGATCTCTTTTATCTTTCCTTCTACCAAGTGTATAGCGGGTAGAAGTGAGTTTTGTGCATATCCTCTACCATGAGTAGATCTGGACTTGCAATTATCTTTTACCTTTTGTGCATATCCTTTACTATGAGTTGGGATTGCATTTATCTTACTTACCTTTTGTGTGCTTTCCTACCGCTGCTAAAGCAAGTAGGTGTATTGTATTATCTTTTACTTTGAATTTTCAATATGTTGTTGATATCCCGAACCATATATATATGTTTAGGTTTGTAGTTTCAACTAGTCCTGAGTAATTAGGCCCTCATTGAACTCTATGGTGACTAATAGAATCTGGTCGCTCTAGTGTCAACGTTAGGTAAAGTTCATAGGACTTTGTTTGAATTTCGTTGTTATGAATGGTTCTTGGGGATATTGTGTTAGGGGTTGTTAATACACACCTATAAGGTAGTTTTAACGATGGTTGTTTTTACTAATACTTGAGAATGTAGATAAGTAGTGTTAAAAGTTAACTTGATCTGTAAGGTTATAGAATTAAACTTAAAATGTATACTTTTTTATCTTTGGTTTATACTAAATTAACATACATTATCTCATTAAAAAAAATGTATGACTTCGTCTCATATTCTTCGTTCCATATTTTTATTTCGTCCTTGATTTTATTCCAATTCCTGAGCAAATGGTTGACTGGTGAGGAAAAACTACACAAAAAAAAGTTCCTTTTTTTTTGCTGTAGATGAGGGAGAATGTAGCGTTTACGCTACTGATTAATCCAATATTCAATGTAAAAATCGTATTCACAGAGCCCCTCACGAAATTTCTTGGGATCCGCCAGCGATCGATTTTTAAATCGACATTTCTCCACCCACGCGCTGGGAGCGCTTTGAAATGAAGATCGAGGTTGTGCGGAAGAAGTTTCAGTTTGGTCAAGAGACTCACTAGGCAGACACGCCAACCGGTGAAATTTTTTCACCTTCAAAGTGACGGAATTAGAGTAATAAAATAATCTGGGACGAATAAAATAATATCTAATTCAATAATCATATCTCAGTAATAAAAATAATAATAAGTGAATTTTAAAAATCAAGTTTCATTTATAACAGAAACACATAAAAAGGAAGATTTTTTTGGCGTGCTGCGGCTCCATGTAAGTAAATAATTTCATACGTATTATCTCTTTATCATATAATCAAATTTATCATTGCAGTTTAGTATTTCTTTAGAGATTTATTTTTGAGTTCCGAAATAATTTAAATATAAAATTTCCTTGATTTACTTGCAAAGAACAGAAGGTCATTTTTTATATAGTTAAACTTAAATTCTGTTTTAGTCCATGTCGTTATCATTAAGTTTTTTTTGGTTCCCTTTTAATCTAACTTTTTTTGGTGGAATATAAAAGGTTCTACAAATGTGGTACAGCCTTCTGTATTCTGCGCATGTTCTTTTCATGGCGCAAGCCTGTTATGTCTACGAAGTAACTTCGGAAATTTTGACATGTTGACCTAATGTCACTAATGTTTTGATGTTTTGTTTTGGTGTAGTCAATCGACGCTGCTACAGCTATTGAATTACATTTTTTAAATTACATAACTCTTTTAGATTCCGTCACTTCACTAGAGGATATTCTCTTAAGAATATTCCCTCAAGGACTAGTAACAAAATTTCTTAAATGGTTAGCAACTCTCCTGGATTTTGGCGTCACTCCAGATAGACCAGTGACTGGTTTTATGCCCAGACTCACCTGGGATTTGTCCTTTACAGCAACAAACTGATTTAGCCGTGCCAAGAGGAGTTTTTCCTATGGACTTATAATGCTGTAAAGATAAGTTGTTTGACTGTGTAATTTTTTGTTACTGTCTATTTTGTTAACTTTTCATATGCATATGATCAAGTGACTACATTTTGGTAAAATATAATTTTGGTATTATTGGGAGAGGGAAAATACCTTTCATGTTTTATGAGGTTTTATTTTAATTAGGATTTCAAGAGTACTGACCAAACTAACTTTCGCTATAATATTTGTTTTAATACAATACATCTGATATCATACAATTTTGATATTGGGAGAGGGAAATAAATTTCATGTGGTTTTTTAAAAAACCTTATATAAGAAGTATCGAAGACTCACTTTTAAATGTAATATGTTTAATATAATTGTAACAGATTTATCACTTCTGATATCTTTACAATATTGTAATTTGTATCTCATTTTAGTCGAACTAGTTAAATTTAAATTACTACCTTTTGTGTTAAGACTTTAGCTATGATACGGACTATTCTTGGTGTTACTAATATTTTAAACTTTATTTGGCCAGTGGTAGTGACTATTCACTTATTGAGGGGCTATTAGGTTCTATTGTATCTTTACACTATCCACTACCATTGTTATTTAGTTTTTGCATTATATGTAAATTGTTACTACATATATATCGATACACATTTTTATAAATATATTGTTACTATTTTGAGTTTTATTTCAATTCTACTAACCAGTATATAATATAGCAAGACAAGATTAATATTTAGTATTTTTGGATTTCAGGTTAGGGAAAAAGGAAAACCTGAATGGTTGTCAACGGAACTAGAAGAGAAAGTTCTCAAGAAAAAACAAGCATATCACATATGGCTTCAATCCAAAGATCCTCAAGACAGAGAAATATACGCTAAATGGAATAGAGAAGTTAAAAAAGACGTGGATAAGGCGAAAAATATAAACTGGGAGGCTAAGTGTGATGAACTGGACAGATTTATGGGTGGAACAAAAGTGGCGCAAGCTTGGAAAACATTAAAACAGTTTAGGAAAAATGAGAAAAATGAAGACAACATTTCTCTCATAAAGTTAAACGAATGGGAAGAATATTATACGAAACTGCTGAAAGAGGATAGAGTAGAGTACAGATGGGAAAAGATAAGGGAATTAATAGACAACAGAGACGAAAGACAGGAAATCCCTATAATAACATTATCTGAATTGACGGAAACCTTAAAAGAGGTTAAAAACGGAAAAGCCGCAGGGCCTGGAGACATTCCCATAGAGCTGGGTAAATATGGGCCGACTGCACTTTTAGAATTAATAGTAGACCTTTTCAATAAATGTATGTGTGGAGACCAGGAAATTCCTAAAGATTGGAATAAATCTTATATAAGCTCCATATATAAGAAAGGGAATAAAAGAGACTGTTCCAATTATAGAGGTATTAGTGTGACGAGCTCTGTGGGCCGGTTGTACGGCAGAATATTAAAGAAGAGGGTTGAAAGACAGATACAAGATATTGAAGAACAAAGCGGCTTTCGTACCGGGAGATCCTGCCTTGATAATATATTTATCCTACGACAAATAATTGAAAAGCGTGTCGAAAGAAGTAGAGAGACCCATTTGGTATTTATAGACCTTGAGAAAGCATATGATAGTGTCCCGTTAAAGAAAATGTTTGAGGTCCTCAAAAGGTCCGGATTGGATTCGACGTATATCCGAGCGATATATAAATTGTACGAAAATGCAGTTAGTTGTGTAAAAATTGGAACCAGAACCTCAAATGAATTTAAAGTCACTAAAGGCCTAAAGCAAGGATGCTGTTTGTCACCGACACTCTTTAAAATATACGTCCAAGAAGCATTGAGGAATTGGAGAAATAAATGTAGATTTATGGGCATCGAAGTGGGACAAGAAACTCTGTATACATTGTTGTTTGTAGATGATCAGGTGGTGGTTGCAACCGATGAGGAAGATATAAATTATATGAATCGAAAATTATTTGAGGAATATGCCAAATGGGGGCTTACTGTAAACATAAGCAAAACAGAATATTTAAAAATTGGAGGAAATACCACAGATCTGAGGCTTGAAAACGCAGTCATAAAAGGCTGCAACCAGTATAAATATCTAGGAAGCATCATATCAGCAGATGGCAGAGTTAAGATAGATGTACAAAACCGAATAAACCAAGGGAAAAAATGCATCTGAATACTGAACTCATTACTGTGGTCTAATAAAATAAAGATGCATACCAAACTTCGCGTATACAGAGCAATTGTAGAACCAATTACCACATATGGTGCCGAATGTTGGACGAGGACAAAGAATGAACGAGATAAAGTAGACGTTGTGGAAATGGATTATCTTAGAAGGTCATGTCGAGTATCGAGAATGGAAAGAATCAGGAATGAGGAAATACGAAACCGTACAGGAATTAGAGATACTCTTTCAGATAGAATACAAGGAAGGCAATTACAATGGTATGGTCACGTGATGAGAATGGAGGAGGAGCGGTGGCCAAAGAAAGCCTTAATGTATATTCCGCCAGAAAGAAGGAAAAGGGGAAGACCACCAAATTCCTGGAGAAGAGAAATTACAAAAACAATGCAATCTAGAGGCTTAGAAGAGGGAGATTGGAGAGATAGGAAAAGATGGAGGCTGAAATGCGGGAAGCGGCAATCGCCGTAGGACCCCCGTTATATGATGATGATGATGGATTTCAGGTTATTATCTCTAGTATCATTTGTTTCTGGTCATTTGTTACTTCAAAATCTCAACTATCGTTGAGTTGGCGCCCTTCTTTTTCTCTTAAATTTATTCCCAGTGACCTTCTTTAGTTGTATCACATTTGATATTAACAAGTCTCATTTCGTTTCTTGTCTCATTAGCTCATTATCCTTGCTATCTGCTATGTATCTTTAAAGCCACAATTCAGTGAATTGAAGCTAGCCCAAACACTCACTTGAGATTTAGTGTCTCTTTGGCCATTTAAATTTGTTCCTCTGAGCTTAGCCATATTTTAGTATTTTTCATCACCTCTCTTCCAGTTCTTCTGGAATTTGGAAGTCTTACACTTCCTAAAATCCAATACTCCCGGAGTATTGAGGTTTCAAATGCCAGGCATTAACTTCTTTTATTCTTCTTTGCTTGCACCTTCTCATATTTCTTTGTCCTTGTTTCGTTGCCAATTTCATTTCTACTATTCCTTTTTTGTCCGCTTCATCTATATTCCTTGTTTCATTGTCCTTGTCCTTATCCAATTTTTCTTCTAATTCTATCACTTCATTCTCGATTTTCATGGTTTTATTATTAAAATCCAACACTATATGCTTTTCCGATAATTCGTCTACTCCTACTATCATATCATGCGACATATTTGGCATTATCACACATTGTAGTGAAAAAATTTCTTTCCCAATCGTATCCTAATTCGTATCCCTTCATTTATCGTTGCTAACGTTCGTTTATTCGCGCCCACTAAAGTTACCCTAGGTATTTTATAAATTAAATTTGTCAAATTAACTTCTTCTATCAACTTTCTATTTACCAGCGAGATTTCAGAACCCGAATCTATCAAAATTTTTATGGGTGTTTCATTTATAAACCCGTTTACATATTTTAAATTTGATCCATTTTCTTTGTCCTTATGTCCTGCGAGTTTTATAAATTCCTTTGGATGACAAAAAATTCCGGTGTTTTTCTTTGTTTTTAGTGAGCGCCTTCGCGAAAATCCTCCTGTTGCCTTTCTGTACTTCTGTCCTCGCCTTGTCTCTCTTCCCCGTATTCTTCTATTTGTATGTTATTTACCTCTCGTCTCACTCCTCCTGGCCTTTCGGCGTTGTATGTGTTGTCCCGATATTCTTGTTCATTTTTCCTCCTGTAATTGTTATTTTCTTTATAGTCTGTGTATGTATTTCTATTGTGGTTTTCTCTGTATCTGTCTCGGTTTCCTTGCTGGTTCCTGGATTCGTATATCTCTCTCCTGTTGTCTCTATTTTCGTATTCTCTTCTAGGGATAAATTCTCTTTTAGGTCGATCTTGACAATAATTTTGTCTCATATCTCTGTTTTCCTGCATTTCTTGTGGTTTTCTAGTTTTTCTGTCTCCGTAAATGTGATTCTCTTATTTGTAAACATTGACAGAGACTATCAATGTTTTTGTAATTTTGCAAAGTGATGTGGTCTTCTAATGTTTCCTCAAACTGTCTGGCAATCAATTCTACCAATTGTTCCGATGAATAATTGTACTCTAAATGTTTGGCGTTGTTGTAGATCTGTAAAGCATAGGTTTTTTCTGATACTCCCAACTTTTCATCATATTTTCCGTTCTGCAGTTCTTTGTTGATCTGCAATTGCTGTATTTTGCCCCAGAAATAGTTCAAAAATCTTTTCTCAAAGCTTTCCCAATTGGTAAATTCCTCTTCTTTACTGTCAAACTCACCTCATTTTTAAGATGGTTCCTTATCATTTCTTTAGCTGTTTCGAAGTTACCGATGTACAGCACTTTCTTTTTTAAATTCTTTATGAAAATTACTGGGTGTAATTTTTTTACGTCCCCGCCAAAACTTATTTTTACCTCATCTGTACTATGGATAAGCATTTCCCTTCTTTCTCCAGAATTTTGTTGCGTCTTGATTTAAGCAATTTGTCTTTTGTTCTGCTTAACTTTTTCTTCTATTTCCCGCTTGTCTTCTTGTAACGCATTTTTAAATTTGATTTCCAAGTTCTCTAGCTCCTTTTTATGATCGTTCTTTATCTCCTTCATTTTATTTTGAATTTTTGTTTCTTGTTCTTTCATTTGATCTTTAATTCTCATTTCTTGCTGTTCCATCTCGTTCTTTATCATTGTCAAACATCCTTTTATTTCCTTTTCGTACTTTTCTATGCGTTCCACCATTTTTTTGTTGTTCTCCTCTATGGCTTGTTTTGTTTCCTGTTGATTTTTAATTATTGTTTGATTTATTTGTTGTTGTGATTCCAAGGTTTCTTGTTGATTTCTATCCATTTTTTGTGATTGTATTTGCATCAGTTGTAATATTTTCTCTAATCCTGATAATTCCTGACTTTCTCTCTCCATAATTGTTGTTTCAAAAATGTCTTCTTGTTCTAAATGTTCTTCTTGTTCTAAATGTTCTTCCTGTTTTTTGTTTTCTTTACTTTTGCTTCTCGTTGCAGCCATTTGTTTATCTCTTGAAATATTATCCCCGCCAAATGCCAAATTTAAATTTCATTGATTTGTTGCAAATACGGTAAATCCTCCGTTCACCCAAATATAAATATTCGTCAAAAATTTTCAAAATGTTATCAAACTTCAATCAAAGAAAAATTAAATCAATTGTTACAAAATGTAAATTTTGATAAAAATTTTAAATGTCATAAAATTGTACCAAATTATTATTCACTTGACCAAAAAAAAAACTATAACCACCTGTTGTTTTTATTTTTCAAATTGTATCTCTTTCCAAATGTAACTACAGTAAAACCTCCTTTAACCGAAACCCTTTTAAGCGAAACATCGTTTAACCGAAACGGCTGACAGTTTCAATAATTTCGTCAATAAAAAGTAAATTTTTATCGCAAAACGTAAACAATTCCATTAATTTCACTCACTGATTGATTGAAATTGATTGAAAAAGTGCTTCCAGTTTTTTATAAAGTCAAAAAGCTCATGGATGTCGACCACTTTATTTTCAGAATGGTTGGAAAATTAATTCGTCCCAAGTGTAAAATCCTTTTTCAAATCAAAAATCCTTCCCATCAAAGCATTGTTGCTTCTTGATAATGCGCCAACTCACCCTCAAAATCTACAAAATGGTGACAATTGTCAGATTTTTGCCACTGAATGTCACAAGCTTAATTCAGCCGTTAGACCAGTGAGTAATAGAGACATTCAAGAGAAATGATAAAGGAGCATTCTTAAGACATCTGTTATTACAGGAGAGGAATGAATGCAGTGAAGTGTTCCCGAAATTCTCAAATCTTTAACAATGAAACATGTTGTTTATTGGTATGCTGAGTCGTGGGCCAAGATGAAATCTTCAACTTTGGAAAAATGCTGAAGCAAACTTTTTGATAGGATTTTAATTGACGATTCTAAAGAATAAAATGGTAAAGAAACGACAGAAGAAATTAAACTTTTAATAAAACATTTGCCGGGATGTGATGAAATTAACCAAGAAGAGATACGTCAGTGGTTAGCAGCCTATGACTCAGAAAGTGAATTAATCCATCAGGACATCATTGATGATTCTTCTTTCTGATTGATTCTTCATCCAGAAAACCTGCGCGTATCAGACGACGAAGATGACGATCCGAATGTCAGACAACAATCAGCACGAGACCGCCGACGAGATTTACAATGCCTTCGAGATATTTTATACAGTAGGTCTAATTAGGTAGGGACACGACTAGGTTCTTAATTTTTGTTGTTGTTGCATAAAATTTTGTCCCTTTCAGATTACTTTACGTTTCGTCGAACAATCAAATGAGGCACTCATGGCGTTCTGCAAATGAACGGTGAAGAGATGTAGCTGCGAAACATCGTTGTCAAACAAAAACTTAAAAAAAAAAAATAGATTTCTTTAAAAAAAGCATGTTAAACTTGTGCATTTTCCTTTATTTTATTATTTTATTCTGTATTTACCTATTAGAAAACATTACGAAATCACCTCATAGTATTTTTTAATATCTATACTTTGACCAAGTATACTATAAAAAACAATGTTATTTTTAACCGAAATTCTTGTTATCCGAAACGGCCTTTCCCCCAATTATTTCGGTTAACGGAGGTTTTACCGTAGTAATACTTTTTTATCAGCCCTCACGTTCTGGCGCCATTTTGTTGCGATTTGCTTATAATTGTAAACAAATCAAAAGCAAAGAATATCTCAGGGCTAAAAAATAATTTTTATTTATTTATTTTTTATTATAAACGTGGCTTTAAAGTATCTTCTGCTAGTTCTATTTAAAAAAAGATCAACAAAGAAAAATAATAGACAATCAATTCTGATATTAAAACAATTGTCCTTTATTTTAACATATATCCAATTAATTTAAATTTCCATTGAGGATAAATGTTACACCATACACTATAAATAGAATAACAAATAATCAATCATCCATCAAATCACACACCCCTTAATGCTCAATAAAATTAAATACACATATTTCTAAACTATTAATATAAAAATTTTAGAAATAATTATTGGTTCCTTGACTTCTTCCTGGATCCTACCAATTTCTCTGCTTTCTATTTCGCCTACTGTTTCTTTTGATAATAAAAGAAATAAGACCAACAGTATGTGAAAATGTCGTGATGTCGTTACCACAAGCTTCAAACTCCAATACAAACAAACTGCTTCCTCTCAGACACAACGAAAATATATTTGTTTGTACTTACAGTAATGCCTCTATTTCTACTGGAAATCGTCTTTATTTACCACAATGGCTGCTTAATTTTTCACACAAACACTAACCACTACTTCTTATAAATTCTCCAAAAACTTCCAGCAATTCCAATTTTTTTTTAAAAGCAAAAGTGACATTGACATTCCTAATAAATGTCATAATTAAATTGTCTTTTTATTGGAGAAAAACTTTATATACCCGGTTCGCTAATCCCAGTCCGAACTGTCTAGTGATTTTAGTAATTATGTTTTTACGAAGTTAGTTACTTTTTGACAGACTAGAAGTAGCTGGAAATCACTATACGACCAAGCACACGTGCTCATAGCGCATTTCATTAAAGTATTTCGTCGACCTCTTTTGCAAACTTATATGACTTAGAAATTTATAGCACGTATAAAGATAGTAAGTTTCTGTTATACGTAAAAAATATATTTTATAAAAAAGTTACCTTAATTTAGTTTATATCGTTAGGTTACGCCAAATATACGCAACCAACTTAAACTTTTTGTTAGCATTTATGCTGAAGTTTCTTGAGAATATATTTAATTTTATTATTGTTTTTTAAAGTGATGATAATAATGTTGAATAAGCCATATTTCAAATGATATATAATCACAAGACGTACTTAATATTGTGTTATATAATTTAATCCTCATAAAGTACGTTAGATAAAAAAGATAATATTCATATTATAATTAAAAAATATTATGCATCAAAAAGATAATACAATATCATCAAAAATATAATTCAAAATTATTATAATATTCTATTATTACTATCATAAACTAGTTTTTTTTTTCTAATTTTAGCTAATTTCTATTAGAAACGTACTTTTGTGATTAAATATCATTTAAAATATTGCTTATTCAGCATTATTATCATGACTTTTAAAAAATAATAAATTAACTGGAAAATATTAAACGTTTATTAAAAATATTCTCAAGAAACTCCAGTTAAATGCCAAAAAAGTTTAAGTTGATTGCCTACATTTGGAGCAACTTAACGGTATAAACTAAATTACTGTAACTTTTTTATAAAATATATTTTTTATATATAATATACATTTTGTATATAATAGAAACCTTTTACCTGCTATATATACATGGATGTTAACTGAAATGTTTTTGTTATTAAGAATATATTTACAGAACTTCATAAATATATTTTAGTGATCAACCTACGCCGAATGAGCAAATAATTAAAAAAATGGTTGGTGTTTTGAATAAATCTTTGTGCAGGTTGATTACCTTGTAATTTAACAGCATCCTTAATCATCTAAAAATATTAACTTTTAAAGAACATGTATCATATTGATTTAAGAAAAACTTACCAACGCATTATCTGATAGAACAAATGGAAAACTTTGATTATCCCTAATAATAAAATTCAAAATAGAACTATAACTAAATAAACTAAATAGAACTAACAACAATATTTACTATTAAATATTAAATTGTAGTAACTCAAATAGTATATTTTAAATATACAGGGAGAATTTGATGGGTTTAGTATACACTTCCACTATTTAGAATAATTCTTCTTTTTTTCAAAGAAAGAAGTCTGCAATAGTAGTATACTTGAGCTATTAATACTGAGAAGTAGGAATTGTTGTGTTGTAGGTTTCCGACAATGAGTCTGTCAAAATATGCCCTAGCTAAGCGAATGGAGAATAGCTCACTTATTTACATATTCGGAACCCACTCACGTTGTTCTCGATAAATTGTTTATGATTTTACAACTAAACATGATTTAACAACTAAACTATTTCTATATACAGGGTGTTCTCGATTTTTCTTTAATGGTCTTTTAATTTTTAATTTTATTTAAAATTTGGGGATCTTATTAATATATATATATATATGTAACAATAAAACACTGAAAACTTTGTTTTCAAACTTCCACAAAATTTATTTTAAATATTATCACTACAGCTGTTTCGGCTGATTGCCTTTCTCAAGTGATTTATTTTGGCTTGGGTTTACAAATTTATAGTCTCTAATGAAATAGGTTGAGGAGGGGAGAACTGTTTGTCTCAAGTTGGTCATTCAGAATTATATCTGGTTTTTTAATTTGTTGATTTCCATAGATTCTAACAAAGATAGCTTAAGGCCTTTATTTTGAATGTGAAGAATTTTAAATTTGTCATTAAAAGAATGATTATGATCTAGAAGGTGAAGTGCGTATCTAGATCATAATCAAACAAAATAAATTTTGTGGAAGTTTGAAAACAAAGTTTTCAGTGTTTTATTGTTACATAAAATGAATTTCCATCAAGTAACGGTCGAATCCATCAATTATATATATATATATATATATATATATATATATATATATAAACGAAGAATGATCACAGCTGTCCAATTATTAATTAGTATAATGGTAAGGTTAATTGGGTTAGCAGCTGAATAACTTAACTGAATAACTGAAAAGAGCACACTTTGGCTTTCATTATTCAGCTGCTAACCCAATTAACCTTACCATTACGCTATATATATATATATATATATATACATATATATAGAAAAGAAATTTAATCTTTGCAGGTCAGTTAAATAGTAAACTCTTAAATATTGGGGAAATCTGCAAGAAAAACTCTAATGTGTATCAATTGTTTCGCCTAACGTTTTCGCCAAAGAGAATTAATTTGGCTTCTTCAGGGCTTAAAGAGAATAAATTATAATTAGCTACCATATATTATCTAATAAAAAACATTTACCTTACCGTAAATTTTAGAAATGTCGAGTTATGATGTTAAAAAACTTTAGCTAGTACCAACATGTGTGGTGTTTTTTTTTTGTTACTATGTGCAAAAAAGTGTTTTTGTTAACGTTGGAAATGTATGGTAGCTTTGAACTTAAAACGCAAAGGTTTACCCAAGGTTAATCGAAAAACCCAATATAACTACATTTAAAGGAAGTAATTCTTTGAATTGTCGGCAATAACTGAATTTTTGATTGTTATAAAGTTTGAACGTGAGCTTCTGTTTTCATAGAACGCAAGCGCTGACAATTACAAGTAGTGCTTTTGAAAATTTATCTCGTTAAGGTTCATTGGTAAAACCGATGAAGTTAGATCCCAGTCTGGAGAGATATTAGTTTAGAATTTTCTTAATTGAAATTCTTTTTTAATTAGTATATTGTTCATGTATTATTATAATAATATCTTATTGAGATGTATCTAAGAAAAGCAAGGGAATGTTATCTTTTTTAGTTAATGAAAATTATTATTAAAGTAGGTTAGTTGTTAATAGATATATCAGTCAAGTTATTTATCTGTGATGTTGTATTGTTCTTGGTATCTGATTTAAGTAAGAAGTGGTATATATCGCTTAGATTCTTAATGTCACTCTTAACATTGATGGAAAAATCGTTAAGGAAAATATAAGACATTTCAATGAACTCTCTTTTAGATTTATTGTTCTCACGGTGGAGAATTGTAGTGTTCGTATAGTCCATGTGATGACCAGTGGAATGGACATGTTTGGCTAATGCACAGCGGTCAGAGTGAAGTCGAGAATCACTTTTGTGTAGTGTAATACGTGATTTCAATAATTGAGATGTTGGCCGATGTAGGAATTGCTGCAAGAGAGGCATGGAATGTTGTAGACAATATTACTAAGCCTATCTATGGGAGTCTTATCTTTTATTTTCGAATAAAGATTATTAATTATTAGGGCTGATCTACAAGCCACATTAATTTTAATGTTATTATTATTATTCCCAACGCTATTTTCAAAACTTTTTAGAATCCTTGTTAACCCCGGAGTGATATCTCTGAAATAGGGTAATGAAAAATATTTATTGATAGGAGTATCCAAGACTGGGTACCTACTTAAGACATCAGGATCAGCATTGTTAGTCACGATGGAAGGTGAAGTATCTTCGTTATGGATAACAAAATCTGTACACTTTCAAAATAAAAAGAATGGCTATTTTCCAGATATTGCTTGGCTAAGGTTGTTGTGACTCAGACCACTGTTTAGTGATCTCAACACTAAAGGCTAGAATTTCAAATTCCAACAAAAACAAATAGATAGAAAAAAATGGAATGTACAGAAGCTGAAAGATGCAACTGTTGCATAACAGTACTGGGAAAATATTACCAATAGGTTAAGAAATCAAAGTCCAAGTAAAGAAGACCGGAGAGATATAGACTCCTACTGGAACGGGATAAAGGAAGATATTGAGTCAGCAGCACAAGATGAAATAGGAACAGAAACTTGTACCCTAAAAAATTACTGGTTTGACGTTGAATGCAAAGACGCAACACAGAAAAAAAATTAAGCTTATGCAAAAATGCTTACCCGTCGAACTAGAACAAGTGTAGAGAATTACCAGACAAAGAGAAGAGAAGAAAAGAAAATACACAGAATGAAGAAACGAAACCACTTAAAAAAGGAACTTCAATATATAGAAAACCTCATCAGAGAGAAAGAATTCAGAACATTCTATAAGAAAATTATTATTTAACTCGGAATAAGCCACAATTAAAGATAAAAATACGTTTATTGACGTTTCAATTTACACTTCGGTAAATTTATTAATTTAATAATAAAATTAGTAATTAATTAAATTAATTAATTAATAAAAATTAATTTACTGTTTGTATTTTGAGAACGATTTCCGAAGTGGAAATTGAAACGTCAATAAACGTATTTTTATCTTTAATTGTGGCTTATTCCCAGTTAAATAGTAATTAATTTAAAATGCCACAAGAAAATAGCTTCAGAACAATTCTATAAGAAAGTTAACATCAACAGAAAAGAATTGAAGGCAAACACAAATCAATGTAGAAGTTTGAATGGCGATCTATTAAAAACAAGAACAGACATACTAAATCGATGGACGGAATATTTTAACCAGATACTTAATATAGAGGAAGAAGAAGAAAACCCGGAAGACGAAAGCTGTGAGGTAAGCAGAGCAGACGAGAGGAGGAGAATCCACCAACGATCCTGGAAGTTCAAGACGCTGTAAACAAACTAGCCAGAAACAAATCACCCGGAATAGATAATCTCCCAGCGGAATTATATAAAGAAGGTGGCCACAATATCATAATAGCGCTACAGCAGCTTATAAAAGAAATATGGATACAGAAGTCCCTTTCCAGTGATTAGAATATTGGAAGCACCATACACAAAAAGGGAGATATATTTGAATGCTCTAACTATCGAGGAATTACGCTCATAAATGCAGCATATAAAATATTCTCCAATATACTATACCATCGTATGGCACCATATGCAGAGCGAATAATAGGACAATACCAGGCTGGTTTCAGAGGTGGTAAATCAACAGTTCATCAGATTTCAACCTTGAGACAAATTCTAGAGAAACCACTGGAATATAGTGTAGAGCACGCACCACATATTTATAGACTAAAAGGCAGCTTACGACTCTGTAAATGGAAGAGAATTGTTTAGAGCAATGATAGACCTAGGAGTACCAAATCAGTTGATAAGTCTAACCAAACTAACCCATGAAAAAGTTGAATGCAGATAGGATCCAGGGGGAACTCTCTGAACCTTTTAATACAAAAAACGGGCTACGTCAGGGAGACCCACTCTCCTGTATACTATTCAATCTAGCTCTGGAAAAAGTAATATGTACATCACAAATCACAACTACCGTTTCAATATATAACAAATATGTGCAAATCCTAGCTTATGCTGATGATATCAATATTGTTGGGAGAACAGAAAACGCAGCACAAGAGGCATATGTAGCACTAAAGGAAGCAGCTACAAAAATGGGTTTAATAATAAACATTAATAAAACGAAATACATGAAAATAGGTACGCAACCACAAATACTACGGCCACTTGTTATAGAAAACGACGTCGAAGCAGTTAACGAATTTGTATACCTGGGAACGCTCATCAATACTGAAAATGACACTACCGCAGAGATAAACCGCAGGATTTGCACAGCTAATAGATGCTATTTTGGGCTTAATCTCCTTTTTAGATCTACAGTGATATCAAGAAATATAAAAGTAAAACTCTACAAAACAATAATACGCCCAGTCCTAACATATGGTTCAGGAAACCTGAACTTTAACAAAAAGCAATGAAAACATGTTAGGATGTTTCGAAAGAAAAATACTAAGGCGAATCTATGGAGCGGTAAATGAAAATGTATATCGTAAAACACATTAAGATAGGACATCTGAGGTAGGTAGGCCATGTAATGCGGATGGAGCAAACCGACACAGCTAGAAAAACGCTTTTTGATAGACCTATTGGTCAAATAAGAAGAGGAAGACCCAGAACAAAATTCCTAGATAACATAGAACAAGATATGAATAATATGGAAATATGTGCTTTGCGGAGGAATGCGATGGATAGGGACAACAAGGCTGTTGTGTTTGATTTGTTGGTTTGTACACTATGTTTGTTTGCAACAACCCTTCTATGCAGATATTTGTGTGTTTGCCCAATATATATTGAATTGCAGTCTTCACAATTTATTTTACAAATAACATACAACTGATGATATACATTGGGTTTAAATTTTGAAAAATATTTTCCGGATGTTTTTGATGATTTATGTCCGACATTAATATCATATTTTTAAATTGATTCTGATAATGCAACTTCTTTTTTTAATTAGATGGTTTTAAAATTCTGGTAGATAATTATTTTTTTTAAGATATACTTAACTTTTTTTAGATTTTCTGAATGATATCTAACAGAACTATCTAGCCCACAATACTGATATACACAACCTTATAGATTCATACAGTGTTGACAATTCACTCACATTGTATTTAGATAATTTATTTTTCATTTCATGTTTAAGTAAGTGAATGGTGTTATTTCACAAGTGTTCAAGTAACGGATACCTCAAAAGGTACATACGATTTTAAAAGCAGCAAAAGTGTATTATTTAGTAATCTATATTTTAAACAAACACTTCATGATTTCTAACAATTTTAGCCTGATATTTATTGAATACCACTGGATATCATAAACTGTTTCATCAACCGTCATATTAGAACCGAAGTAAAAGTTCAAACAGAAACAACAGAATCTATAAAAATACAACTGGAATCAGATAAAGGAGTCCAGTTGTAATATTTAATCTCTTCTTATGGTATTACTTAAGGTTGATCTGCACCCCCCAAAAGATAAATTCCAAATTCAAAAAATTTGAAAAAATTTGAGAAGGTGTATGAGATGACTAGAAGTATTTTGACAACTTTTAAGCAAACTTCATGTTTTCGTTTAAAAAAAAACTCAAAAAAACTACTTTTTTCCAAGTATAAAGCGGGAAAAACAGACATATAATTTTGTTCATTTTTTTACAGCATCAAGATATAATTATAAGAAATACTTAGAAATTTTTTGAAAATTTTTGAATTTACAGTTTTGTCCCAATAGGAAAAAATAATATGTTTCTGCTTATAATAAAGCTTCCGGTAAGAAACCAAAAATTTGTTTAATAACAACATATATAAAACTGTAAAAGTGGAAAATATTTGCAATAAAACTTTAAATATTTTTTCCTAAACATATGAAAAATCTCGTTAAACAAGAATTATGTCTTGAACCGCCGACTTCAAATGTGTAATGTAGGGAGATGGCTCCATCTGAAACAGTGGTAGTATTTATCATCGATAGATAGCATTACGTTCGGCTGCGAAACGCTTCAAACGAAACGACATAGTAACAGGGTTGCCGTATCATTTACTTTGTACAACAATTTGGCAGATTATAACAAAACTTAGTAGGAATGTTATCGGTTTGAATTTTGAACTGGTCATGCTAAAACTTACAGAGTTACAGAATAGTAGATACTGCAACTTTTATTTTGAAAGTAGGATATCATAAAATTTACACTCTATAAGTAATATATCTATTAAAAACTTATTTAGTTTTAAAAACCTATTTAGGGGTTTTTAGTAAATTATTTTAGTATTTATAAACAATAGTGTTCCTTGCATAACGTATTAGTGGTAAATTTTATATTAGTATTAGCGTTAGTTTTAGTGTTTCAGTTTCTGGTAGATAACTACTGTTACAATGTTATTCTCACTCAAAGATAATTTTTTTTTGTACTGCCCTGTTGAATGTCCTAGTACTTAATTGTTATAACGGTTAACTAGAAGTAATAAAATTTAAAAAGTGATCCTCACTTGCTAAGATTATGAAAGTTTATCTTCTTTTAATTTTCTTCAACTTTCGCAAGAAATAATATAGGCATAATAGCCAATAAGTAATACAACTGTCTAAATATTAATTTGTCACTTTTAGAGAAATCTGTATTATTATACTCTTTATATATATATATATATATATATATATATATATATATATATATATATATATATCATTTTAACATTTTATAGGATTTTCAATTACGGTTCTAATGATATAAATATGTGTGTAGGTTTTTAGTTTGTTTTTAAATAATATTAGGATATGATTCAAAAGGAGATCGAATCTGGTCGGTGTTTATATTGCTGCGTAAAATTCACATAAAAAGAGTGGCTTAATTAATTTTAAAATATTCAAAAGTGGTAAGTGATAACAAACGCATATTAGAGTTAAAGGGTGTATGGTTTTTCAATTATTTACTACTAACTGTTTAACACGTTCCCTGCCACGTTGGTCCCATGGGACCAACACTAGTGTTGCCTTAACGCTCCACGTTGGTCCCATGGGACCAACACCTTTTTTAAGGATTGTTAGGCTGCTGGTTAATGGCCCATTGAATTATTTGAAAATAGTACCTCGTGGTCCCAGTTATTTGATAGGAAGTGATTAAAATAAAAAAATTTAATTTTTTGTAAAATGTATTTAGAAACTCTTACAATCTCTGATATACGTATATAAAATATTATGCGTGAACTTCATTAAAACAATTGATATAAAAATGTGGCTGATTTTCACAATTTTCACAATATGTATCAACTTTTTTCGTTTTATTCATGGCATATTTTCGCCTGTGTGTCTCAGAATTTTTTTTGTAGCAGTTCTTACACATTTTTCTTCTGCTATGTTTATTTCCTTCTTTCTTCACTTTAATGATGTGGTTTTCTACACACGAGGTCTGAGTGGCACTTTCTATAGTTTCCTCGGCTTTTGTTAGGTGTTTGGCCACATCTTTTTTGAAATCTGTTATAGAGATCTTATTTCCTGTTACTAATTTATGTAAAATGTACGCATTTACTAAAGATGTGGTAAGAATAAGTTCAAATCCCACTTTTCGGAACCACTTTACACTTTTCCTTGGTGGATTTGAATAGGCCCCAAATTGATCTGATAGATCTACAGCTGCTTTACCTTTGTTGTAGTCCACCACAACCTGAGGTTTTAGTTTTATGTGCTGATTGCATGGCACTTCTTTCATCTCGTTTTCATGTTTTATAGAAAGCATAAGAATGTTTCTCTTATCTTTCCAATTGATAATTGTAATGCCGCAGTCATTTTCCATGGAACAAATTTCGCGACGTTTTAACCTCTTAAGTGGGCAGAAATATTTACAGAAATGTATCGTGCGGTGGGGAGAAATTTTTTTTCTGTATATCGGTTAAATTCTTGTAATTGATCATTAGGAAAGGTACATACGACAACATAATGCAAGTTTCTTCAATATTTAGCTATATAAATTTTCATTGTTCATAGGCGGGTAATATGTTTTCGTATAGGGTAATAAAAAGAATAAAATATATTTTTTGATATAATTGTTACATTTGTTAAAATGTGACAAAGGATTTACCAATTTAATAGTAAAAAAAATTAGAACCAGTGGCGTTCGTAACAGAATTTAAAATCGCTAATTAATTTGTACATTGAATAAATGTTAAAAGACTCACCTAAAATATAAATCGCAATAAATGTAGACGAATCCTGATGGACATGGAAATTTAAAATGTTTTTGAACAGGAACACACTCGCGAAATGTACATAGTTTATAAATTTAATGTCTAATAATTTAATAATGTATGGTATTTACCAAAGCACGGGACGGCACAAAGTGGAGCTTCACAAGAAGAACACATCACATTTGTTTCCTTTCTAATTTTGTGGGAGTTACACACTACACATCTTCTAGAACCATGTTGTCTTGTTCCACTAGGAGTGAATTCTGGAAAATGTCGTCCAGTAAGTCGAGCGGGCGTGTCAGGATTTAATCTTCTGCTGGTGGAAATGGCTGTCGATGAACCATATTTCTCAAAAACTCTATTTATAACATCGAGTCTAAAATTCAAATGTGACAATTGCCCACCTCGTTTTTTGTATAGAACAAAGGCATTGAACATTGCTACATCTACTAAATGCCTGAATATTTTTTGATAGTATTTTTTTAACCTTTTTCTTGCCGTGCTATATGTCACTAAATATTGATCTGATAGATCGACTCCCCCCATTCCTTTATTGTAGTCTACTATGACCTCTGGTTTTTGCAATAATTGCCCTCTTTTATTTTGTACCTGTATCATATTAGCGTCATGGGTTGTACTTAGCATGGTTATATCTTTCTTATCGCTCCATTTAAGACACAGAAGTTTTTTTCTATATGCAGCAACAGTTTCACCTTTGTTGAGCTTCTTTTTTGTCACTTGTACTGGAAGATTTTTTCTATTTATGCATACAGTTCCTAGGGCATCGGTGTTGAAATCACACAAAATGTCAAATAACTTCGTCAAACGTGATATATCACGTCCGTGAATTTCTGAGAGCAGGTCAGTATCATTTCCGGTATACATAAGTATTTTATAGACATAGCCCGAACTTGCCTCGCAAAGTCTGTATGACTCCATACCAAACCGAGCTCTTTTCTTGGGGATATATATTTTCCAACTCAATCGACCCTTCCAAAGAAGCAGGCTTTCATCTACAGAGACATCTTGTTCAAGATCACAAGCTGTTGAAAATTTGTTGATCAAATAATCCATTACTGGCTTTATTTTATATAATATGGGGTGAATATTTGTTGAAGGATCAAATGCTTCATTGTCGCTAAAATGGAGAAATTTAAGTAACAAAAAAAAATCGTTTTTCTGTCATCATTTGATAAAATATGGGTGTTTCTATAAGTTTCTTTCTTGAAAAAAACATACTGCTTTTGGGCTTTTGGATAATACCCTGAAGAAATAAAATTCCTAACAACAATTTTATTTCAGAAGCGTTAGTAGGAATCCAGTCTCTGTCTCTAGCCCTTCTTTTCATTCGTCCTTGGTCCGTTTTTTCCCGAATTTTAATTTGTGCATACTTATTAGTTTCTGTTGCAATAATTTCTGCAAATTCGTCATCAATAAAATACTCATAAAATTCTAAGGGTGCTGTGGCTAACATAAGATCGTGGTGCACCCCCACATTTTCATTAAATAGGAACCTTTCCCTTTCATTTCCAGTCTCAGTCCATGTATCATTTTGCGTGATAGGGGGGATCAACTCTTGCTCATCTTCAGATGATTCATCTTCTGAGCTAGTAACTGTAGCCCTTCTACATCGATGTAGCTCTTCAATCAACCCTTCTCTACTAGTACTTGGGGCTAAATGTGCAGGGTCCTCCAATTCATCACTATCTTCTGTCAGAAAAAACATAGTCCGCGTCTTCTTCTACATCGCTAGCTTCAGCCATTTGATGTAACAGTTCTATGTCCCTCTCATCATCAAAACGAAATGCTCGCTTCATTTTTATGATTATAAAGTCAAATTTATCGAAAATAGAACACTTGTATAAAGTTTTTATAATTACCTACATAAATAAATTTATATCACTAATTGAATTTGCGGACTTTTAGAACAATAATATAATCACTTTTGAAAAACAGTAAGAAACACGTATTTATTTCAGTAACCGTAGGATGAAACTGAATATCTGAACTTAAAATTAAAAAAGGTCTGGAAATCCTCAGAAAGAAATTGATATGCACTTGAATATATCAAGATAAGGCACGTTTCAAAAACGAACAAATCTTTTATAAAACCGACATTTAGTACATATAGTGGCATCTTTAAATTTTAAAGTAAATTATATTCCTAGATCAAGATATAATCCTTATTTTACATAGCAGAAATCTACTCTTAGCGCGTACCCTATTGCAGTTTCCCCGCGCGCACCTGGGTTCAGTCGCTTTACAGAAAACTACTCCATATCTTTGGAACCGTTTTAAATAAAATAAATCTAAGTATATTTTTAGGTTCAGGGTAGTCAGAGCTATCTATTAGTGAAATTCCTAACTTTATAAGTTGCGTAATATAGGCGCTATAAAACAAAAACGGAATTTGTCGGTCAGCCCACTATGGTATACACTTCCAGCCGACGACTTAAGTCGTCTAGCCCGCTTGAAGGGTTAACTTCGCTCTTACAACTTCTTTGGGCAGACCTTTTCGGTTTTTCCGAATAGTTCCAATTACATGTGTATTGGCGTCTAACATTTTTTTGGCCAGAGGCAGACTAGTGTACCAGTTATCAATAATTAGTGTTCGTCCCTCATTTACTAAACCTTGAGTTAGATATAGTACAACTTTTTCAGGAGTGACAGTAGTGTCTTCTTTGCCTGCATATATTTCGATATTATACGTGTATCCAGACCCAGAACAAAGTTTAAATAGCTTTATCCCATACTTGTGCCGTTTTGTTTTGATATACTGACGAAATCCTAGTCTTCCTCTAAATGGTAGGAGAGTTTCGTCTACACAAATAAATTCTTCAGGGACATACAATGACTGAAAATTTGTTTTTAAAATATTTAGCAATGGTGATATTTTGTACAATTTGTCGCTTTTATCTGCCGTTACATTATCAGCGAAATGAATCATGCATAATAAAATTTCAAATCGATTTCTCGGCATTACC
Source organism: Diabrotica balteata (assembly GCA_918026665.1). Classification (NCBI taxonomy): domain Eukaryota; kingdom Metazoa; phylum Arthropoda; class Insecta; order Coleoptera; family Chrysomelidae; genus Diabrotica; species Diabrotica balteata. The sequence continues at coordinate 72,017,748 of OU898280.1, read as the reverse complement.
TTTGAAGCAAAATTATTACTAAATAGCTCATCTGTACTCCAGTAGTCAGGCAATGATGGCTGTTTTACTAATCCTATCCAGGCTACTAATCCTAAAAAATGTCTAATTTCAGACCTTGTGGTGGGATTCCAAGCATGCAAACGGGAGTTTGGTATAGCGTCCTGAGATGTAAGAAATTGGGTCGCATAGTTGTTTGTCTCGTCACAAATAAGTGATATTACTTTATCATCTACTACAGCATCAAAAAATTCACCTGGTGTACTACTCACCAACAATGCTGCTACCTCTGGTTTCACTCCCGATGGAATAGAGAAAGAATCTATTGGCTTATAATTTCCAATTGTGGGTCCCCATAATGGATCTTCATTTGATTGCGAACCTGCTACCGATATTGATGTCAAATTCGGAGGATCTTGCCTATTAGTTGGCATTTTTTGAATCAGCAACACTGGATTTGTTGATGTTGAACCATTTGTTGAAGGTAATACAGATCTAAGATCCTGAATACTTGATTTCACTCGTTTTGTTTGATTTATAAGTGTCTGCATATTTTCTACTTCTGAATTGGATGAGGTTTCTGACTCTGATTCGGACTCATACTGGAATGATTCATTACTATCTGAGCTCTCAAACGGTTCCCAACCGTCTTCATCATCTGACATTTCTCCAAAATTGTCTGCATATTTTTGTAACTGTTGAGTTCAGTTTACGTTTGCGAGGAAACATTCTGAAAAAATATCACATAAGTATAAAATAATAACTTAAAAATAATATTTGGCACTTACATTATATTATAATTTTGAAGATAAACTCATAAAATCAACACTTTTAACTTGATATAACAATCACAGTCACAGTTGACATAGACCGATATAAAAATTTTAGGTTATGCAGTGCCATGTACTTCTCACTGCAGTGGGACCAACGGCGCGCAAAGGCATCGAGGTGCCTCAACCGGCCACGTTGGTCCGATGGGACCAACGCGGTTTTTTTAATTTATTTCGTAAATAAACAATAATTTTGACGAAATAATCAAACGGCAAGGCTTTGTATACAAAAAACTACAGTATAATAACATTGGCCTGTACAGGCATATATACGAAAATATGGCTGGCAGGGAATGTGTTAAATATTATGTGTTAAAAAAATCAATAATTATTGTCTGCTATTAGCCGTACTTTTACCTGTAGCTTATAGAGCCGAAATGTGAAAAGTCATTAGCAGCAATAAAATATTGGGCTAGTCAAGTTGCAGCAACTCAATAAAAGATGAACAAATGTCCAAATTGTAAGTTGTCGATTGTTAACAATAAAAATTACCTTAGTTGTATGTCATGCAATTTACCGATTCATATTCAATGTCTTCTGTCTTCTTTAATCAGTGCGTGTTGCCAGTACTTACATATGGTGCAGATACATTAACACTAACCAAGAAAGTAAGAAATAAAATTTGTGTTACCCAAAGAGCCATGGAACGATCGATGTTAGGCATTTCTCGTAGGGATCGGATCACGAACAGGGAAATAAGACGGAGAACAGGAGTGACAGATGCCATAGAAAGAATTATGACCCTTAAGTGGAACTGGGCGGGGCACATAGCTAGAATGTCGGATAACAGATGGACACAGCAAATAATACAGTGGAGACCGAGACAAGAAGCACATCGAAGTAGAGGTCGCCCACCAACAATATGGTCTGATGACATAAAACGGATCGACAAAAATTGGATGTAAACAGCACAAAACAGAAATACATGGAAAAGACTGGGGGAGACCTATATCCAGCAGTGGATAGATCCGGGTTAAATGATAATGATGATGATTCAATGTCTAGATATTGCACAAGAAGAAGTTATACGAATAAATAGGACAAAATCGGAGTCACTAAGACTCGTCTGTAATAGTTGCTGTACATTCGAAGATAAGTTCAATAAATTAACTGACTTAATTTCTAAGTTATCACATAGACTCACATTGATTGAGGATCGTCTCGAGGCCATGGAACAACCTTTTCAAACTAACTCAATGGAGTTGGAGGATTGTATACAAGAAGCAAATATTCGTTATCAGTTTCCGCGTTTTTCGTGTATTGGAAAGATTATCAATAGTATTAAACCTAGGCCAATTTTCAGATAATGATAGTCCATTATTTATGTTGCGCAATAATATGAGGTTGTTAGGTACCAAATTTTCTAGAATTCAATTGAAGGATGACTTAAGTAAATATCAAATAAACTATTTGAATAAAGTGCGAGAGAAACTGGAAAAACGTAATCTACTTAACAAGGCACCAACAATAAAGTATATTAATAAAGTTCCAACTATTATTAGTACTAACCAACAAAATGCCGCAAAAAACAAATAGAGTTGAGAACAATAAATATTTTTTAGACTAATATTGCTTCTTTACATGCAAGTTTTCTGACTTTTTGTCATTTACATCTTCTAATTCCGATATACATATTTTTGGGATGGAGTTCCTCTGAAATCGGTACGGGAAGTTAACAATTTTAGTGTTACGGTCAACCAAACAATAAGTCGGTCTACTCAAACACCAAAAGTAGTTAGTAAAGCGAACTCTGCTTTATTATTTATCACAAAAGCTTTTCATAGAATATCTCCAGACTTGTTTTTGAAATTCTACAAAAGTTATGTCAGACCTCACCTAGAATTTGCAGTGTCAGTTTGGTCACCTCATTTGCAAAAAGACATTAATTTATTAGAAGGAGTACAACGACGAGCTACCTAGCTACCTTTTAATTATGGAAGATTAGACTATGAAACCCGACTAAGAAAGCTCAAGTTGTCTCCATTAACTCCTAGACAAGAAAGATATGATGTCATATCTACTTATAGAATTCTTAGTGGGGAATTTTGGAGGGGGTGGTAGACTAAGAGGTCATAACTATAAATTGAAAAAGGAGTATTTTAAAACCACCTTAAGGCAAAACTTTTTAGTTAACCGAGTTTTTGATAAATTAAACGGTTTAAGTGATGACATAGTAGAAGCTACTAGTTTAAATAGTTTCAAAAACAAGTTTGATAAAAACGAACAAAATATTGTAGTCTTATGTTAATTATATTGGTTGTATTTTTTTTCTTTTGAAAACTTATGTATACTTGGTAATATTTGTATTTTTGTAATTGGCTATTGCCAGAACTTTTTGTAAGTACTAATTCTTTTAAAAATTATTTTTATTTTTTACTTTGTGAGAAAATTTGATTTATATTATATTATTTAGTTTAGTACATACAAATATTTTGTAACTTGGGCCACATAAGCTCTGCTTTGGCTCGATATCATTATATAATAATAATAATAATAATAATAATAATAATTAACATCAGAGTTCATACGAAGAGTAAAACAGCTACTCCGCTCACATCTTAATAGTAAAAATTTGTTTAAGGCATTAAACACCTATGCATTTTCCGCGCTTAGCTACTCATTTGGTATTATTAAGTGGACTAAAACGGATATAGAAACTCTTCAGAGAAAAGTACGAACACACCTCACAAAGGCACAAAAACACCATCCTCGAAGTGCAGTAGAAAGAACGACATTACCGCGGTATTTAGGAGGACGAGGACTTATTGATATAAGCGAGCAATTAGAAAAACAGATTACTAATTTAAGAACTTATTTTCAGGTGCAGGCGGAGACATCTACTCTTCATCGCGCGATTTGTGCAGTAGATGATACAACACCGATCAAACTGAGGGAACAAGAAATGCGCATAGACCATCTTACTAAGAACGAAAAAATGCGCATCTGGATGGGTAAACCTCTACACGGGCGACATCCGAATGAGGTTAGTCAAGACTATGTCGACAATATAGCGTCGAACTATTGGCTGACATCAGGAAAGATGTTCCCTGAAACAGAAGGTTTATTACTCGCCATTCAGGATCAGGTTATACCAACCAAAAATTACCTGAAATATATTGTCAAAGACCCTCAGGTCCAAAATGACAAATGCCGATATGGATGCCAAGCCCAAGAAACGATCCAACATCTTACCGGAGGCTGCCAGGCATTTGCTGCAACTGAATATAAGGAACGGCATGACTCAGTAGGGAAGATCCTCCATCAAGAGATAGCTATTAAACTGGGACTTCTACAAACAAACCATCTCCCATATTATCAATACGTTCCAGAGAGTATGCTTGAGAATGACAACTACAAGCTATACTGGGATCGCACTGTGCTTACAGACCAAACTGTAGCACATAATAGACCAGATCTCGTGCTAGTTAATAAACTAACAAGACAAACAACTCTAATCGATGTGGCGATACCTAACAACAATAATCTGCGTGTTAAGTACAACGAAAAGATTGCCAAGTACAGAGATCTGGAAATACAAATAAGGAGACAATGGAGAATGGAAAGTACCCAGACGATACCTATTATTCTTTCTACCACTGGAGTCATTCCGAAGAACCTCCTAGAAAACCTAAAAAAGCTGGGTCTAAATGAACATCTATATAAGATCATGCAGAAATCTGTGCTACTTTCGACGTCCAGATGCGTGCGAAAATTTTTGGGAGATACACCGACATACCAAGTCACCTAGGGCTCGATAACACGGAAAGAGTCCCACCAGAGCTCAATCCTTTTGATACCGTAGGTATCTGGGATGAGTGAATTTCCCCTTAGAGGGAGTGTGAGCCGTATGGCTAAATCTGGGATAATAATAATAATGGGTGTTGAGGAGGCGGGCCCCTGTCATACAATCAGCTACAGCCCAACAACAACAACAACCACAAGTGAGCCAAACAACAACAAGAGCTCCACTCGCTGAAGGTGCTGCGCTGGAACATCAGCCGGCGCTCACTCAAGCGGGACGACCGAGGCAGCGTATGAAGTGGACAGTGTCCATAAACGAAAATATTTTGCGCTTTTATTATAAGGTGACAAACCTCGGTCAAGAAACAATCGGCTATCGACAACAACTGTATGCCGAATTTTGCAGGGAGTACCCAGAAATCCAAGTATCTGAACAAAGAGTAGCAGATCAATACCGGGTAATTTTAAGAAACAATCTTATTCCAGAGAATAGACGCGACACCATCAGACGCGAAGTCGAACGGGAGATTCATAACCAAGAGCTAGTTGTGAATCAAGACCATAATGAAGTCCCAAATGAGCAGATTCCTGAGATTCTCATACAAGAAACTCAACCTAATAATACACAGCAGGACAATAACGAGTTGCACGATAGTCTGGCAAACGAAATGGCGCGCGCCGTACAAGAGTTTAGTGGAACAAACCCACTTAGCAGACCACCGCTACCAAAAATAAACTCTTCCAAGAAACTAGGAGCGCTGTTACAAATTGTGAACACTGAAGTCCTACCCAATTATATCACAGAAGCCCACACATTGGAATATTTGCATATGCTGATTTACTGTGCAGCAACAGCAATTGCTAATGTTATGGGCATTAAGATCAGAACACGACGGGTACCAACATCGGAAGGACTGGTAACAGAATAGCACCCTGGGAAAAACGACTGCTGAATAAGATCGAATTACTGCGTAGGGACATTGGACAAATAACAGAGTACATAAGAGGAGTGAGAAGTAGAAAAATCATCAAAAGAGCTGAAGAAATACAGTTTAACACTCTAAGACACTCACGATATGATCCAGAAAACAACACACCTCAACAATGCCTGGACACATTAAAACAAAAACTATCTGTTTACTCAGGCCGCCTGAGGAGATACAAAGTTAGTAACAACCGGAAATGCGACAATATACTTTTTGAGCAAGCAGAGAAAACTTTCTATAGGAAACTTAATTCCACTGTAGAAAACGCAAATAAATCCTACCCAAGCCAAGAAGAAATTCATGAGTTTTGGGGAAACCAACTTTCGACGCCAGCTACCCATAACAACAATGCTGGATGGATTGAAGACACCACGAACAAATGTCAACAGTACAGGAATATTCCTTATGAACCTTTCACCACTGAAGAAGTCTCGAACATTATCAAAGAGCTTCATAACTGGAAATCTCCTGGACCGGACGAAGTTCAAAACTTCTGGCTAAAGAAGTTTTGGAGTGTTCATGAGCTTTTAACAGTGTTTATTAATAATATTATTTCTAATTCACAGGAAATACCATCATTCCTTACTCAGGGAACCACTTATCTAATACCGAAGGATCAAAATAACACCCAAGATCCAGCCAAGTACCGCCCAATTACTTGTCTTCCAACTTTGTACAAATTGGTCACATCCTGTGTGGCCCGGCGTATCTACCAACACTGTGCTCTGAACAATATCATAGAGCCCCAACAGAAAGGATGCGCTAAGGGCTCCATGGGATGCAAAGAACAACTTATTATCGACTCGGTCATTTCTAACCAGGCATACACCAAAAAAAGAAACCTTTTTACTGCCTTCATTGACTACAAGAAGGCTTTTGATTCAGTGCCGCATGAATGGCTTATAGATATATTAAAAATATATAAAGTCGATGATAATCTCGTGACCTTTTTGAAGCATATAATGGCAGAGTGGAAGACTAAAATTCACCTTCAAATACCTGGTGAAATTAATATCGAAACTGAAGATATCCCTATTAACCGGGGCCTTTTCCAAGGGGACACGTTGAGTCCACTTTGGTTCTGCCTAGCGATGAACCCACTATCTCAGCTGCTGAACTCTACTGACTCAGGATTTAGCATCAAAAATAACAACACCGTTGTAGCGAAGCTTAATCATCTGTTGTATATGGATGATTTAAAATTAATGGCTTCCACCCGAAACCACCTAGATGAGATGCTAAAAACTGTAGAAAATTTCTCAAATGACATCAGTATGCATTTTGGACTAGACAAGTGCCGTATACTAAATATAGTCAGAGGAAAGGTTCAGCCTGGAGGTTTCGATATGCAAGATGGCCAAAACATCGAGGCAATGGGTGAAAATGATATGTACAAATATCTCGGAGTAAAACAAGCACGTAAAATTGACCATAAACAAATGAAAACGGAACTAACTTCGGAGTTCGTGCGAAGGGTAAGACAACTAAATCGGTCATATCTTAATAGTAAAAATTTGTTTAAGGCATTAAATACGTACGCCTGTTCCGCGCTGAGCTACTCATTTGGTATTATAAAGTGGTCAAAAACGGATATAGAGGGTCTTCAGCGGAAAGTAAGAACACTTCTCACAAAGGCGCAAAAACATCATCCACGTAGTGCAGTAGAGAGAACAACATTACCGCGGTATCAAGGGGGAAGAGGACTTATGGATATAGGTGAGCAATTAGATAAACAAATTGCTAATTTAAGATCTTATTTTCAGGTACAGGCTGAGACATCTACTTTACATCGAGCAATTTGCGCAGTAGATGATACGACGCCGCTTAAACTGAGGGAACAAGAAATGCGCATAAACCACCTAACCCAGCAAGAAAAAATGCGCACCTGGATGAGTAAACCTCTGCATGGGCGACATCTCAATGAGATCAACCAAGAATATGTAGACAATACAGCGTCGAACTATTGGTTGACATCAGGAAAGATGTTTCCCGAGACTGAGGGTTTCCTACTTGCCATTCAGGATCAGGTTATTCCAACTAAAAATTACCTGAAATATATTGTTAAAGATCCTCAAGTACAAAATGACAAATGCCGATATGGATGCCAAGCCCAAGAAACCATCCAACATCTTACCGGTGGCTGCCAGGCATTTGTCGGTACTGATTATAAAGAACGCCATGACTCAGTAGGAAAGATTATCCACCAAGAACTAGCTGACAAACTGGGACTTCTCCATACCGACCATCTTCCTTATTATCAATACGCTCCTGATAGAATGCTTGAAAATGACAACTACAAGCTATACTGGGACCGCACTGTGCTTACAGACCAACCAGTGGCCCATAATAGACCGGATCTCATACTAGTTAATAAACTTACTAGACAAACAACACTTATTGATGTGGCGATACCCAACACCAATAATTTAGTTGTTAAATACAACGAAAAGATCGCCAAGTACAGAGATCTAGAAATACAAATCAGGAGACAATGGAGAATGGAAAGTACCCAGACACTACCTATTGTTCTATCTACTACTGGTGTTATTCCCAAAAACCTCCTAGCGAACATAAAACAACTAGGTCTAAATGAACATCTTTATAAGGCCATGCAGAAAGCTGTACTCCTCGCGACGTCCAGATGTGTACGAAAATTTTTGGGAGATACTCCAACATACCAAGTCACCTAGGACTCGATAACATGGAAAGAGTCCCACCAGAGCTCAATCCTTTTGATACCGTAGGTATCTGGGATGAGTGAATTTTCCCCTTAGAGGGAGTGTGAGCCGTATGGCTAAATCATAATAATAATAATAATAACCTAACCTGACCATAACCTGTGGGAGTTTTTATCAGTTCTTCTATCAGGCGCGGCCCCCTGCGAATGGGGGATGCTTTCTGGGTATCCGTAGCGCAGATACCCAGAGGGTAACAGGAGTACCTGTCGTGGAACAAAAACTGACACCTGGCAGTAGGTATAAAATGCACACCCATGATAATGGAGAATAATAATTTATGTTTAGGGTCGCTGCCTGGGGATCGCCAGGGCACGTCTGGAGCCGGCGCTGGACGTGACAGCATGCGGGACGTCGGTGGCAGGGTGTTGAGGAGGCGGGCCCCTGTCATACAATCAGCTACAGCCCAACAACAACAGCAAGAACAACCACAAGCGAGCCAAACAACAACAAGAGCTCCACTCGCTGAAGGTGCTGCGCTGGAACATCAGCCGGCGCTCACCCAAGCGGGACGACCGAGGCAGCGCATGAAATGGACTGCGTCCATAAATGAGAATATTTTGCGCTTCTATTACCAGGTGACAAACCTCGGTCAAGAAACGATCGGGTATCGACAAAATCTCTATGCCGAATTTTGCAGGGAGTACCCAGAAATTCAAGTAACTGAACAACGAGTTGCTGATCAATACCGGGTAATTATAAGAAATAATCTTATCCCAGAGACTAGACGCAATACCATCAGAAGCGAAGTCGAACGGGAGATTAATCACCAAGAGGTTAATGTAGATCAAGTCCCTAATGAAAGACATGAGCAGATTCCTGAGCTTACCATACAAGAAACTCAACCTGATAATACACTACAGGACAACAACGAGTTACGCGATACTCTGGTAAGCGAAATGGCACGAGCTGTACAAGAGTTTAATGGAACAAATCCACTTAGCAGACCACCGCTACCAAAAATAAACTCTTCTAAAAAACTAGGTGCTCTGTTACAAATTATAAATACTGAAGTCCTACCCAATTACGTCGTAGAAGCCCATACGCTGGAATATTTGCATATGCTTATTTACTGTGCAGCAACAGCAATAGCTAATATAATGGGAATTAAGATCAGAACACGACGGGTACCAATGCCGGAAGGACTGATAACAGAGCTGCACCCTGGGAGAAACGGCTTCTAAACAAGATTGAATTACTGCGTAGGGACATTGGTCAAATGACAGAATATTTACGAGGAACAACAAGCAGAAAAGTCATTAAAAGAGCTGATCAAATAATGCTAAGCACTGCAAGACACTCGCAATATGATCCAGTAAACATCACAGCCCATCAGTGCCTGGATACATTAAAACAAAAACTCTCCGTTTATTCAGGACGACTAAGGAGGTACAAGGTTAGTAACAGCCGAAAATGTGACAATGCGCTTTTTGAGCATGCCGAGAAGGCGTTCTATTGGAAACTTAATTCCACTGTCGAAAGTGCCAATAAATCATACCCAAGCAAAGAAGAAATTCAGGAGTTTTGGGGAAATCAACTTTCCACACCAGCTGCTCTTAACACCAATGCTGGATGGATAGAAGATACGACGCACAGCTGTCAACACTACCGCACAACTGTTTATGAACCCTTCACCACAGAAGAAGTCTCTAATATCATCAAAGAGCTTCATAACTGGAAATCTTCTGGACCAGATGGTGTTCAAAACTTCTGGCTTAAGAAGTTCTGGAGTGCTCATGAGTGCCTGTCGACATTAATTAATCGTGTTATTTCTAATCCGCAGGAAATACCATCATTCCTAACTCAGGGAACAACTTATTTAATACCGAAGGATCAAAATAACACCCAAGATCCAGCCAAATACCGCCCAATTACGTGTCTTCCAACTCTGTATAAATTGGTCACATCCTGTGTAGCCCAGCGTATCTACCAACACTGCGCTCTAAACAATATCATAGAACCTCAACAGAAAGGATGCGCTAAGGGCTCCATGGGTTGCAAAGAACAACTTATTATCGACTCAGTCATTTCTAACCAGGCATACACCAAAAAAAGGAACCTCTTCACTGCTTTTATTGACTATAAGAAAGCCTTTGACTCAGTGCCGCATGAATGGCTGGTAAATATATTAAGAATATATAAAGTCGATGATAATATAGTGACCTTCTCAAGACATATAATGACAGATTGGAAGACTAAAATTCACCTCCAAATACCTGGTGAAAACAATATCGAAACGGAAAATATCGCAATTAACCGCGGCCTCTTCCAAGGAGACCCGCTAAGTCCCTTGTGGTTCTGTCTAGCGATGAACCCACTATCCCAACTATTGAACTCCACTGACTCAGGTTTTAGCATTAAATACAACAACACTGTAGTGGCGAAGCTTAATCATCTGTTGTATATGGATGATTTGAAACTAATGGCTTCCACTCGAACTCACTTAGATCAAATGCTAAAAACTGTAGAAACTTTTTCAAATGATATTAGTATGCACTTTGGGTTAGACAAATGTCGTGTACTAAATATAGTCAAGGGAAAGGTTCAGCCCGGGGGATTCGACATGCAAAATGGCCAAAACATCGAGGCTATGGGCGAAAATGACATGTATAAATAACTAGGAGTAAAGCAAGCGCGGAAAATTGATCATAAACAAATGAAAATCGAATTAACATCAGAGTTCATACGAAGAGTAAAACAGCTACTCCGCTCACATCTTAATAGTAAAAATTTGTTTAAGGCATTAAACACCTACGCATTTTCCGCGCTTAGCTACTCATTTGGCATTATTAAGTGGACTAAAACGGATATAGAAAGTCTTCAGAGAAAAGTACGAACACACCTCACAAAGGCACAAAAACACCATCCTCGAAGTGCAGTAGAAAGAACGACATTACCACGGTATTTAGGAGGACGAGGACTTATTGATATAAGCGAACAATTAGATAAACAGATTAATAATTTAAGAACTTATTTTCAGGTGCAGGCGGAGACATCTACTCTTCATCGCGCGATTTGCGCAGTAGATGACACAACACCGATCAACCTGAGGGAACAAGAAATGCGCATAAAACATCTTACTAAGAACGAAAAAATGCGCATCTGGATGGGTAAACCTCTGCACGGGCGACATCCGAATGAAGTCAGTCAAGACTATGTCGACAATATAGCGTCGAACTATTGGCTGACATCAGGAAAGATGTTCCCTGAAACACAAGGTTCATTACTCGCCATTCAGGATCAGGTTATACCAACCAAAAATTACCTGAAATATATTGTCAAAGACCCTCAGGTCCAAAACGACAAATGCCGATATGGATGTCAAGCCCAAGAAACGATCCAACATCTTACCGGAGGCTGCCAGGCATTTGCTGCAACTGAATATAAGGAACGGCATGACTCAGTAGGGAAGATCCTCCATCAAGAGATAGCTATTAAACTGGGACTTCTACAAACAAACCATCTCCCATATTATCAATACGTTCCAGAGAGTATGCTTGAGAATAACAACTACAAGCTATACTGGGATCGTACTGTGCTCACAGACCAAACTGTAGCACATAATAGACCAGATCTTGTGCTAGTTAATAAACTAACAAGACAAACAACTCTAATCGATGTGGCGATACCTAACAACAATAACCTGCGTGTTAAGTACAACGAAAAGATCGCCAAGTACAGAGATCTGGAAATACAAATAAGAAGACAATGGAGAATGGAAAGTACCCAGACGATACCGATTATTCTTTCTACCACTGGAGTCATTCCGAAGAACCTCCTAGAAAACATAAAAAAGCTGGGTCTAAATGAACATCTATATAAGGTCATGCAGAAAGCTGTGCTACTTTCGACGTCTAGATGCGTGCGAAAATTTTTAGGAGATACACCGACGTACCAAGTCATCTAGGACTCGATAACATGGAAAGAGTCCCACCAGAGCTCAATCCTTTTGATACCGTAGGTATCTGGGATGAGTGAATTTTCCCCTTAGAGGGAGTGTGAGCCGTATGGCTAAATCTGGATAATAATAATAATAATAAAAGACAACTAAATCGGTCATATCTTAATAGTAAAAATTTGTTTAAGGCATTAAATACGTACGCCTGTTCCGCGCTGAGCTACTCATTTGGTATTATAAAGTGGTCAAAAACGGATATAGAGGGTCTTCAGCGGAAAGTAAGAACACTTCTCACAAAGGCGCAAAAACATCATCCACGCAGTGCAGTAGAGAGAACAACATTACCGCGGTATCAAGGAGGAAGAGGACTTATGGATATAGGTGAGCAATTATATAAACAAATTGCTAATTTAAGATCTTATTTTCAGGTACAGGCTGAGACATCTACTTTACATCGAGCAATTTGCGCAGTAGATGACACAACGCCGCTTAAACTGAGGGAACAAGAAATGCGCACAAACCATCTGACTAAGCAAGAAAAAATGCGCACCTGGATGAGTAAACCTCTGCATGGGCGACATCTCAATGAGATCAACCAAGAATATGTCGACAATACAGCGTCGAACTATTGGTTGACATCAGGAAAGATGTTTCCCGAGACTGAGGGTTTCCTACTTGCCATTCAGGATCAGGTTATTCCAACTAAAAATTACCTGAAATATATTGTTAAAGATCCTCAAGTCCAAAACGACAAATGCCGATATGGATGCCAAGCCCAAGAAACCATCCAACATCTTACCGGTGGCTGCCAGGCATTTGTCGGTACTGATTATAAAGAACGCCATGACTCAGTAGGAAAGATTATCCACCAAGAACTAGCTGACAAACTGGGACTTCTCCAAACCGACCATCTTCCTTATTATCAATATGTCCCTGACAGAATGCTTGAAAATGACAACTACAAGCTATACTGGGACCGCACTGTGCTCACAGACCAACCAGTGGCCCATAATAGACCGGATCTCATACTAGTGAATAAAATTACCAGGCAAACAACACTTATTGATGTGGCGATACCTAACACTAATAATTTGCTTGTTAAATACAACGAAAAGATCGCCAAGTATAGGGATCTGGAAATACAAATCAAGAGACAATGGAGAATGGAAAGTACCCAGACAGTACCTATTGTTCTATCTACTACTGGTGTTATTCCCAAGAACCTCCTAGTAAACATAAAACAGCTGGGTCTAAATGAACATCTTTATAAGGCCATGCAGAAAGCTGTACTCCTCGCGACCTCCAGATGTGTACGAAAATTTCTGGGAGATACTCCGACATACCAAGTCACCTAGGGCTCGATAACACGGAAAGAGTCCCACCAGAGCTCAATCCTTTTGATACTGTAGGTATCTGGGATGAGTGAATTTTCCCCTTAGAGGGAGTGTGAGCCGTATGGCTAAATCTGGGATAATAATAAGAACAACTTATTATCGACTCAGTCATCTCTAACCAGGCATACACCAAAAAACGAAACCTGTTTACTGCCTTCATTGACTACAAGAAGGCTTTTGACTCAGTGCCGCATGAATGGCTTATAGATATATTGAACATATATAAAGTCGATGATAATCTCGTGACCTTTTTGAAGCATATAATGACAAAGTGGAAGACTAAAATTCACCTTCAAATACCTGGTGAAACCAATATCGAAACTGAAGATATCGCTATTAACCGGGGCCTTTTCCAGGGGGACTCGTTGAGTCCACTTTGGTTCTGCCTAGCGATGAACCCACTATCTCAGCTGCTGAACTCCACTGACTCAGGATTTAGCATCAAAAATAACAACACTGTTGTGGCGAAGCTTAATCATCTGTTGTATATGGATGATTTGAAACTAATGGCTTCCACTCGAAATCACTTAGATCAGATGCTAAAAACTGTAGAAACTTTCTCAAATGATATCAGTATGCACTTTGGACTAGACAAGTGCCGTATACTTAATATAGTCAGAGGAAAGGTTCAGCCCGGAGGTTTCGATATGCAAGATGGCCAAAACATCGAGGCAATGGGTGAAAATGATATTTACAAATATCTCGGAGTAAAACAGGCGCGGAAAATTGACCATAAACAGATGAAAACTGAACTAACTTCGGAGTTCGTGCGAAGAATAAGACAACTAAATCGGTCATATCTTAATAGTAAAAATTTGTTTAAGGCATTAAATACGTACGCCTGTTCCGCGCTGAGCTACTCATTTGGTATTATAAAGTGGTCAAAAACGGATATAGAGGGTCTTCAGCGGAAAGTAAGAACACTTCTCACAAAGGCGCAAAAACATCATCCACGCAGTGCAGTAGAGAGAACAACATTACCGCGGTATCAAGGAGGAAGAGGACTTATGGATATAGGTGAGCAATTAGATAAACAAATTGCTAATTTAAGATCTTATTTTCAGGTACAGGCTGAGACATCTACTTTACATCGAGCAATTTGCGCAGTAGATGACACAACGCCGCTTAAACTGAGGGAACAAGAAATGCGCACAAACCATCTGACTAAGCAAGAAAAAATGCGCACCTGGATGAGTAAACCTCTGCATGGGCGACATCTCAATGAGATCAACCAAGAATATGTCGACAATACAGCGTCGAACTATTGGTTGACATCAGGAAAGATGTTTCCCGAGACTGAGGGTTTCCTACTTGCCATTCAAGATCAGGTTATTCCAACTAAAAATTACCTGAAATATATTGTTAAAGATCCTCAAGTCCAAAACGACAAATGCCGATATGGATGCCAAGCCCAAGAAACCATCCAACATCTTACCGGTGGCTGCCAGGCATTTGTCGGTACTAATTATAAAGAACGCCATGACTCAGTAGGAAAGATTATCCACCAAGAACTAGCTGACAAACTGGGACTTCTCCAAACCGACCATCTTCCTTATTATCAATATGTCCCTGACAGAATGCTTGAAAATGACAACTACAAGCTATACTGGGACCGCACTGTGCTCACAGACCAACCAGTGGCCCATAATAGACCGGATCTCATACTAGTGAATAAAATTACCAGGCAAACAACACTTATTGATGTGGCGATACCTAACACTAACAATTTGCTTGTTAAATACAACGAAAAGATCGCCAAGTATAGGGATCTGGAAATACAAATCAAGAGACAATGGAGAATGGAAAGTACCCAGACAGTACCTATTGTTCTATCTACTACTGGTGTTATTCCCAAGAACCTCCTAGTGAACATAAAACAGCTGGGTCTAAATGAACATCTTTATAAGGCCATGCAGAAAGCTGTACTCCTCGCGACCTCCAGATGTGTACGAAAATTTCTGGGAGATACTCCGACATACCAAGTCACCTAGGGCTCGATAACACGGAAAGAGTCCCACCAGAGCTCAATCCTTTTGATACCGTAGGTATCTGGGATGAGTGAATTTTCCCCTTAGAGGGAGTGTGAGCCGTATGGCTAAATCTGGGATAATAATAATAATAATAATAACCTGTGGGAGTTTTTATCAGTTCTTCTATCAGGCGCGGCCCCCTGCGAATGGGGGATGCTTTCTGGGTATCCGTAGCGCAGATACCCAGAGGGTAACAGGAATACCTGTCGTGGAACAAAAACTGACACCTGGCAGTAGGTATAAAATGCACACCCATGATAATGGAGAATAATAATTTATGTTTAGGGTCGCTGCCTGGGGATCGCCAGGGCACGTCTGGAGCCGGCGCTGGACGTGACAGCATGCGGGACGTCGGTGGCAGGGTGTTGAGGAGGCGGGCCCCTGTCATACAATCAGCTACAGCCCAACAACAACAGCAAGAACAACCACAAGCGAGCCAAACAACAACAAGAGCTCCACTCGCTGAAGGTGCTGCGCTGGAACATCAGCCGGCGCTCACCCAAGCGGGACGACCGAGGCAGCGCATGAAATGGACTGCGTCCATAAATGAGAATATTTTGCGCTTCTATTACCAGGTGACAAACCTCGGTCAAGAAACGATCGGGTATCGACAAAATCTCTATGCCGAATTTTGCAGGGAGTACCCAGAAATTCAAGTAACTGAACAACGAGTTGCTGATCAATACCGGGTAATTATAAGAAATAATCTTATCCCAGAGACTAGACGCAATACCATCAGAAGCGAAGTCGAACGGGAGATTAATCACCAAGAGGTAAATGTAGATCAAGTCCCTAATGAAAGACATGAGCAGATTCCTGAGCTTACCATACAAGAAACTCAACCTGATAATACACTACAGGACAACAACGAGTTACGCGATACTCTGGTAAGCGAAATGGCACGAGCTGTACAAGAGTTTAATGGAACAAATCCACTTAGCAGACCACCGCTACCAAAACTAAACTCTTCTAAAAAACTAGGTGCTCTGTTACAAATTATAAATACTGAAGTCCTACCCAATTACGTCGTAGAAGCCCATACGCTGGAATATTTGCATATGCTTATTTACTGTGCAGCAACAGCAATAGCTAATATAATGGGAATTAAGATCAGAACACGACGGGGTACCAATGCCGGAAGGACTGATAACAGAGCTGCACCCTGGGAGAAACGGCTTCTAAACAAGATTGAATTACTGCGTAGGGACATTGGTCAAATGACACAATATTTACGAGGAACAACAAGCAGAAAAGTCATTAAAAGAGCTGATCAAATAATGCTAAGCACTGCAAGACACTCGCAACATGATCCAGTAAACATCACAGCCCATCAGTGCCTGGATACATTAAAACAAAAACTCTCCGTTTATTCGGGACGACTAAGGAGGTACAAGGTTAGTAACAGCTGAAAATGTGACAATGCGCTTTTTGAGCATGCCGAGAAGGCGTTCTATCGGAAACTTAATTCCACTGTCGAAAGTGTCAATAAATCATACCCAAGCCAAGAAGAAATTCAGGAGTTTTGGGGAAATCAACTTTCCACACCAGCTGCTCTTAACACCAATGCTGGATGGATAGAAGATACGACGCACAGCTGTCAACACTACCGCACAACTGTTTATGAACCCTTCACCACAGAAGAAGTCTCTAATATCATCAAAGAGCTTCATAACTGGAAATCTCCTGGACCAGATGGTGTTCAAAACTTCTGGCTTAAGAAGTTCTGGAGTGCTCATGAGTGCCTGTCGACATTAATTAATCGTGTTATTTCTAATCCGCAGGAAATACCATCATTCCTAACTCAGGGAACAACTTATTTAATACCGAAGGATCAAAATAACACCCAAGATCCAGCCAAATACCGCCCAATTACGTGTCTTCCAACTCTGTATAAATTGGTCACATCCTGTGTAGCCCAGCGTATCTACCAACACTGCGCTCTAAACAATATCATAGAACCTCAACAGAAAGGATGCGCTAAGGGCTCCATGGGTTGCAAAGAACAACTTATTATCGACTCAGTCATTTCTAACCAGGCATACGCCAAAAAAAGGAACCTCTTCACTGCTTTTATTGACTATAAGAAAGCCTTTGACTCAGTGCCGCATGAGTGGCTGATAAATATATTAAGAATATATAAAGTCGATGATAATATAGTGACCTTCTTAAGACATATAATGACAGATTGGAAGACTAAAATTCACCTCCAAATACCTGGTGAAAACAATATCGAAACGGAAAATATCGCAATTAACCGCGGCCTCTTCCAAGGAGACTCGCTAAGTCCCTTGTGGTTCTGTCTAGCGATGAACCCACTATCCCAACTATTGAACTCCACTGACTCAGGTTTTAGCATTAAAAACAACAACACTGTAGTGGCGAAGCTTAATCATCTGTTGTATATGGATGATTTGAAACTAATGGCTTCCACTCGAACTCACTTAGATCAAATGCTAAAAACTGTAGAAACTTTTTCAAATGATATTAGTATGCACTTTGGGTTAGACAAATGTCGTGTACTAAATATAGTCAAGGGAAAGGTTCAGCCCGGGGGATTCGACATGCAAAATGGCCAAAACATGGAGGCTATGGGCGAAAATGACATGTATAAATATCTAGGAGTAAAGCAAGCGCGGAAAATTGATCATAAACAAATGAAAATCGAATTAACATCAGAGTTCATACGAAGAGTAAAACAGCTACTCCGCTCACATCTTAATAGTAAAAATTTGTTTAAGGCATTAAACACCTACGCATTTTCCGCGCTTAGCTACTCATTTGGCATTATTAAGTGGACTAAAACGGATATAGAAAGTCTTCAGAGAAAAGTACGAACACACCTCACAAAGGCACAAAAACACCATCCTCGAAGTGCAGTAGAAAGAATGACATTACCACGGTATTTAGGAGGACGAGGACTTATTGATATAAGCGAGCAATTAGATAAACAGATTAATAATTTAAGAACTTATTTTCAGGTACAGGCAGAGACATCTACTCTTCATCGCGCGATTTGCGCAGTAGATGACACAACACCGATCAACCTGAGGGAACAAGAAATGCGCATAAACCATCTTACTAAGAACGAAAAAATGCGCATCTGGATGGGTAAACCTCTGCACGGGCGACATCCGAATGAAGTCAGTCAAGACTATGTCGACAATATAGCGTCGAACTATTGGCTGACATCAGGAAAGATGTTCCCTGAAACAGAAGGTTCATTACTCGCCATTCAGGATCAGGTTATACCAACCAAAAATTACCTGAAATATATTGTCAAAGACCCCCAGGTCCAAAACGACAAATGCCGATATGGATGTCAAGCTCAAGAAACGATTCAACATCTTACCGGAGGCTGCCAGGCATTTGCTGCAACTGAATATAAGGAACGGCATGACTCAGTAGGGAAGATCCTTCATCAAGAGATAGCTATTAAACTGGGACTTCTACAAACAAACCATCTCCCATATTATCAATACGTTCCAGAAAGTATGCTTGAGAATGACAACTACAAGCTATACTGGGATCGCACTGTGCTCACAGACCAAACTGTAGCACATAATAGACCAGATCTCGTGCTAGTTAATAAACTAACAAGACAAACAACTTTAATCGATGTGGCGATACCTAACAACAATAATCTGCGTGTTAAGTACAACGAAAAGATCGCCAAGTACAGAGATCGGGAAATACAAATAAGAAGACAATGGAGAATGGAAAGTACCCAGACGATACCTATTATTCTTTCTACCACTGGAGTCATTCCGAAGAACCTCCTAGAAAACATAAAAAAGCTGGGTCTAAATGAACATCTATATAAGGTCATGCAGAAAGCTGTGCTACTTTCGACGTCCAGATGCGTGCGAAAATTTTTAGGAGATACACCGACGTACCAAGTCACCTAGGACTCGATAACATGGAAAGAGTCCCACCAGAGCTCAATCCTTTTGATACCGTAGGTATCTGGGATGAGTGAATTTTCCCCTTAGAGGGAGTGTGAGCCGTATGGCTAAATCTGGATAATAATAATAATAATGGAGAAAAATAATTTATGTTTAGGGTCGCTGCCTGGGGATCGCCAGGGCACGTATGGAGCCGGCGCTGGACGTGACAGCATGCGGGACGTCGGTGGCAGGGTGTTGAGGAGGCGGGCCCCTGTCATACAATCAGCTACAGCCCAACAACAACAGCAAGAACAACCACAAGCGAGCCAAACAACAACAAGAGCTCCACTCGCTGAAGGTGCTGCGCTGGAACATCAGCCGGCGCTCACCCAAGCGGGACGACCGAGGCAGCGCATGAAATGGACTGCGTCCATAAATGAGAATATTTTGCGCTTCTATTACCAGGTGACAAACCTCGGTCAAGAAACCATCGGGTATCGACAAAATCTCTATGCCGAATTTTGCAGGGAGTACCCAGAAATTCAAGTAACTGAACAACGAGTTGCTGATCAATACCGGGTAATTATAAGAAATAATCTTATCCCAGAGGCTAGACGCAATACCATCAGAAGCGAAGTCGAACGGGAGATTAATCACCAAGAGGTAAATGTAGATCAAGTCCCTAATGAAAGACATGAGCAGATTCCTGAGCTTACCATACAAGAAACTCAACCTGATAATACACTACAGGACAACAACGAGTTACGCGATACTCTGGTAAGCGAAATGGCACGAGCTGTACAAGAGTTTAATGGAACAAATCCACTTAGCAGACCACCGCTACCAAAAATAAACTCTTATAAAAAACTAGGTGCTCTGTTACAAATTATAAATACTGAAGTCCTACCCAATTACGTCGTAGAAGCCCATACGCTGGAATATTTGCATATGCTTATTTACTGTGCAGCAACAGTAACAGCTAATATAATGGGAATTAAGATCAGAACACGACGGGGTACCAATGCCGGAAGGACTGATAACAGAGTTGCACCCTGGGAGAAACGGCTTCTAAACAAGATTGAATTACTGCGTAGGGACATTGGTCAAATGACAGAATATATACGAGGAACAACAAGTAGAAAAGTCATTAAAAGAGCTGATCAAATAATGCTAAGCACTGCAAGACACTCGCAATATGATCCAGTAAACATCACAGCCCATCAGTGCCTGGATACATTAAAACAAAAACTCTCCGTTTATTCCGGACGACTAAGGAGGTACAAGGTTAGTAACAGCAGGAAAAGTGACAATGCGCTTTTTGAGCATGCCGAGAAGGCATTCTATCGGAAACTTAATTCCACTGTCGAAAGTGCCAATAAATCATACCCAAGCCAAGAAGACATTCAGGAGTTTTGGGGAAATCAACTTTCCACACCAGCTGCTCTTAACACCAATGCTGGATGGATAGAAGATACGACGCACAACTGTCAACACTACCGCACAACTGTTTATGAACCCTTCACCACAGAAGAAGTCTCTAATATCATCAAAGAGCTTCATAACTGGAAATCTCCTGGACCAGACGGAGTTCAAAACTTTTGGCTTAAGAAGTTCTGGAGTGCTCATGAGTGCCTGTCAACATTAATTAATCGCGTTATTTCTAATCCGCAGAAAATACCATCATTCCTAACTCAGGGAACGACTTATTTAATACCTAAGGATCAAAATAATACCCAAGATCCAGCCAAATACCGCCCAATTACGTGTCTTCCAACTCTGTATAAATTGGTCACATCCTGTGTAGCCCAGCGTATCTACCAACACTGCGCTCTAAACAATATCATAGAACCTCAACAGAAAGGATGCGCTAAGGGCTCCATGGGTTGCAAAGAACAACTTATTATCGACTCAGTCATTTCTAACCAGGCATACACCAAAAAAAGGAACCTCTTCACTGCTTTTATTGACTATAAGAAAGCCTTTGACTCAGTGCCGCATGAGTGGCTGATAAATATATTAAGAATATATAAAGTCGATGATAATATAGTGACCTTCTTAAGACATATAATGACAGATTGGAAGACTAAAATTCACCTCCAAATACCTGGTGAAAACAATATCGAAACGGAAAATATCGCAATTAACCGCGGCCTCTTCCAAGGAGACTCGCTAAGTCCCTTGTGGTTCTGTCTAGCGATGAACCCACTATCCCAACTATTGAACTCCACTGACTCAGGTTTTAGCATTAAAAACAACAACACTGTAGTGGCGAAGCTTAATCATCTGTTGTATATGGATGATTTGAAACTAATGGCTTCCACTCGAACTCACTTAGATCAAATGCTAAAAACTGTAGAAACTTTTTCAAATGATATTAGTATGCACTTTGGGTTAGACAAATGTCGTGTACTAAATATAGTCAAGGGAAAGGTTCAGCCCGGGGATTCGACATGCAAAATGGCCAAAACATCGAGGCTATGGGCGAAAATGACATGTATAAATATCTAGGAGTAAAGCAAGCGCGGAAAATTGATCATAAACAAATGAAAATCGAATTAACATCAGAGTTCATACGAAGAGTAAAACAGCTACTCCGCTCACATCTTAATAGTAAAAATTTGTTTAAGGCATTAAACACCTACGCATTTTCCGCGCTTAGCTACTCATTTGGCATTATTAAGTGGACTAAAACGGATATAGAAAGTCTTCAGAGAAAAGTACGAACACACCTCACAAAGGCACAAAAACACCATCCTCGAAGTGCAGTAGAAAGAACGACATTACCGCGGTATTTAGGAGGACGAGGACTTATTGATATAAGCGAACAATTAAATAAACAGATTAATAATTTAAGAACTTATTTTCAGGTGCAGGCGGAGACATCTACTCTTCATCGCGCGATTTGCGCAGTAGATGACACAACACCGATCAACCTGAGGGAACAAGAAATGCGCATAAACCATCTTACTAAGAACGAAAAAATGCGCATCTGGATGGGTAAACCTCTGCACGGGCGACATCCGAATGAAGTCAGTCAAGACTATGTCGACAATATAGCGTCGAACTATTGGCTGACATCAGGAAAGATGTTCCCTGAAACAGAAGGTTCATTACTCGCCATTCAGGATCAGGTTATACCAACCAAAAATTACCTGAAATATATTGTCAAAGACCCTCAGGTCCAAAACGACAAATGCCGATATGGATGTCAAGCCCAAGAAACGATCCAACATCTTACCGGAGGCTGCCAGGCATTTGCTGCAACTGAATATAAGGAACGGCATGACTCAGTAGGGAAGATCCTCCATCAAGAGATAGCTATTAAACTGGGACTTCTACAAACAAACCATCTCCCATGTTATCAATACGTTCCAGAGAGTATGCTTGAGAATAACAACTACAAGCTATACTGGGATCGTACTGTGCTCACAGACCAAACTGTAGCACATAATAGACCAGATCTCGTGCTAGTTAATAAACTAACAAGACAAACAACTCTAATCGATGTGGCGATACCTAACAACAATAATCTGCGTGTTAAGTACAACGAAAAGATCGCCAAGTACAGAGATCTGGAAATACAAATAAGAAGACAATGGAGAATGGAAAGTACCCAGACGATACCGATTATTCTTTCTACCACTGGAGTCATTCCGAAGAACCTCCTAGAAAACATAAAAAAGCTGGGTCTAAATGAACATCTATATAAGGTCATGCAGAAAGCTGTGCTACTTTCGACGTCTAGATGCGTGCGAAAATTTTTAGGAGATACACCGACGTACCAAGTCACCTAGGACTCGATAACATGGAAAGAGTCCCACCAGAGCTCAATCCTTTTGATACCGTAGGTATCTGGGATGAGTGAATTTTCCCCTTAGAGGGAGTGTGAGCCGTATGGCTAAATCTGGATAATAATAATAATAATAATAATAATAATAATAATAATAAAGATTAAACAAATAAAACAGATTACTAATTTAAGAACTTATTTTCAGATGCAGGCGGAGACATCTACTCTTCATCGCGCGATTTGTGCAGTAGATGACACAACACCGATCAAACTGAGGGAACCAGAAATGCGCATAAACCACCTTACTAAGAACGAAAAAATGCGCACCTGGATGGGCAAGCCTCTGCACGGGCGACATCCCAATGAGGTCAGTCAAGACCATGTCGACAGTATAGCGTCGAACTATTGGCTGACATCAGGAAGGATGTTCCCGAAACAGAAGGTTCACTACTGGCCATTCAGGATCAGGTTATACCAACCAAAAATTACCTGAAATATATCGTCAAAGACCCTCAGGTCCAAAATGACAAATGCCGATATGGGTGCCAAGCTCAGGAAACCATTCAACATCTTACCGGGGGCTGTCAGGCATTTGCTGCAACTGAATATAAGGAACGGCACGACTCAGTAGGAAAAATTCTTCATCAAGAGATAGCTATCAAACTGGGACTTCTTCAAACAAACCATCTTCCATATTATCAATATGTTCCTGAGAGTATACTTGAGAATGACAAATACAAGCTATACTGGGATCGCACGGTGCTCACAGACCAAACAGTTGCACATAATAGACCAGATCTCACACTAGTTAATAAACTAAAGAGACAAACAACATTAATTGATGTGGCGATACCCAACAACAATAATCTTCGTGTTAAACAGAACGAAAAAATCGCCAAGTACAGGGATCTGGAAATTCAAATACGAAGACAGTGGAAAATGGAAAGTACCCAGACAATACCTATTATTCTCTCTACTACTGGAGTCATTCCAAAGAACCTCCTAGAAAATATAAAACAGCTAGGTCTGAATGAACATCTCTACAAGACCATGCAAAAAGCTGTACTACTCTCAACATCCCGATGTGTACGAAAATTTTTGAGAGATACTCCAGCATATCAAGTCACCTAGGGCTCGATAACACGGAAAGAGTCCCACCAGAGCTCAATCCTTTTGATACCGTTGGTATCTGGGATGAGTGAATTTTCCCCTTAGAGGGAGTGTGAGCCGTATGGCTAAATCTGAAAATAATAATAATAATAAGGATAATAAGGGGGATCGCCAGGGCACGTCTGGAGCCGGCGCTGGACGTGACAGCATGCGGGACGTCGGTGGCAGGGTGTTGAGGAGGCGGGCCCCTGTCATACAATCAGCTACAGCCCAACAACAACAGCAAGAACAACCACAAGCGAGCCAAACAACAACAAGAGCTCCACTCGCTGAAGGTGCTGCGCTGGAACATCAGCCGGCGCTCACCCAAGCGGGACGACCGAGGCAGCGCATGAAATGGACTGCGTCCATAAATGAGAATATTTTGCGCTTCTATTACCAGGTGACTAACCTCGGTCAAGAAACGATCGGGTATCGACAAAATCTCTATGCCGAATTTTGCAGGCAGTACCCAGAAATTCAAGTAACTGAACAACGAGTTGCTCATCAATACCGGGTAATTATAAGAAATAATCTTATCCCAGAGACTAGACGCAATACCATCAGAAGCGAAGTCGAACGGGAGATTAATCACCAAGAGGTAAATGTAGATCAAGTCCCTAATGAAAGACATGAGCAGATTCCTGAGCTTACCATACAAGAAACTCAACCTGATAATACACTACAGGACAACAACGAGTTACGCGATACTCTGGTAAGCGAAATGGCACGAGCTGTACAAGAGTTTAATGGAACAAATCCACTTAGCAGACCACCGCTACCAAAAATAAACTCTTCTAAAAAACTAGGTGCTCTGTTACAAATTATAAATACTGAAGTCCTACCCAATTACGTCGTAGAAGCCCATACGCTGGAATATTTGCATATGCTTATTTACTGTGCAGCAACAGCAATAGCTAATATAATGGGAATTAAGATCAGAACACGACGGGGTACCAATGCCGGAAGGACTGATAACAGAGCTGCACCCTGGGAGAAACGGCTTCTAAACAAGATTGAATTACTGCGTAGGGACATTGGTCAAATGACAGAATATATACGAGGAACAACAAGCAGAAAAGTCATTAAAAGAGCTGATCAAATAATGCTAAGCACTGCAAGACACTCGCAATATGATCCAGTAAACATCACAGCCCATCAGTGCCTGGATACATTAAAACAAAAACTCTCCGTTTATTCAGGACGACTAAGGAGGTACAAGGTTAGTAACAGCCGAAAATGTGACAATGCGCTTTTTGAGCATGCCGAGAAGGCGTTCTATCGGAAACTTAATTCCACTGTCGAAAGTGCCAATAAATCATACCCAAGCCAAGAAGACATTCAGGAGTTTTGGGGAAATCAACTTTCCACACCAGCTGCTCTTAACACCAATGTTGGATGGATAGAAGATACGACGCACAGCTGTCAACACTACCGCACAACTGTTTATGAACCCTTCACCACAGAAGAAGTCTCTAATATCATCAAAGAGCTTCATAACTGGAAATCTCCTGGACCAGATGGTGTTCAAAACTTCTGGCTTAAGAAGTTCTGGAGTGCTCATGAGTGCCTGTCGACATTAATTAATCGTGTTATTTCTAATCCGCAGGAAATTCCATCATTCCTAACTCAGGGAACAACTTATTTAATACCGAAGGATCAAAATAACACCCAAGATCCAGCCAAATACCGCCCAATTACGTGTCTTCCAACTCTGTATAAATTGGTCACATCCTGTGTAGCCCAGCGTATCTACCAACACTGCGCTCTAAACAATATCATAGAACCTCAACAGAAAGGATGCGCTAAGGGCTCCATGGGTTGCAAAGAACAACTTATTATCGACTCAGTCATTTCTAACCAGGCATACACCAAAAAAAGGAACCTCTTCACTGCTTTTATTGACTATAAGAAAGCCTTTGACTCAGTGCCGCATGAATGGCTGGTAAATATATTAAGAATATATAAAGTTGATGATAATATAGTGACCTTCTTAAGACATATAATGACAGATTGGAAGACTACAATTCACCTCCAAATACCTGGTGAAAACAATATCGAAACGGAAAATATCGCAATTAACCGCGGCCTCTTCCAAGGAGACTCGCTAAGTCCCTTGTGGTTCTGTCTAGCGATGAACCCACTATCCCAACTATTGAACTCCACTGACTCAGGTTTTAGCATTAAAAACAACAACACTGTAGTGGCGAAGCTTAATCATCTGTTGTATATGGATGATTTGAAACTAATGGCTTCCACTCGAACTCACTTAGATCAAATGCTAAAAACTGTAGAAACTTTTTCAAATGATATTAGTATGCACTTTGGGTTAGACAAATGTCGTGTACTAAATATAGTCAAGGGAAAGGTTCAGCCCGGGGGATTCGACATGCAAAATGGCCAAAACATCGAGGCTATGGGCGAAAATGACATGTATAAATATCTAGGAGTAAAGCAAGCGCGGAAAATTGATCATAAACAAATGAAAATCGAATTAACATCAGAGTTCATACGAAGGGTAAAACAGCTACTCCGCTCACATCTAAATAGTAAAAATTTGTTTAAGGCATTAAACACCTACGCATTTTCCGCGCTTAGCTACTCATTTGGCATTATTAAGTGGACTAAAACGGATATAGAAAGTCTTCAGAGAAAAGTACGAACACACCTCACAAAGGCACAAAAACACCATCCTCGAAGTGCAGTAGAAAGAACGACATTACCACGGTATTTAGGAGGACGAGGACTTATTGATATAAGCGAGCAATTAGATAAACAGATTAATAATTTAAGAACTTATTTTCAGGTGCAGGCGGAGACATCTACTCTTCATCGCGCGATTTGCGCAGTAGATGACACAACACCGATCAACCTGAGGGAACAAGAAATGCGCATAAACCATCTTACTAAGAACGAAAAAATGCGCATCTGGATGGGTAAACCTCTGCACGGGCGACATCCGAATGAAGTCAGTCAAGACTATGTCGACAATATAGCGTCGAACTATTGGCTGACATCAGGAAAGATGTTCCCTGAAACAGAAGGTTCATTACTCGCCATTCAGGATCAGGTTATACCAACCAAAAATTACCTGAAATATATTGTCAAAGACCCTCAGGTCCAAAACGACAAATGCCGATATGGATGTCAAGCCCAAGAAACGATCCAACATCTTACCGGAGGCTGCCAGGCATTTGCTGCAACTGAATATAAGGAACGGCATGACTCAGTAGGGAAGATCCTCCATCAAGAGATAGCTATTAAACTGGGACTTCTACAAACAAACCATCTCCCATATTATCAATACGTTCCAGAGAGTATGCTTGAGAATAACAACTACAAGCTATACTGGGATCGTACTGTGCTCACAGACCAAACTGTAGCACATAATAGACCAGATCTCGTGCTAGTTAATAAACTAACAAGACAAACAACTCTAATCGATGTGGCGATACCTAACAACAATAACCTGCGTGTTAAGTACAACGAAAAGATCGCCAAGTACAGAGATCTGGAAATACAAATAAGAAGACAATGGAGAATGGAAAGTACCCAGACGATACCGGTTATTCTTTCTACCACTGGAGTCATTCCGAAGAACCTCCTAGAAAACATAAAAAAGCTGGGTCTAAATGAACATCTATATAAGGTCATGCAGAAAGCTGTGCTACTTTCGACGTCTAGATGCGTGCGAAAATTTATAGGAGATACACCGACGTACCAAGTCACCTAGGACTCGATAACATGGAAAGAGTCCCACCAGAGCTCAATCCTTTTGATACCGAAGGTATCTGGGATGAGTGAATTTTCCCCTTAGAGGGAGTGTGAGCCGTATGGCTAAATCAGGATAATAAAAATTAGGAGGACGAGGACTTATTGATATAAGCGAGCAATTAGATAAACAGATTAATAATTTAAGAACTTATTTTCAGGTACAGGCAGAGACATCTACTCTTCATCGCGCGATTTGCGCAGTAGATGACACAACACCGATCAACCTGAGGGAACAAGAAATGCGCATAAACCATCTTACTAAGAACGAAAAAATGCGCATCTGGATGGGTAAACCTCTGCACGGGCGACATCCGAATGAAGTCAGTCAAGACTATGTCGACAATATAGCGTCGAACTATTGGCTGACATCAGGAAAGATGTTCCCTGAAACAGAAGGTTCATTACTCGCCATTCAGGATCAGGTTATACCAACCAAAAATTACCTGAAATATATTGTCAAAGACCCCAGGTCCAAAACGACAAATGCCGATATGGATGTCAAGCTCAAGAAACGATTCAACATCTTACCGGAGGCTGCCAGGCATTTGCTGCAACTGAATATAAGGAACGGCATGACTCAGTAGGGAAGATCCTTCATCAAAAGTCAGCTATTAAACTGGGACTTCTACAAACAAACCATCTCCCATATTATCAATACGTTCCAGAAAGTATGCTTGAGAATGACAACTACAAGCTATACTGGGATCGCACTGTGCTCACAGACCAAACTGTAGCACATAATAGACCAGATCTCGTGCTAGTTAATAAACTAACAAGACAAACAACTTTAATCGATGTGGCGATACCTAACAACAATAATCTGCGTGTTAAGTACAACGAAAAGATCGCCAAGTACAGAGATCTGGAAATACAAATAAGAAGACAATGGAGAATGGAAAGTACCCAGACGATACGATTATTCTTTCTACCACTGGAGTCATTCCGAAGAACCTCCTAGAAAACATAAAAAAGCTGGGTCTAAATGAACATCTATATAAGGTCATGCAGAAAGCTGTGCTACTTTCGACGTCTAGATGCGTGCGAAAATTTTTAGGAGATACACCGACGTACCAAGTCACCTAGGACTCGATAACATGGAAAGAGTCCCACCAGAGCTCAATCCTTTTGATACCGTAGGTATCTGGGATGAGTGAATTTTCCCTTAGAGGGAGTGTGAGCCGTATGGCTAAATCTGGATAATAATAATAATAATAATAATAATAATAATAATAAAGATTAAACAAATAAAACAGATTACTAATTTAAGAACTTATTTTCAGATGCAGGCGGAGACATCTACTCTTCATCGCGCGATTTGTGCAGTAGATGACACAACACCGATCAAACTGAGGGAACCAGAAATGCGCATAAACCACCTTACTAAGAACGAAAAAATGCGCACCTGGATGGGCAAGCCTCTGCACGGGCGACATCCCAATGAGGTCAGTCAAGACCATGTCGACAGTATAGCGTCGAACTATTGGCTGACATCAGGAAGGATGTTCCCCGAAACAGAAGGTTCACTACTGGCCATTCAGGATCAGGTTATACCAACCAAAAATTACCTGAAATATATCGTCAAAGACCCTCAGGTCCAAAATGACAAATGCCGATATGGGTGCCAAGCTCAGGAAACCATTCAACATCTTACCGGGGGCTGTCAGGCATTTGCTGCAACTGAATATAAGGAACGGCACGACTCAGTAGGAAAAATTCTTCATCAAGAGATAGCTATCAAACTGGGACTTCTTCAAACAAACCATCTTCCATATTATCAATATGTTCCTGAGAGTATACTTGAGAATGACAAATACAAGCTATACTGGGATCGCACGGTGCTCACAGACCAAACAGTTGCACATAATAGACCAGATCTCACACTAGTTAATAAACTAAAGAGACAAACAACATTAATTGATGTGGCGATACCCAACAACAATAATCTTCGTGTTAAACAGAACGAAAAAATCGCCAAGTACAGGGATCTGGAAATTCAAATACGAAGACAGTGGAAAATGGAAAGTACCCAGACAATACCTATTATTCTCTCTACTACTGGAGTCATTCCAAAGAACCTCCTAGAAAATATAAAACAGCTAGGTCTGAATGAACATCTCTACAAGACCATGCAAAAAGCTGTACTACTCTCAACATCCCGATGTGTACGAAAATTTTTGAGAGATACTCCAGCATATCAAGTCACCTAGGGCTCGATAACACGGAAAGAGTCCCACCAGAGCTCAATCCTTTTGATACCGTTGGTATCTGGGATGAGTGAATTTTCCCCTTAGAGGGAGTGTGAGCCGTATGGCTAAATCTGAAAATAATAATAATAATAAGGATAATAAGGGGGATCGCCAGGGCACGTCTGGAGCCGGCGCTGGACGTGACAGCATGCGGGACGTCGGTGGCAGGGTGTTGAGGAGGCGGGCCCCTGTCATACAATCAGCTACAGCCCAACAACAACAGCAAGAACAACCACAAGCGAGCCAAACAACAACAAGAGCTCCACTCGCTGAAGGTGCTGCGCTGGAACATCAGCCGGCGCTCACCCAAGCGGGACGACCGAGGCAGCGCATGAAATGGACTGCGTCCATAAATGAGAATATTTTGCGCTTCTATTACCAGGTGACTAACCTCGGTCAAGAAACGATCGGGTATCGACAAAATCTCTATGCCGAATTTTGCAGGCAGTACCCAGAAATTCAAGTAACTGAACAACGAGTTGCTCATCAATACCGGGTAATTATAAGAAATAATCTTATCCCAGAGACTAGACGCAATACCATCAGAAGCGAAGTCGAACGGGAGATTAATTACCAAGAGGTAAATGTAGATCAAGTCCCTAATGAAAGACATGAGCAGATTCCTGAGCTTACCATACAAGAAACTCAACCTGATAATACACTACAGGACAACAACGAGTTACGCGATACTCTGGTAAGCGAAATGGCACGAGCTGTACAAGAGTTTAATGGAACAAATCCACTTAGCAGACCACCGCTACCAAAAATAAACTCTTCTAAAAAACTAGGTGCTCTGTTACAAATTATAAATACTGAAGTCCTACCCAATTACGTCGTAGAAGCCCATACGCTGGAATATTTGCATATGCTTATTTACTGTGCAGCAACAGCAATAGCTAATATAATGGGAATTAAGATCAGAACACGACGGGTACCAATGCCGGAAGGACTGATAACAGAGCTGCACCCTGGGAGAAACGGCTTCTAAACAAGATTGAATTACTGCGTAGGGACATTGGTCAAATGACAGAATATATACGAGGAACAACAAGCAGAAAAGTCATTAAAAGAGCTGATCAAATAATGCTAAGCACTGCAAGACACTCGCAATATGATCCAGTAAACATCACAGCCCATCAGTGCCTGGATACATTAAAACAAAAACTCTCCGTTTATTCAGGACGACTAAGGAGGTACAAGGTTAGTAACAGCCGAAAATGTGACAATGCGCTTTTTGAGCATGCCGAGAAGGCGTTCTATCGGAAACTTAATTCCACTGTCGAAAGTGCCAATAAATCATACCCAAGCCAAGAAGACATTCAGGAGTTTGGGGAAATCAACTTTCCACACCAGCTGCTCTTAACACCAATGTTGGATGGATAGAAGATACGACGCACAGCTGTCAACACTACCGCACAACTGTTTATGAACCCTTCACCACAGAAGAAGTCTCTAATATCATCAAAGAGCTTCATAACTGGAAATCTCCTGGACCAGATGGTGTTCAAAACTTCTGGCTTAAGAAGTTCTGGAGTGCTCATGAGTGCCTGTCGACATTAATTAATCGTGTTATTTCTAATCCGCAGGAAATTCCATCATTCCTAACTCAGGGAACAACTTATTTAATACCGAAGGATCAAAATAACACACCAAGATCCAGCCAAATACCGCCCAATTACGTGTCTTCCAACTCTGTATAAATTGGTCACATCCTGTGTAGCCCAGCGTATCTACCAACACTGCGCTCTAAACAATATCATAGAACCTCAACAGAAAGGATGCGCTAAGGGCTCCATGGGTTGCAAAGAACAACTTATTATCGACTCAGTCATTTCTAACCAGGCATACACCAAAAAAAGGAACCTCTTCACTGCTTTTATTGACTATAAGAAAGCCTTTGACTCAGTGCCGCATGAATGGCTGGTAAATATATTAAGAATATATAAAGTTGATGATAATATAGTGACCTTCTTAAGACATATAATGACAGATTGGAAGACTACAATTCACCTCCAAATACCTGGTGAAAACAATATCGAAACGGAAAATATCGCAATTAACCGCGGCCTCTTCCAAGGAGACTCGCTAAGTCCCTTGTGGTTCTGTCTAGCGATGAACCCACTATCCCAACTATTGAACTCCACTGACTCAGGTTTTAGCATTAAAAAACAACAACACTGTAGTGGCGAAGCTTAATCATCTGTTGTATATGGATGATTTGAAACTAATGGCTTCCACTCGAACTCACTTAGATCAAATGCTAAAAACTGTAGAAACTTTTTCAAATGATATTAGTATGCACTTTGGGTTAGACAAATGTCGTGTACTAAATATAGTCAAGGAAAGGTTCAGCCCGGGGATTCGACATGCAAAATGGCCAAAACATCGAGGCTATGGGCGAAAATGACATGTATAAATATCTAGGAGTAAAGCAAGCGCGGAAAATTGATCATAAACAAATGAAAATCGAATTAACATCAGAGTTCATACGAAGGGTAAAACAGCTACTCCGCTCACATCTAAATAGTAAAAATTTGTTTAAGGCATTAAACACCTACGCATTTTCCGCGCTTAGCTACTCATTTGGCATTATTAAGTGGACTAAAACGGATATAGAAAGTCTTCAGAGAAAAGTACGAACACACCTCACAAAGGCACAAAAACACCATCCTCGAAGTGCAGTAGAAAGAACGACATTACCACGGTATTTAGGAGGACGAGGACTTATTGATATAAGCGAGCAATTAGATAAACAGATTAATAATTTAAGAACTTATTTTCAGGTGCAGGCGGAGACATCTACTCTTCATCGCGCGATTTGCGCAGTAGATGACACAACACCGATCAACCTGAGGGAACAAGAAATGCGCATAAACCATCTTACTAAGAACGAAAAAATGCGCATCTGGATGGGTAAACCTCTGCACGGGCGACATCCGAATGAAGTCAGTCAAGACTATGTCGACAATATAGCGTCGAACTATTGGCTGACATCAGGAAAGATGTTCCCTGAAACAGAAGGTTCATTACTCGCCATTCAGGATCAGGTTATACCAACCAAAAATTACCTGAAATATATTGTCAAAGACCCTCAGGTCCAAAACGACAAATGCCGATATGGATGTCAAGCCCAAGAAACGATCCAACATCTTACCGGAGGCTGCCAGGCATTTGCTGCAACTGAATATAAGGAACGGCATGACTCAGTAGGGAAGATCCTCCATCAAGAGATAGCTATTAAACTGGGACTTCTACAAACAAACCATCTCCCATATTATCAATACGTTCCAGAGAGTATGCTTGAGAATAACAACTACAAGCTATACTGGGATCGTACTGTGCTCACAGACCAAACTGTAGCACATAATAGACCAGATCTCGTGCTAGTTAATAAACTAACAAGACAAACAACTCTAATCGATGTGGCGATACCTAACAACAATAACCTGCGTGTTAAGTACAACGAAAAGATCGCCAAGTACAGAGATCTGGAAATACAAATAAGAAGACAATGGAGAATGGAAAGTACCCAGACGATACCGGTTATTCTTTCTACCACTGGAGTCATTCCGAAGAACCTCCTAGAAAACATAAAAAAGCTGGGTCTAAATGAACATCTATATAAGGTCATGCAGAAAGCTGTGCTACTTTCGACGTCTAGATGCGTGCGAAAATTTATAGGAGATACACCGACGTACCAAGTCACCTAGGACTCGATAACATGGAAAGAGTCCCACCAGAGCTCAATCCTTTTGATACCGAAGGTATCTGGGATGAGTGAATTTTCCCCTTAGAGGGAGTGTGAGCCGTATGGCTAAATCAGGATAATAAAAATTAGGAGGACGAGGACTTATTGATATAAGCGAGCAATTAGATAAACAGATTAATAATTTAAGAACTTATTTTCAGGTACAGGCAGAGACATCTACTCTTCATCGCGCGATTTGCGCAGTAGATGACACAACACCGATCAACCTGAGGGAACAAGAAATGCGCATAAACCATCTTACTAAGAACGAAAAAATGCGCATCTGGATGGGTAAACCTCTGCACGGGCGACATCCGAATGAAGTCAGTCAAGACTATGTCGACAATATAGCGTCGAACTATTGGCTGACATCAGGAAAGATGTTCCCTGAAACAGAAGGTTCATTACTCGCCATTCAGGATCAGGTTATACCAACCAAAAATTACCTGAAATATATTGTCAAAGACCCCCAGGTCCAAAACGACAAATGCCGATATGGATGTCAAGCTCAAGAAAACGATTCAACATCTTACCGGAGGCTGCCAGGCATTTGCTGCAACTGAATATAAGGAACGGCATGACTCAGTAGGGAAGATCCTTCATCAAAAGTCAGCTATTAAACTGGGACTTCTACAAACAAACCATCTCCCATATTATCAATACGTTCCAGAAAGTATGCTTGAGAATGACAACTACAAGCTATACTGGGATCGCACTGTGCTCACAGACCAAACTGTAGCACATAATAGACCAGATCTCGTGCTAGTTAATAAACTAACAAGACAAACAACTTTAATCGATGTGGCGATACCTAACAACAATAATCTGCGTGTTAAGTACAACGAAAAGATCGCCAAGTACAGAGATCTGGAAATACAAATAAGAAGACAATGGAGAATGGAAAGTACCCAGACGATACCTATTATTCTTTCTACCACTGGAGTCATTCCGAAGAACCTCCTAGAAAACATAAAAAAGCTGGGTCTAAATGAACATCTATATAAGGTCATGCAGAAAGCTGTGCTACTTTCGACGTCCAGATGCGTGCGAAAATTTTTAGGAGATACACCGACGTACCAAGTCACCTAGGACTCGATAACATGGAAAGAGTCCCACCAGAGCTCAATCCTTTTGATACCGTAGGTATCTGGGATGAGTGAATTTTCCCCTTAGAGGGAGTGTGAGCCGTATGGCTAAATCTGGATAATAATAATAATAATGGAGAAAAATAATTTATGTTTAGGGTCGCTGCCTGGGGATCGCCAGGGCACGTCTGGAGCCAGCGCTGGACGTGACAGCATGCGGGACGTCGGTGGCAGGGTGTTGAGGAGGCGGGCCCCTGTCATACAATCAGCTACAGCCCAACAACAACAGCAAGAACAACCACAAGCGAGCCAAACAACAACAAGAGCTCCACTCGCTGAAGGTGCTGCGCTGGAACATCAGCCGGCGCTCACCCAAGCGGGACGACCGAGGCAGCGCATGAAATGGACTGCGTCCATAAATGAGAATATTTTGCGCTTCTATTACCAGGTGACAAACCTCGGTCAAGAAACCATCGGGTATCGACAAAATCTCTATGCCGAATTTTGCAGGGAGTACCCAGAAATTCAAGTAACTGAACAACGAGTTGCTGATCAATACCGGGTAATTATAAGAAATAATCTTATCCCAGAGGCTAGACGCAATACCATCAGAAGCGAAGTCGAACGGGAGATTAATCACCAAGAGGTAAATGTAGATCAAGTCCCTAATGAAAGACATGAGCAGATTCCTGAGCTTACCATACAAGAAACTCAACCTGATAATACACTACAGGACAACAACGAGTTACGCGATACTCTGGTAAGCGAAATGGCACGAGCTGTACAAGAGTTTAATGGAACAAATCCACTTAGCAGACCACCGCTACCAAAAATAAACTCTTCTAAAAAACTAGGTGCTCTGTTACAAATTATAAATACTGAAGTCCTACCCAATTACGTCGTAGAAGCCCATACGCTGGAATATTTGCATATGCTTATTTACTGTGCAGCAACAGTAACAGCTAATATAATGGGAATTAAGATCAGAACACGACGGGTACCAATGCCGGAAGGACTGATA
Organism: Diabrotica balteata; assembly: GCA_918026665.1. Lineage (NCBI taxonomy): Eukaryota > Metazoa > Arthropoda > Insecta > Coleoptera > Chrysomelidae > Diabrotica > Diabrotica balteata. The sequence goes on along the minus strand of OU898280.1, from coordinate 71,981,440 downwards.
ACAGAGTTGCACCCTGGGAGAAACGGCTTCTAAACAAGATTGAATTACTGCGTAGGGACATTGGTCAAATGACAGAATATATACGAGGAACAACAAGTAGAAAAGTCATTAAAAGAGCTGATCAAATAATGCTAAGCACTGCAAGACACTCGCAATATGATCCAGTAAACATCACAGCCCATCAGTGCCTGGATACATTAAAACAAAAACTCTCCGTTTATTCCGGACGACTAAGGAGGTACAAGGTTAGTAACAGCAGGAAAAGTGACAATGCGCTTTTTGAGCATGCCGAGAAGGCATTCTATCGGAAACTTAATTCCACTGTCGAAAGTGCCAATAAATCATACCCAAGCCAAGAAGACATTCAGGAGTTTTGGGGAAATCAACTTTCCACACCAGCTGCTCTTAACACCAATGCTGGATGGATAGAAGATACGACGCACAACTGTCAACACTACCGCACAACTGTTTATGAACCCTTCACCACAGAAGAAGTCTCTAATATCATCAAAGAGCTTCATAACTGGAAATCTCCTGGACCAGACGGAGTTCAAAACTTTTGGCTTAAGAAGTTCTGGAGTGCTCATGAGTGCCTGTCAACATTAATTAATCGCGTTATTTCTAATCCGCAGAAAATACCATCATTCCTAACTCAGGGAACGACTTATTTAATACCTAAGGATCAAAATAATACCCAAGATCCAGCCAAATACCGCCCAATTACGTGTCTTCCAACTCTGTATAAATTGGTCACATCCTGTGTAGCCCAGCGTATCTACCAACACTGCGCTCTAAACAATATCATAGAACCTCAACAGAAAGGATGCGCTAAAGGCTCCATGGGTTGCAAAGAACAACTTATTATCGACTCAGTCATTTCTAACCAGGCATACACCAAAAAAAGGAACCTCTTCACTGCCTTTATTGACTATAAGAAAGCCTTTGACTCAGTACCGCATGAATGGCTGGTAGATATATTAAGAATATATAAAGTCGATGATAATATAGTGACCTTCTTAAGACATATAATGACAGATTGGAAGACTAAAATTCACCTCCAAATACCTGGTGAAAACAATATCGAAACGGAAAATATCGCAATTAACCGCGGCCTTTTCCAAGGAGACTCGCTGAGTCCCTTGTGGTTCTGTCTAGCGATGAACCCACTATCCCAGCTATTAAACTCTAGTGACTCAGGTTTTAGCATTAAAAACAACAACAATGTAGTGGCAAAGCTTAATCATCTGTTGTATATGGATGATTTGAAACTAATGGCTTCCACTCGAAATCACTTAGATCAAATGCTAAAAACTGTGGAAACTTTTTCAAATGATATCAGTATGCACTTTGGGCTAGACAAATGTCGTGTATTAAATATAGTAAAGGGAAAGGTTCAGCCCAGGGGATTCGATATGCAAAATGGCCAAAACATCGAGGCTATGGGCGAAAATGATATGTATAAATATCTAGGAGTAAAGCAAGCGCGGAAAATTGACCATAAACAAATGAAAATCGAATTAACATCAGAGTTCATACGAAGAGTAAAACAGCTACTCCGCTCACATCTTAATAGTAAAAATTTGTTTAAGGCATTAAACACCTATGCATTTTCCGCGCTTAGCTACTCATTTGGTATTATTAAGTGGACTAAAACGGATATAGAAACTCTTCAGAGAAAAGTACGAACACACCTCACAAAGGCACAAAAACACCATCCTCGAAGTGCAGTAGAAAGAACGACATTACCGCGGTATTTAGGAGGACGAGGACTTATTGATATAAGCGAGCAATTAGAAAAACAGATTACTAATTTAAGAACTTATTTTCAGGTGCAGGCGGAGACATCTACTCTTCATCGCGCGATTTGTGCAGTAGATGATACAACACCGATCAAACTGAGGGAACCAGAAATGCGCATAGACCATCTTACTAACAACGAAAAAATGCGCATCTGGATGGGTAAACCTCCACACGGGCGACATCCGAATGAGGTCAGTCAAGACTATGTCGACAATATAGCGTCGAACTATTGGCTGACATCAGGAAAGATGTTCCCTGAAACAGAAGGTTCATTACTCGCCATTCAGGATCAGGTTATACCAACCAAAAATTACCTGAAATATATTGTCAAAGACCCTCAGGTCCAAAACGACAGATGCCGATATGGATGCCAAGCCCAAGAAACGATCCAACATCTTACCGGAGGCTGCCAGGCATTTGCTGCAACTGAATATAAGGAACGGCATGACTCAGTAGGGAAGATCCTCCATCAAGAGATAGCTATTAAACTGGGACTTCTACAAACAAACCATCTCCCATATTATCAATACGTTCCAGAGAGTATGCTTGAGAATGACAACTACAAGCTATACTGGGATTGCACTGTGCTCACAGACCAAACTGTAGCACATAATAGACCAGATCTCGTGCTAGTTAATAAACTAACAAGACAAACAACTTTAATCGATGTGGCGATACCTAACAACAATAATCTGCGTGTTAAGTACAACGAAAAGATCGCCAAGTACAGAGATCTGGAAATACAAATAAGGAGACAATGGAGAATGGAAAGTACCCAGACGATACCTATTATTCTTTCTACCACTGGAGTCATTCCGAAGAACCTCCTAGAAAACATAAAAAAGCTGGGTCTAAATGAACATCTATATAAGGTCATGCAGAAAGCTGTGCTACTTTCGACGTCCAGATGCGTGCGAAAATTTTTAAGAGATACACCGACGTACCAAGTCACCTAGGACTCGATAACATGGAAAGAGTCCCACCAGAGCTCAATCCTTTTGATACCGTAGGTATCTGGGATGAGTGAATTTTCCCCTTAGAGGGAGTGTGAGCCGTATGGCTAAATCTGGATAATAATAATAATAGAATGGAATGGAATTCCATGAGAATGGAAAGTACCCAGACGATACCTATTATTCTTTCTACCACTGGAGTCATTCCGAAGAACCTCCTAGAAAACATAAAAAAGCTGGGTCTACATGAACATCTATATAAGATCATGCAGAAATCTGTGCTACTTTCGACGTCCAGATGCGTGCGAAAATTTTTGGGAGATACACCGACGTACCAAGTCACCTAGGACTCGATAACATGGAAAGAGTCCCACCAGAGCTCAATCCTTTTGATACCGTGGGTATCTGGGATGAGTGAATTTTCCCCTTAGAGGGAGTGTGAGCCGTATGGCTAAATCTGGATAATAATAATAATAATAATAAGGCGCAAAAACATCATCCACGTAGTGCAGTAGAGAGAACAACATTACCGCGGTATCAAGGCGGAAGAGGACTTATGGATATAGGTGAGCAATTAGATAAACAAATTGCTAATTTAAGATCTTATTTTCAGGTACAGGCTGAGACATCTACTTTACATCGAGCAATTTGCGCAGTAGATGATACGACGCCGCTTAAACTGAGGGAACAAGAAATGCGCATAAACCACCTGACTCAGCAAGAAAAAAATGCGCACCTGGATGAGTAAACCTCTGCACGGGCGACATCTCAATGAGATCAACCAAGAATATGTCGACAATACAGCGTCGAACTACTGGTTGACATCAGGAAAGATGTTTCCCGAGACTGAGGGTTTCCTACTTGCCATTCAGGATCAGGTTATTCCAACTAAAAATTATCTGAAATATATTGTTAAAGATCCTCAAGTCCAAAATGACAAATGCCGATATGGATGCCAAGCCCAAGAAACCATCCAACATCTTACCGGTGGCTGCCAGGCATTTGTCGGTACTGATTATAAAGAACGCCATGACTCAGTAGGAAAGATTATCCACCAAGAACTAGCTGACAAACTGGGACTTCTCCAAACCGACCATCTTCCTTATTATCAATACGCCCCTGATAGAATGCTTGAAAATGACAACTACAAGCTATACTGGGACCGCACTGTGCTTACAGACCAACCAGTGGCCCATAATAGACCGGATCTCATACTAGTTAATAAACTTACTAGACAAACAACACTTATTGATGTGGCGATACCCAACACCAATAATTTAGGTGTTAAATACAACGGAAAGATCGCCAAGTACAGAGATCTAGAAATACAAATCAGGAGACAATGGAGAATGGAAAGTACCCAGACACTACCTATTGTTTTATCTACTACTGGTGTTATTCCCAAAAACCTCATAGCGAACATAAAACAGCTGGGTCTAAATGAACATCTTTATAAGGCCATGCAGAAAGCTGTACTCCTCGCGACGTCCAGATGTGTAAGAAAATTCTTGGGAGATACTCCAACATACCAAGTCACCTAGGGCTCGATAACACGGAAAGAGTCCCACCAGAGCTTAATCCTTTTGATACCGTAGGTATCTGGGATAAGTGAATTTTCCCCTTAGAGGGAGTGTGAGCCGTATGGCTAAATCTGGATAATATTCAAAAGTAAACTTAATTCCAAGCACTTAGTAAAAGCAATAAACACATACGCAATGACACCTTTCACATAGTCCTCATTTGGCGTTATAAAATTGTCGAATACGGAAACTGAAGAACTAAATAGACCAAATAGAACCGTAATAACTAAATACGCATCAACCACTCCAAATAATACATCCAACGTATGACTAACACGCACACAATGCGGGAGAAGAACGGGTGTTTTGGAAATATCACATACTACTTAAAAATAAAAAAAACAGCAAAAAAAAACAAAGACAAAAATACATAGACACAGCGATTAGACCGATGATAGCATAAGGGGCGGAAGTAATGTGTCTTACAAAAAAAGATGATGAAAAAGTAAGAATTATTAAAAGAAAAATTATAAGAATAAACAGACCAATAAAGCCAGAACAATGAAGCATGAAATAAGAAATATAAATATAACCGAAAAAGAAGACAAGTAAAATTTATTAATTCATAAAAACTGAGATAGTAATAGATTTAAATAACATTTTTGTTATTTCTCACTAAAATATTACATAATCATAATACCAGATCATTTAATTTTTAACTATCAACAAAAATGTAATATAATATGATGTACGAATTTAATGGTAATATGATATTGACAAAGAAAGCCGCAACATACATAATTTCTTTATGGGTAAAATTGTTTAGATAATGAATGAATTTGGTGTATTATATTCCGACTGACATAGCAGAACAGTAAAGTATTATACATAAAGATGTTGTTATAAGATATCTTTGCTTAGTTGGTCTACTAGTAACCATATAAGTTATAGCATATATTTGATAAAATTACTGTCTACACAGGCAACTTGGCAACTCAGCCAATTGATATAATGACAAAAAACTGCAATTTATGTTAGGATTTGAAAATATTACAGAGTCGTCATGTAGAAATCTACAATTAAGTTGAAAAATTTACCACAGTAGCATGCCGCAGTAGAGCCATCTCTAGGATCAGAAACAAATTAATCGAGGGTGCAGATCAACCTTAAACGGGCATCTCGCAATTGCGGGCACTCTAACCTAACCAAGCGTTTATATGACATTTAACATTCGCTTAAATGGTGTCAGAGTTGCCAAGTCTCCAGTTTTTTCATACTCTCACATATTATACAAATGTTGATTAAAGTGATATATAAAAAATTAATAGTATAGATTTTAGTTAAATTAAAGATAATAATCAAATGCATATACACTAAAATTGATTAAAATTATATAAAAAATTAATAGTAATAATTAAATTACCGTATATAATAGAAATGCATTGAAATTATATAAAAATTCAAAGATTTTAGTTAAATTAAAGATAATAATCAAATGCATATACAATACAACTGATTAAAATGATATAAAAAATTTATTTAATATATTTAAATCTTGTAGCTTCTCATAATACAAATTATAATTTCGTAAAAGTAACTTATATTTTAAACCTTCATATACATTTTACAAACAAAATACGGCAAGTTTTATGCTTATTTAAAATTTGTAGCTTCTCATAACACAAATTATTATTTCGTAAAAGTAAATTTATATTTGTAGCATTCATATACATATTTTACTAAAATAAATACGGCAACACTGTGACGCAGAGCCTTGAGGAAAATATATTTGGTTAGGTTAGAGTGCCCGCAATTGCGAGATGCCCACTTAACCCAGATACCTACTCCTACTGTCCGTTAAAACCAATGACGTATAATATATAGACTCGGTGAACGCTTTAAAAAGTGTCCAAAACATGAATACCTTTGTTATTGTTTATTGTTTTGATACGAAGATGCACGAAGTTCATGATTTCTTACGAAGCATCACGAAGTTGATCTTGTGTTTGAAAACATCATGGACGTATGAAAACATTTTCTCCATTTTGTGTGACAAGCAAATTTTATTTTAAATTGTTGAGAGTTATTTACTTACTATTTTAGTAAAATGCCATACTATTTTATCAAAATAATTATTTCTCTTATAGACGGGAACAAAAAGAAATCATAAATATTTAATTTTAATAAAAAAAATAATTATTGTCATTAACATATAAATGAGCACGCCGCTGTTGTGATAAACATACCTTCAACCTTGAGCCGATATCTTTCGGACACTCGATTCTATAGCGAGACTAGGGGACTGCGTAGTCTATATATTATACGTCATTGGTTAAAACATACACTATACAAATTCCTGTATTATTCGACTTTTACTATTATTCACTAGATGTCACAACGTAGCCTGCTTTTTAAATATGCATCAGTAGTTGTTTTCATTTATCTGCAGTCGACGGTTAGCTAAGTAAGGTGTCGAAAATTTGTAATAAATATTAGCGCACGTGGTAAATACAAAATGGATAAAAGGAAGTAAGTATTTTGAGGATACTATGACATTATTTTCTCACAAAGTTTTAACATTTACTTTCGTTTTTGATTATATTTTACTATAGTTATTACTGTTATCAATATTTATTCTTTTTTCTGGGAAAAATAATGCTCAAAAACAACTGTATGTTATAACATACGGTAGGATAACATGCTACTCGTCATAACATTTTGTAACTTTTTAGTTATTGGACGAAACCATTGACTCTCAATGAGTTATTAGATGAGATTGAACACCTAGATGATCCATCTTCATTACCTGATGGTATTATTGTCTTCCCTCCATCCGATAAATATGATACCGACGAAGATTCCGGGATGAAAACCACATTGATATAAATAACCTTCCCGGTAGTCAATTAGGAGTACAAGCTGAAGTTGTTTTTGATAGTGCACCGTTGGAGGAGGATGAAGGGCAGAATAAAATTATTTCGGATCCAGAAGATATTGCAATTGAAGATTCTGATAGTGAAGATAACCTCCCATTGTCTATCCGTGTGTCTCGCTCCCGTTATCTTGGTGTAAGTGCTCCACAACCCAAGCCGAAGAAAAAAAGAGAGTATTCCTGGAAAAAACAAGATATTGATCCAAATTTTCCCGACTGGAAGCCAGTAAGTGAACCAAAAAATTTTCTCACGCCTTACAGTTATTTTCCCTTTTCATTGATGATGAAGTTGTGGACCTAATTACACATTTTAGTAATCTATATGCATCTCAACACAATCGCTCTGGAGATATCAATCAAAATGAAATTAGGTGTTTCATTGGGATATTACTTCTAAGTGGATATTTCTCATTTCGTCGAAGATCTATGTACTGGGAAAACAACGATGACGCAGGGTGTAAGTTGGTGTATTCGGCTATATCGCGAGATAGATTCAATTTTATTATGCAAAATATACATGTTTCTGATAATACCGAATTACAAAAAGGCGATAAATTTGCTAAAATGCGTCCACTATTTGACATAATCAATAAAAATTGTCATATGTTTCGTCCATTTGAAGAACATCACAGTGTTGATGAAGCGATGGTCCCTTACTATGGGCAGCATGGATCAAAACAGTTTATCCGAGGTAAACCCATTAGATGGGGCTACAAACTATGGGTCGGAACCACAAAACAGGGATATGTCGAGTGGTTTGAACCTTATCAAGGTGCCACCACTCCACTTTCTGATACATACAAGGAATTAGGATTGGGAGCCAGTGTCGTATTGTCATTTGCCGATAAATTGCAGTCTGATAACCCAGGTACGCCGTTTCACTTATTCTGTGATAATTTTTTTACCTCACTTCCATTACTACGTGAGCTAGCAGCAAGAAATTTAAAATGTACTGGAACAATTCGAGAAAATCGAGTTCCGGGTTGTCTTCTGAAAAATTCCAAGCTTTTCAAAAAAGATCAGAGGGGTGTATTTGAATACTCACTCATAGAAGACGAAAATATTATAGTATGTAAATGGAACGACAATAATGTCGTTACTATTGCATCAAATGCTACTTCACCACTGCCAACCTTACAGGTGAAAAGATATTCACAGAAAGAAAAGAAAAGTATACTCATCCCACAGCCATTCATGATAAAAAAATATAATGAAAATATGGGAGGAGTAGACAGTGTAGACCAAAATATAAGCTTATACAGAATAGGTATCAGAAGCAAGAAATGGTACTTTAGTTTATTTTCGCATTGCCTTGATATGGCGGAGCACAATGCCTGGCAATTGCATAAAAGTAATGGTGGGAAAATGGATCATCTAGCATTCAGAAGATGGGTAGCATCAGGATTACTGGAAATGTATAAGAAAACAACTAAATGGGGACTGTCAAAAAAAGGTCAACTTACACATTTTGAGTCAAGGTACGATAGATTAGACCACATCGTCATTTATCAAGAAAAACAAACAAGGTGTGGTGTATGTCATAAGCAGGCAGCGTTCAGATGTAACAAGTGCGATATTGCACTTCACCCTAAATCATGTTTTTTTAGTTATCATAATAAAGAATAACTTTAATTTTTATACTTAGTTTCATTTATTGTATAATGAAATCATTGATCCTTAATTAGCTTAGATTCCTACTGTTGGTTATAACATACACCTGATAACTCAAAAACGGCCAACCTAAATAAAAAATTTTATTTGTAAAACTTGTATATAAATGAAGTAGAAAGCCATTCACAAGAGAATTTATTAAAAATTTTGAAGTCAAAAGTTTTAGGAGTATCTGGGTACTATATACCTACCTACAGTTGCAAAAATTTTAACAAAACCTTCTATCTATCTTATTCAAATTGTACCAAAATCTTTTGAGGTCAGAATAAAATAACTGGTCTAAATTAGAAGTATTATATTGATAACAGACGTTGGCTATCTTTTTTGTATACAATAAATTAACTGACCTTTTTTTGTAATACTTGTGTCTATATGTATTAATAAATTACATTTAACAAAAGTTACTTACCTATGTAATCTATGACAGGCAGAGAATGTTAGCCTTCTTGTTAAAAAGGCTTTTGCACTCATTTTTAGTAGTACTTCTTTAAAACCAAAGCAGTGTTCATAGATTAAATATATATAAGTAGAGTATAACCAAAGGCAAAAGTATAGAGAAAGTGCCGATGAAGTTGGCTATAAACGTAATGTCAAATTTGTGTTTGCGGTATTACCATGTCCTTAGTATGTATATGTTTTATGCCTCAAATATGCATTATTTTATAAAATTAGGTATTTTTTAAATTTATATAAAACACGAATGAATGAATATTTGTTTCTTATGATATTAGTTGCAGTTAGTTATTAGAAAAAAAAATATATAATTGGCCTTGGTAAAGGTAAATGATAATTGGTAAATTAGCAAATAAACTTGGCAACACTGTCAAAACTTGAAAACACTATACTCTGTTTTTTAACCAGGAGGAGTAAACCAAAAAGACAGATTCACACCCAAGAAAGTTACTAGAAAAGTCACCAAATACATCTTCTTTTTTTGTTGTATATCTCGGCCTTGCGGTAATCGAGTAATCAATATCGGACAACCTTAGACGTCAATTCTAACCTAACTTTATGTTTGAATAATATTTTTTTTAATTCACTTCCAATATATATTACAATTATTACAATAAAAAAGGACGTTTTTTCACATTTGGTCCCATGTATATATATTTAAATACAGGGTGATCCAGTTTTATAGATCTTTTGAGTCGATGGTACTTAATTTAGAAAACATTTTGATCCAGAGAGTCAATAATGTTACAGATCTAAGTATGGTTTTTCTCAGAAATTTTTCTTTTAATTTGCAAATAGATTCTATATGCAACAAATCTATGCAAATGCATGTATCAAAAAGTTAGAGAGAGTTCAAAAATTTCTGAAATACTGTTCTTTTAAACTGCGTAGACCATATTCTTCTGGTGTGATTAATTTCTTGAATCTATTTATGAAGATTTAACTTATGTATCAATATCCTAAGTATCTATTTGAAGCACTAAAATGCAAAACATAACATTTGTATAAATAAGTGTGTGTCCCTGTAATTAATCGCTCCTAGGCGTGCGGGCTAGGCGTGTGCTCGCGCTGTAAATTTCGCGCCGCTCACAAAACGCCTGCATCTCTTTATTTATACGTCCATGCCTGCATCTGAAAGGCTATATTTGAATTAATGCCAACTGATTTTTAGACGTAGGGCGTAGAGCGTGTCCTACGCCTCATGTGAAACGGCACTAAATATCTACTAACCTTGCACGTCGCCAATATAAAAAATCGTCGATATAAATTTTGAATTTTAAAATTTCACAAATGTCATTAGTGTCAATATGTCACAATTTAGTGGAGTAAACTTGCCTGCGCTTTGACCAATTACTCCTCCTGGTTAAAAAACAGACCATAGTTCCCTCTAAAACTTGACGAAACGTCTGCGCGCACTTAATTTTCCATGGAGAGTGGGCTTTCTGATTGTTTATTATTCTGTGACATAAGTTATCATTAAACAACACTGGTTTCCTCTCAGTGATATGTAAGAGAGATATCCTCTCTTACATATCTCTGTTTCCTCTAAAACAAGGCGGAACGTCTGCGCGAACGAGATGCGCGTACTTAATTTTTCATGGAGAGTGGGCTTTCTGATTGTTTATTATTCTATGACACTACAACAGAATAATAAACAAACAGAATGCCCACTCTCGACGGAAAATTAAGTACGCGCATCTCCTTCGCGCAGACGTTCCGCCATGTTTTACGAGGATTTTAAAGGGAACCAGTGTTGTTTATGTGGTGTGCATGGAAAAAAAAAACCAGGTTTATTTGACTTACGGCAATCATAGACATACTATACAATTATATTAACAGTTTTAAATATAATAACATAAATATAATATAATTAAACATAAATGTAAACAATTGCATAACCTTACAAATCATATGCTTGAGTCCTCCTAAAACATGGCGCGCGTGCTGAAAAACTTTAAAGGCGGCATCTGAGAGTGGCCCTTCTGATTGTTTATTATTCTGTGACACTACTCTACCGAAATTTTTTGTTCCATGTTTGACATTTGCGGCTACAATACAGTGATGTTCTTTGGGAGGGATTATTTGAAGCAAATGGGATTAAGGGATTTTTCAATCAAAATGAGAGATATTATCATATTAAGCAAAATAACTTATTTCAGTACTTATTTAATTAATATCTACAACATGTGACAACTATCGGCAAAACCTGTAAGTAATTTAAATTTCAATGGAGATTTCTATCTAGGTTACAGTTTTTTAAGTTGAGTTCTTAGCATAAAGTGACCACACAACACATTGACAAATAACTGTTATCTGTCATAGGTCAATGAATAATTGACAGCTGTCTTACGATGTCTAAGCGGTGTTTGAGGTATCAACCACATTCTAAACTTCTAGTGTTAATATTGACAAGAAAAAAATGTATTTTTGATAACAGTAATTTTGATTTATTCCCAAAAATATAAAATTTCAGTATAACCACTTTTAGTTTACCAACATTTTTGCATGTTATACGTTATTGTACATACTTTTTATTATATACATTTTTTATATTCGTATTTTCAAATAAATCTTTTAAAAATTACGAAAGATATATCCTTTGGTTTAATTTGATATAAATATATTGTGTACATTCGTTTATCGCAATGACGTATAATATATAGACTCGGTGAACGCTTTAAAAAGTGTCCAAAACATGAATACCTTTGTTATTGTTTATTGTTTTGATACGAAGGTGCACGAAGTTCATGATTTCTTACGAAGCATCACGAAGTTGATCTAGTGTTTGAAAACATCATGGACGTATGAAAACATTTTCTCCATTTTGTGTGACAAGCAAATTTTATTTTAAATTGTTGAGAGTTATTTACTTACTATTTTAGTAAAATGCCATACTATTTTATCAAAATAATTAGTTCTCTTATAGACGGGAACAAAAAGAAATCATAAATATTTAATTTTAATTAAAAAATAATTATTGTCATTAACATATAAATGAGCACGCCGCTGTTGTGATAAACATACCTTCAACCTTGAGCCGAGATCTTTCGGACACTCGATTCTATAGAGAATAGGGGACTGCGTAGTCTATATATTATACGTCATTGGTTTATCGCTTACATATCTCTGGTTTATCGCGACTTCGCTGCGCCATCTCGCGATAAACGAAGATACCTATTGGGGAGGGATCATCGAGCAATAAGACAAAAGAGGGAATCTAATCCTTATGAAAAGGAGACCAAAAAAGTGGCCTCTGGTGGCGGACATATCCGGAAATGCGAATGCGCGAAATTTAAATTTTCCGACACTTATCAACAGTAGCTATATAATATTTTTCAGAATGTGTCTTAGACGAGCAAGTTTTAATTAATTATTAATGATAAGAGTCTAAAATGCGACACAATTGTTAAAAAACTTCAATATAAATAAGATTTCATGTGACATTTGGGACAAACAATAACATAACCCAACTAAATTTGATGTCAAACAAGGAGAGAGACTCTCTTTCCTTGTTTAAAGTGGCCTCTAAAGATCGCACTTCCTGTCTAACAATATGTTTGCCCCCACTACCTTTACATTCCCTCTATTGTCTTTTTGCTCGATGGGAGGGATATTCCGATAAAAAGTGGGATAAATTTCACAAGGATCTACAGACCGAGAATTTGGCATCCAAATTCCACTGATTCGCGCAATCGTACTTGTAAGTTCGTATAGTCGGCTGGAGTTACAATTTGCCAAATTTAAATGTAATCGTTTCTACTCATTCATATTAATATTATAATGTATAATATATTAAAGTTTTTAATATTGGTAATATTATTAAAGCTTTTAATACTATTTTTTAATATTAAGAATAATATTAAGTAATTAAATATTGCGTCTTACTTAAAAAAAGTACGAGATAAACTCGTTTTTTATATCTTTACGTATGCTAAGGGTATTAAATTAAAATCCTTCAATACAAGACTAAAGGTAGGTACCTATAATTTGAATAAGCTGGTTTTGCCCATACTGACTTTCTAATTCTAATTACCTACTAATTTGCATAACAGTCAGATATTGTACCTGGTCATAATGCTGTTTTAATATTAGGATTTTCATTTCGCTTGTTGAAACTTCATCCGATATTAATTTCTTGGAAATTTTTATAAGGCTGAGAGTACTTAATCGGAATACTCGAGTATTGTTGAAAAAAACTGAAATTGAAGGTACTACACAATCGAAGAACTCAAAAAAATTAAACATTTCCGGTATTCTTTTTCCAGATCGTATTTTGTTTTCGAGATATATTTAAATTTGGGAATTTTTTATTATTTTTCCACTTTTTTCAGGTTCTTTTTTAATTTAATTTCAGTATATAAAAGCCTTTACAATATTATCCAAATTTTATTTGGAAGTTAATCTTAACTGTTCAGAAACAATTTGCTATTTAGGAAATGAAAGTTTGTTTTTTTTTCCTTAGTTCTTAATTTGCTATAACATTTCTCATTTGATTTAATAAAAAATATTGTAAATTCATTTTTTTGAATAATTATAACGACTTACATCCGAGTAGCTTAACACAATTAAAGAAAATATAACGAATACGCTCACGACTCGGAACTGAGTCTTTTCTTCTTTTCGCATAAAATATTACAAATTTATTTAAAATACCCTTTATTTAATATATACTTTATTTATTCATCACAATTAAAAAAAAATACTAGTCAGCACAGCGGTTGATTTCCATGAAAATACGCTAAGCAGTGATAATGATTGCATGTACCTAAGTTAATATTTTTGTCTTTTGGTTGGTGTTATATTGGAAATTTCCCCTCTCAAGGCATTTGCAAGAAAATTGCACTTTCATGTAAAAAACGAGTTATTTATCTCGTACTTTTTTTAAGCAAGGCGCAATATTTAATTACTTAATATTAATATTAATATTAATATTAAAAAATAGTATTAAAAGCTTTAATAATATTACCAATATTAAAAACTTTAATATATTATACATTATAATATTAATATGAATGAGTAGAAACGATTACATTTAAATTTGGCAAATTGTAACTCCAGCCGACTATACGAACTTACAAGTACGATTGCGCGAATCAGTGGAATTTGGATGCCAAATTCTCGGTCTGTAGATCCTTGTATAAATTTCGGATAACAGAGGGAGTTTCTCTGTACCATAGTACCATGTAGAACATCACTGTAAATAAGCTTCATCGAGCAATAAGACAAAAGAGGGAATGTAAAGGTAGAAGGGGTAAACATATTGATAGACAGGAAGTGCCATCTTGAGAGGCCACTTTAGACAAGGATAGAGAGTCTCTCTCCTTGTTTGACATCAAATTTAGTTGGGTTATGTTATTGTTTGTCCCTCCCAAATGTCACATGAAATCTTATTTATATTGAAGTTTTTTAACAATTGTGTCGCATTTTAGACTCTTATCATTAATAATTAATTAAAACTTTCTCGTCTAAGACACATTTTGAAAAATATTATATAGCTACTGTTGATAAGTGTCGAAAAATTTAAATTTGGCGCCTTTGCATTTCCGGATGTGTCCGCCATCAGAAACCACTTTTTTGGTCTCCTTTTTATAACGATTAGATTCCCTCTTTTGTCTTATTGCTCGATGATAAGCTTATAACATAGATAAAATTTATAGATTGGTAACAGGGATAAGCAATGTCAAATCACGTTCGGATTTAGGCGCCCATTCGTTTGGTGGCGCTGCTAGTCTCGTTTCTACGCGTAGGGAGTGTGCTGTGGTCAAATCAAAAGTTGAATTTAGACAAATACGGCGCCATATTTTTATTTGTTTTATTTTTTATAATTTATTTTATAGTTTAAATTTTTTTATATAAGTAGTGCAAAAAGGTAAAATTTTAGACGATTTTTTATTATGGAATCGAACACATTACATGGAATAACAATATAGTGACGAAGAACTGAACAAAAAAGATGTATTCCAGATTGCATGGATACTAGGCAAGCACACTACCGCTGGCAAGCAATACCGTTTTTCAAGTCCAGTAGATTATAATATGGATATGTTTGATAAATGGGTGAATGCTGTTAAAAGCCCTAATTAGAGAATGCTGCAACAGAAACTATTTATAACGATTTTCGTGTATGCGCTAGTCATTTTAAAGAGGATGATATAATTAATGTTGGACATACCGGTATTACGAGAACAGCCCTTCTGAGTTTGTTTTTACCAGCACCAGGTAAGAACTATTATGCCAATATATGTATGTATGTGACCTTTTACTTATAAAATTAGTTAATTATAAATTTAACCTAATTATAAAATCAGACTTACTTGCTTACTATTTGAATTATTTTGTAGGTGGTGGTTCAACAACTATCTTAAAAAATCATCACCTTAGAGAGGGTTCGACATAATTTCTACAGGTGTGCCTGTTTCAAAGTTGGATTAGATTAGCAGACCATGACTACACTATCATATGGAGAGGTCCATGAGCTTGCCGTTAAGTGCGAGGAGGGATCTGTCTCTCTCTTGTGAGTGAGATTGGTCTTAGAGTACCATATATTATCATGGTTTGTCTCATCTATGTACTTTTAATCAAAAGAACAACCTAAATCTAAATGTATTTAATATGTCTCTCAATAAATATATAAATATTAGTAGAAAAGAGTTACTGGTAAGATAGAGTTTGGAAACGTAACTTTGTAAAATACTTCATATTATTATTGTAACTAGGTAATACTTTACATATTTTTTTATTCTTAATGTTATTTTTCCATCTTTATAGTGCTGGATCTTAGAATCTTAGAGCTAACTGTTGGGTTTATAGGTTTAAATATGACTAAAATATTATCATATAAATGTATATAAAGTTCTTTCTAGAACTAAATCATTTAATTTTTCTGTTTCCAACTTAGCAGAGTTCTTGAGTTCTGTTTTTCTGTGAGTAGAACGCCAGACAGTAAGAGTTCTCACTGACCACTGGTAGTGTGTGTTATTAGATTAGGATGTAAGTACTACAAAGAACTCAGAATTATTAGGCTTTAATTTGACATTAGAATTCCAAAAAAATTATTTAATTACTGACAAGTTCTTGTCACAAGATTTAGAACACTAAATTATACTACATTTACCCTTCCCTATTTGTGAACAAAATATTGCAACTATCTTGGTTTATTTTTAGCTCCAGCTGATTTACAGCTAGATTGAAAATCTGAATTTTCCAATCTTGGTTCATAATTATCATCAGGTTTTTGAACAGGTAAATTTTCTGTCACATCTGGCATTGATTTAGTAGTGGAATTCTCTAATGTGTTATTTGGACTTCATCTTCATCATTATCGTGATTCAATAATATAACAATTCAATAGTAAACTTCTTATATAGTACAGAGCTCCTGGTAAAGCAGTTTTTCATTTAGTGATGTCTAAATATTTGGTTTTCAATGCTAGATTCACCAATTTCTATATAACTCATTGTATCTTTCAACTTAACCATTTCCTTCATGGTTATATGGTGTTGTTCTACTTGAAATATTCCTTTAGAGTGGAGATAATTAATAAATTCTTGTGAAGTAAAGCTAGTTCTCCTTGTCAGATTTTATATATGCCAGCATTCTATATAAACAAAATAGTGATTTAATCTGTGATTATGTCTGCATTTTTTTAATACTTCAACGCATTTGCATGTTTTCATTCTGAATCTGTGAGAGTATGTGTGAAAAAAGCAATTGGTTTTCCCCATTGATTGCTTCGCTTATGTAATTATAGACTAAATTTATTACAAGCATGTACTTATTTTGTCTTCTAGGGATTTATCTTTAGATTCATTGCTTTCTAAAAATATCTTGAATGTTATATACCAATGTTTGAATTCTTTGCAAATTTTGAGAATAAAATTGTAGTAAAAGGCCTTTTGCAGAATTAGGCTTCTATTTACATAAAACTTGACATACTAAGACAAAACAATTATTTAAATACTGACCAGTTCTTGCCACAACATTAAGAAAACTAAATTATAGTACACTTGGCTTGTATTATTAATATTTCTTGTAACACATATAACATTTCTTGTAATATTTTTATAAATAAAGGTTTTATTCTATATTTTATTCTTTAATTTTTTGACCACTTTGGCATTTTAATGTAATGTAAAATAAATATAGTCTCAACATAACAAGAAAACCCAAAAAGTATACGAAAAATATTTATTATCGTATAGGATAAGGATTTTTCTTGTTATTTTAAGATTATATCGATTTTCCTTTACTTTAAAATGAGTTCACAATCCTAGGTAATATTACAAAAATTTTGAATTTCGCGCCATGTATTTATAGTTAGGCGCCCGGTCACTAGGTGATGCGCCAATCATTGTTTTACTCGTCAACACGGAAGTTTCAATGCTAGGTGGTAGTGTGCTATGGCTTGTAATTTCAGTAGTAAAGTAAAGTAAAAGCAAAGAATTCTTTGCTAAAAGTAAACTCAACCCTTTTGGCGAACTTTGAAATGAATAATGATTTTATGTGCTATATTAAAAGGAAAACGTTTAACTCCTTTTCTTAGCTTACACAGAAATTGTTACTCAGTGAAAAAACTAATTAAAGATGAAGATAACTTAGGTCGACGACTTTATCAACAAATTAAAGTCAGGGGTCCTATAACTGTGGCTGATTATATGAAGGAAGTACTTACTAATTCTACAATGGGATATTACATGCACAAAGATGTTTTTGGAGTTTCTGGTGACTTTATCACATCTCCAGAAATCACTCAAATGTTTGGAGAAATTGTAGCTGTTTGGTTAATAAATGAGTGGCAAAAAATGGGGTCCCCAAAACCACTACAGATAGTTGAACTGGGACCAGGTAATATTCCAGCCAATCTATATATTATAATTTGACCATACCTGTGAAGATAATATTGTTGCCAAAAGTGTTCAGTTGAAAATTACACATCTCATCTTAAAAATAAATATTTCCTCTTTCCTTTGTTTTAGGCATAGACATATACTTATATATGAAGATTTAAGATTAATATTATCAGTCATTCAGTGTATAGAGACAGTATTAGTAGTGAATGAGAACAAAAAATTTTTCATTTCATTATTCATGATATATCCTTCATTGGGAAGAAAAGGGTTACATCTAAGAATTTTCACTTTTTCAGTAGAGAGGTTTTAAAATTCCTATTAATTTATTTCATTTATATTGTGCAGTGTTTATTGATATTATATAATTTAAGGATTGAATATGATAGATTCCTGATCTTTTAATTGCTCTGACAATTTTTAAGATATCAGGTTTAAATTGATTTTGCTCATAAAGTTACATTTTAGAAATTGTATTGGTAAAGTATTATTAAAAATGCCATTAGATCAATATTATTTAATAAAAATGGTTAATAAAACAAAAAAAAATTACTTAACTAGTTCGTATCCATTACACAACATAACATGAAAGCAATAATAATAACGATTGTTTTTCTTTACAAATTTTTATAAAAACTTAAATAGTATTTAGGAACACATGGTTTTTTTTCTATTAAAGACAACAGTCCATTTTTCTTAGCTTCAGTGATTCCCACTTTTTTTGTAAAAGCTTTCTTTAAAGCAATATTATTGATATTAATTTCAAGCCTAGAACGCACAATTTCCACTTGATCATATTCTGATTAAAAGATTATTTATGTAGGATTGTTGCGATCCAACATCAAGATCCTCACATCAGATATTTTAAAAATTTTGGAAATAGTAAGGTGTAAGTCTGCACACAAAGCTTTAAGATCAAACATGTCATTAAAAGCCATTTTATGTACTTTATATGGACTTCCAGTTTTTTTAGTGTCTGAATAATGCACCCATATTGGTCAGGTATGCATATTGGACTTTATTTTTTATATTTTTTTATCTGCTTGCTTTTCTATCATGGCGTGGACACTATCTCCTTCACTTTGTCCATGTTCTGGGACAAAAAATTTATATGTTATTGATTTTATGGACAAATTATTTGTAGCATAGAAGTACAGGGCAATTATAAATTTGTTTTTATTTTGCCCTGCACAATTATCAGAATAGAAGATTTGCCATTACAAATATTTTGAAGAAACTTTAGAATGCAACATCCTATTTCATTTGACCCCCTCAAAGCTTCATCCTCGTGCCATAAAAAGCAAGTACCTTTGTGAGACTTAATATCATACAGTGTAAAATTAAAAACATTCAGTTTTGAAACATAATAAAATGATGATGCTTCTCCAGTTGGGCAAGGCAGAACTGCTTGAAGATCATACTCTACGACTTTGGTAGTACCATCACTATTTTTGTCAATATCTTTTTCTGTTCTGGATAAGTATTTTTCTGTTAAATGTTTATCGAACTTTTCTTGTAAAGATGCATTCTCTTCCTCTGACGAAGACCTGTATCGCAAGCACTCTTCACATTGGTCTTTTTTAGGGACATGAAATGCTAGATTGAATTCTTCATTGAACAGCTTAAAGTACATAAGGTAGTTCCCTGAAGAAACATTTTGTTCCTTACATAATTGGCTATGGTTTTACTTCCTGCAATGTACTCTTTAGTGGAATACGACCAACAATAATGGCTTTATTTATTATTTATTAGACTTAATGTGAGCTCTAATTGAATTTTTTTATGTTTTCCATGCTTCCCTCTCTTGTCCTTTTCTATACCCTTTCTGGTTTCGCATACAGTTTGTTTTCGCAGAACCGTTGTTATGACTTTGTGATTAATTGATAAAGTTGCCATAAAAGAGTATTTGCACACCCATACTTGCTGTCCATCATTTAAAAAATAGTATGCATTATTTGGTTTTCTGGGTGCATCTTTATTTGAATATCTGTACCGTGGTGCAACAGCTTTCAAATTAGACAAAATATATTCTCTTTGTCAAGGTCATTCAGATTCCAGTACTCTTTAAATATTGTGTTTCTCTGTGCTTCATCTAATTTTTCGGAACACTTTAACTTGCATTTATTTCCGCAGGGTGGTAAAAGTGCTTTAGCTGGCCCCAATATTTTGGATTTGGTTTTTGTGCCCACTGCATTTTTAACAATTCTGGTAGATAAATAGGCTTCTCCGCCATTTCGCAATCTCTTTGAGTCTGCCTGTTGTCACGTTGCAGGCTGTCAAAGTTTCTTCCTACCCAACTTTTCATTGTTTGAAGGATCTTTAACTTTTCTTTTTTTAATTGCATTACCTGTTGTTATTTTAACTTGCCTTTTAATGACAGGTGGATTAAAAAGAGGATCTGCGATGCTGTCATCTGATCCATAAGGATCGGTTTTAGAATTTTGTGAACTGTTGTCTGTATCCAAAGTTATGTTACTGCTAGATGGTGACTTACTGCTAGATAATAATAATAATAATAATAACCTGTGGGAGTTTTTTATCAGTTCTTCTATCAGGCGCGGCCCCCTGCGAATGGGGGATGCTCTTTGGGTATTCTTAGAACCGATACCCAGAGGGTAACAGGAATACCTGTCGTGGAACAAAAACTGACACCTGGCAGTAGGTATAAAATGCACACCCATGAAAATGGAGACTAATAATTATTTATGTTTAGGGTCGCTGCCTGGGGATCGCCAGGGCACGTCTGGAGCCGGCGCTGGACGTGACAGCATGCGGGACGTCGGTGGCAGGGTGTTGAGGAGGCGGGCCCCTGTCATACAATCAGCTACAGCCCAACAACAACAACAACAACAACAACCACAAGTGAGCCAAACAACAACAAGAGCTCCACTCGCTGAAGGTGCTGCGCTGGAACATCAGCCGGCGCTCACACAAGCGGGTCGACCGAGGCAGCGCATGAAATGGACTATGTCTATAAATGAAAACATTTTGCGCTTCTATTACAAGGTGACGAACCTCGGTCGAGAAACGATCGGCTATAGACAACAACTGTATGCCGAATTTTGCAGGGAGTATCCAGAGATTGAAGTATCTGAACAGCGAATAGCAGATCAATACCGGGTAATTATAAGAAATAATCTTATCCCAGAGGCTAGACGCGCTACCATTAGAAGCGAAGTCGAACGGGAGATTCATAACCAAGAGCTAGTTGTGGATCAAGACCATAATGAAATCCCAAATGAGCAGATTCCTGAGCCCCTTATACAAGACACTCAACCTGTTAATACCCAGCAGGACAACAACGAGTTGCACAATAGACTGGTAAGAGAAATGGAACGGGCCATACAAGAGTTTAACGGTACAAACCCACTTAGCCGACCACCGCTACCAAAAATAAACTCTTGTAAGAAACTAGGTGCGCTGTTACAAATTATGAACACTGAAGTCCTACCCAATTATATCGTGGAAGCACATACATTAGAATATTTGCATATGCTGATTTACTGTGCAGCAACAGCAATTGCTAATGTTATGGGCATTAAGATCAGAACACGACGGGGAACTAATATCGGAAGGACTGAAAACAGAATTGCACCCTGGGAAAAAAGACTGCTGAGGAAAATTGAATTATTACGCAGGGATATTGGGCAAATTACGGAATACATCCGAGGAGTAAGAAGTCAAAAACTAATTAAAAGAGCTGAAGAAATTATTCTGAACACTTCAAGACACTCACAACATGATCCAGAAAACAACACAGCTCAACACTGCCTAGACACATTAAAACAAAAACTCTCCGTTTATTCAGGTCGCTTAAGGAGATACAAAGTTAGTTACAACCGTAAATGCGACAATATACTTTTTGAGAATTCAGAGAAGGCTTTCTATAGAAAACTAAATTCCACTGTAGAAAATGTAAATAAATCCTACCCAAGCCAAGAAGAAATTCATGAGTTTTGGGGAAATCAACTTTCGACGCCAGCTACCCATAACAACAATGCTGGATGGATTGAAGACACGGAGAACAATTGTCAACACTATAGGAATATTCCTTATGAACCTTTTACCACTGAAGAAGTCTTGAACATCATCAAAGAGCTTCATAACTGGAAATCTCCTGGACCAGACGGAGTTCAAAACTTCTGGTTAAAGAAGTTTTGGAGTGTTCATGAACTTTTAACAGTATTTATTAATAATATTATTTCTAATTTGCAGGAATTACCATCATTTCTTACTCAGGGAACCACTTATCTAATACCGAAGGATCAAAATAACACCCAAGATCCAGCCAAGTACCGCCCAATTACTTGTCTTCCAACTTTGTACAAATTGGTCACATCCTGTGTGGCCCGGCGTATCTACCAACACTGTGCTCTGAACAATATCATAGAGCCCCAACAGAAAGGATGCGCTAAGGGCTCCATGGGATGCAAAGAACAACTTATTATCGACTCAGTCATCTCTAACCAGGCATACACCAAAAAACGAAACCTGTTTACTGCCTTCATTGACTACAAGAAGGCTTTTGACTCAGTGCCGCATGAATGGCTTATAGATATATTGAAAATATATAAAGTCGATGATAATCTCGTGACCTTTTTGAAGCATATAATGACAAAGTGGAAGACTAAAATTCACCTTCAAATACCTGGTGAAACCAATATCGAAACTGAAGATATCGCTATTAACCGGGGCCTTTTCCAGGGGGACTCGTTGAGTCCACTTTGGTTCTGCCTAGCGATGAACCCACTATCTCAGCTGCTGAACTCCACTGACTCAGGATTTAGCATCAAAAATAACAACACTGTTGTGGCGAAGCTTAATCATCTGTTGTATATGGATGATTTGAAACTAATGGCTTCCACTCGAAATCACTTAGATCAGATGCTAAAAACTGTAGAAACTTTCTCAAATGATATCAGTATGCACTTTGGACTAGACAAGTGCCGTATACTTAATATAGTCAGAGGAAAGGTTCAGCCCGGAGGTTTCGATATGCAAGATGGCCAAAACATCGAGGCAATGGGTGAAAATGATATTTACAAATATCTCGGAGTAAAACAGGCGCGGAAAATTGACCATAAACAGATGAAAACTGAACTAACTTCGGAGTTCGTGCGAAGAATAAGACAACTAAATCGGTCATATCTTAATAGTAAAAATTTGTTTAAGGCATTAAATACGTACGCCTGTTCCGCGCTGAGCTACTCATTTGGTATTATAAAGTGGTCAAAAACGGATATAGAGGGTCTTCAGCGGAAAGTAAGAACACTTCTCACAAAGGCGCAAAAACATCATCCACGCAGTGCAGTAGAGAGAACAACATTACCGCGGTATCAAGGAGGAAGAGGACTTATGGATATAGGTGAGCAATTAGATAAACAAATTGCTAATTTAAGATCTTATTTTCAGGTACAGGCTGAGACATCTACTTTACATCGAGCAATTTGCGCAGTAGATGACACAACGCCGCTTAAACTGAGGGAACAAGAAATGCGCACAAACCATCTGACTAAGCAAGAAAAAATGCGCACCTGGATGAGTAAACCTCTGCATGGGCGACATCTCAATGAGATCAACCAAGAATATGTCGACAATACAGCGTCGAACTATTGGTTGACATCAGGAAAGATGTTTCCCGAGACTGAGGGTTTCCTACTTGCCATTCAAGATCAGGTTATTCCAACTAAAAATTACCTGAAATATATTGTTAAAGATCCTCAAGTCCAAAACGACAAATGCCGATATGGATGCCAAGCCCAAGAAACCATCCAACATCTTACCGGTGGCTGCCAGGCATTTGTCGGTACTAATTATAAAGAACGCCATGACTCAGTAGGAAAGATTATCCACCAAGAACTAGCTGACAAACTGGGACTTCTCCAAACCGACCATCTTCCTTATTATCAATATGTCCCTGACAGAATGCTTGAAAATGACAACTACAAGCTATACTGGGACCGCACTGTGCTCACAGACCAACCAGTGGCCCATAATAGACCGGATCTCATACTAGTGAATAAAATTACCAGGCAAACAACACTTATTGATGTGGCGATACCTAACACTAACAATTTGCTTGTTAAATACAACGAAAAGATCGCCAAGTATAGGGATCTGGAAATACAAATCAAGAGACAATGGAGAATGGAAAGTACCCAGACAGTACCTATTGTTCTATCTACTACTGGTGTTATTCCCAAGAACCTCCTAGTGAACATAAAACAGCTGGGTCTAAATGAACATCTTTATAAGGCCATGCAGAAAGCTGTACTCCTCGCGACCTCCAATTGTCTTCGAAAATTTCTGGGAGATACTCCGACATACCAAGTCACCTAGGGCTCGATAACACGGAAAGAGTCCCACCAGAGCTCAATCCTTTTGATACCGTAGGTATCTGGGATGAGTGAATTTTCCCCTTAGAGGGAGTGTGAGCCGTATGGCTAAATCTGGGATAATAATAATAATAATAATCCTTCCTTATTATCAATACGCTCCTGATAGAATACTTGAAAATGACAACTACAAGCTATACTGGGACTGCACTGTGCTTACAGACCAACCAGTGGCCCATAATAGACCGGATCTCATACTAATTAATAAACTTACTAGACAAACAACACTTATTGATGTGGCGATACCCAACACCAATAATTTAGTCGTTAAATACAACGAAAAGATCGCCAAGTACAGAGATCTAGAAATACAAATCAGGAGACAATGGAGAATGGAAAGTACCCAGACACTACCTATTGTTCTATCTACTACTGGTGTTATTCCCAAAAACCTCCTAGCGAACATAAAACAACTAGGTCTAAATGAACATCTTTATAAGGCCATGCAGAAAGCTGTACTCCTCGCGACGTCCAGATGTGTACGAAAATTTTTGGGAGATACTCCAACATACCAAGTCACCTAGGGCTCGATAACACGGAAAGAGTCCCACCAGAGCTCAATCCTTTTGATACCGTAGGTATCTGGGATGAGTGAATTTTCCCCTTAGAGGGAGTGTGAGCCGTATGGCTAAATCTGGATAATAATAATAAAGGTCTTTATTTTTCCTTCAAATTCATACAATACACAAAATATATAAAATTATACATGCATATAATAACATAATATAATACAATAAGAAAGAAAGAAAATACAATAAGAAAAAATGCTGAAGATCAGGTGGTGCTGATTTCAAGAAATCAGTACCTCTGCTTTTCATCTTAAGCAAGAGAAAAAAAATATAATATTTTTTTACATGTTCTGTAACAATCAAATAAAAACCATAACTAATAGAAACATTTAGCATTTAAATATTGTCCAAGAACTATCACACAGTTTATACATATTTCATAACAGGTTATCAAATAGTTGCACATGTTTTAGTCACTGTGCAATTTAGATTTAAGAAATTTCTTAAAAGATATAATCGATTTTAATTTTAATTCTTTAGCTAATCCGTTATATACTTTTGATATTTGATACATAAATGAATTTTTGAATTGTTCTGTGCGATGTGGCGGAGCTGTAATTGTATTTTTGTATCTTGTATTGAGATTATGTATGTCAGTTCTGTATATAATTTTTTCAAAAAGATATGCTGGAAGAGAGTTTTTGATAATTTTGTGGAAAATACAAGCAGCATGTAGAAATCTTCTGTTTTCCATACTCAGCCATTTTACATGTTTTAATTTGTGAGAAATAGTCTGGTGTCTTCTTACACCACAGATCAAAAGAAGACAAGAATTTTGAACCACCTGAATTCTTCTCCTGTGATCTGAACTAATACAAGGCTCATACACAACATCTCCATAGGTAAATTTTGATAATACTAAACTTTCACAATGTATTCTTTTTACTTTGTATGACAGACAGCAGCGATTATGATAAATTGTTCTTAGACTGAGAAATGCTTTATTCACACAGGTGTTAATATGTTTAGTAAATTTGAGTTGATTGTCTAAAGTTAAACCTAGATTTTTTGCGCTAGTTACAGGTTTAATGATCTCATTATCAACAACTATTTCAATGCTGTTATGCATCTCCAAACATACCCTGTTTGGACCAAAAACCACCAGATTAGTTTTTTTTTTGACTTTATAGTTAATGCATGATTTTTGCCCAAGCAATCAATGATTTAATATCTTCATTAACAATCTCAATAGCACTTGCCCTGTCAACCGGGTAAAATGAGTGATAAATTTGTGTGTCATCGGCATAGAGATGAAATTTACAGGTATTCAGGGAGGTACCAATGTTGGTGGTATATAAAGTAAATAAGATTGGGCCTAAGATTGAGCCCTGAGGTACCCCTGAAAAAATTGCACAGAGTAGTGAATGAATGAGAGTGTCGAATGCCTTAGAAAAATCAATCAAAACTAAAATGGCAACCTTACCCACATCTCTTTCTCTCAACATGTCATCAGTTATTTTAAGGAGTGCTGTTTCACAGTTGTGAAATGGCCTAAATCCGGACTGAAAATCAGTTAAGATATTATTGTTAGAAATATAATCATCAAGCTGCATTTGTATAATGCGTTCTAACACTTTTGATAGAGTAGGCAGAATACTAATAGGTCTAAGATCCTTATATTCGGTTGGATTGTTACATTTAGGTATGGGTCTAATTAGTGCTTTTTTCCATTCATCTGGAAAATAATTAGTCGAGAGGCAACAGTTCATTATATGCGTTATATAAGGAATGATTAATGGGCAACATTGAAGTAACATTTTTAAGTTTAAACCATCTGAACCTAGAGCATTAGATTTAATTGTATATAACAATTTTTGCACTAGATCAAAAGATACTGGAGTAAAGTTGAATTGTTCCCGATTAGGTACAGTATTTAAATAATTGTCAATTGTATCTTGATTGATTGTTAGATGTGGGATGCATGATGTATAGTACTGATTAATCTCATAGGGTTCTTTTAATGTTTCTGGAATTGTGTGTTCATTCTTACCAATATTAATGAGTTGTAAATTTTTCCAAGTATTTTTTATCCCACTCACATGAAGTTTGTGTTGAAAGAAAGCTTTTTTTCATTTTCACATGCTAATGTGTAATTTCTAATCATGTTATAGTAGGTAAGGTGAGCTACCTCCTTAGTTTTATGCCACTTTTTTTTAGCCTGATCTCTTAGTGAAATTTCACATTATCTGTTAGCCAAGGATTATAATTTTTAGTTACTTTAATCTTTTTAAAAGGAGCATGTTTGTCAAAGAGAGCCACAATGAGGCTGCTTAAGAATTTTACTTTGTCATTAATGTTTTCAATGTGATGATGATGATATGATGACTTACTGCTTGATAATGAGTTACTGATTGAAGATGAGTTACTGCTTGAAGATGAAGTACTTTTATCCATAGCTTCTTTAGGTAATTGAGTTTCTAAAAATAAGAATAATACCACTTATAATAATATTCACATTTTTAGTAACTTTAAAGCAGTGTATCTTTGTATTTCATCTTACCCAAAAAATTATTATTTCCAATGCCACATGTTTTGATCATTTGTCATAATAGGGCTGCTGAAGATTTTTTCAGAATGAGTCAGTATTATTAATAAAATCTAAAATAATAATCTTTATACAAAAAATCCGTATTTTTTCGATCTAAATAAGAACTTATCAGCAGGATAATTTTCTAAACTTTCCTTGGCAAAATATTCCATCACCCACTTTGTTGTTGGTGTCGTTTCCGTAGTATTTACTGTATTACATTTATCATACACTATGTTTTGTCTTTAAAAGAATTGTCCAAATTATCTTGCTTTTGACTATCTTCAACCCTTTCAAGATTTGCAAAAATATGATTCGTACGGCTGTTATTAAGCATTATTGTCTAATTAAATTAATCCTAAAATAATACTACTATAAATAGTAGTATTATTAAGTAAAATACTACTATATAAATATATATATATATATATATATATATATATATATATATATATATATATATCGCACACCTATTTCAATAGTGCCACAAGTGCAAAATACAATAATTTCGAGAAATGAGCAAAACATTCTGAAGCAAACGAGTTATGCCGTGTAAATAATTTATTTTTACAATAACTGGCTTAAAAATTACAATTTAGTCAGCAAATTATAAAGTTAGTCGCTGGATCTTATTACAATTTATTAAACATAAAACGTTAATTGTATTTTGATAGTTATGGCGATATTGCATTGTGAAGAAAGTCATTTATAAAATAATACCTAGAAGATAGGGCGGCAACATAATAAAAAAATCAACTAGTTCTTACAAAAAATATTTTTATAATTATTATTACAAGTGTGTACAGACATTTTTTTAATTACTATTAACCAAGTCCTTATAAAAATTGTGATAAACAGATATTAAGTTTTTATTGCACAGTTCCAAAAGGTGTTGCTTAGTTTTTGCGGATATCGATGGTGGCTTTAGGTACGCCTTTTTTAAATCGATTACTGCTTCCACAGTTGCTGAGCGCCCACTTGCCGATGCTTTAAAATGGACCTCTTCGAACTCATCAGCATTATAATCTGTTTTATACAAGAAAGATCCAGGATTGCCTTTGACAACTTTAATAACTTGGATATCATTCCAGACTACCTTTTCATCTTTTGTATTCTTTGTAAAATTTCCTCCAATTTTTGAATTGAGATCTTTAAAGTCATAAAAGTCTTCTGTTGACATTTCCTTTATATTGTAAGGATTTCCCTCTTTTTTGCAGACCTTATGATGACAAGCCATTGTGCAGTAACATAAATGGGATCTGTTTTAAGTATTTTCTTCTTTTGCCTCTCAATAGTTGCGTGCATGGCATCCCCTTCATTTTGGGTATGTCCCACTGTTAAAAATTTATGTGTGATTGATTTAATATTAATTTCTGCAATTGCATAGAGATACATGGCAACTATAAATTTATTTATATTTTTCATTACAATGAATTGAAAGATAATCAAACAGACACGTAGCTATTTCGTTTGAGCCGCGGTTAGCGATAGCCTCGTGCCAAAAATAACAGTAATCACTCTTTTGTGCCATCTGAAAAATTGTAAAGTTGAACCAGTTCAGGCGGCATTTATAATAGAAGCTTGAAACATCTCCACAAGATGTAGGAAGGATTACCTGCAAATCAAAACAAGCTACCAATATTTGAGAATCATCTTTTGCTCTTGCTACATCTTGTGCTTTTTTTTCTCTGCTTCTAATTTTATTATGGATATGTTTATTATAAGTTTGATCAAGAGCTTGCTGTTCAGCAGAAGAATTTTTATATGATTCACAAACCGCGCACTGATCTTTTTGAAAATATGCTCGTAAGTGTATTTTTTAGCCACAGGCCTTCCTTCACTCTCTTCTTATAGTTTGAAGTAGCAATACATTTGTGCTAAAGTAAGTGAACCATCTATGTATTCCTTTGTAGTTTGTGCTCTAAGATAATGTGATTCTACCCTTTGGAAAGAATTTATGAGCTCTCTTATTTTATTTTTTACCGGTCCAGTAACCGTTTCTCGTTTCATAAAATTTCCTCTCTTTCCTTTTCCACAGATCCTTTACCATCTGATTTTCTCCAAGTTGTTCTAATCAATTTGTCACTAATGTCCAAGGTATTCATGAAAAACTTTTTGCAGACTTTAACTTTTACACCGTGGATTATTAAAAAATATGCTAAATTCATACCGCGCTTACTGCCTTCAACCGTTCTTCTGTATTTAGTAACCAACTTTTCCAAATGGGAAGCAACAAATTGTCTTTGAAGAGCGTTGTCTTTCAAATTCCAGAAACTTGAATGTATATCGTATCACTATCAGCATTGCTGAATTTTTGGCTGTATTTTGTACGAAATTTTTCTCTACGTGCAGGTTTTAAAGTCTTCCCACGTTTTTCTTTGTTGCCTTCTGTAATATAAGGTAGCCCAGAGTTAACTCTCATTTCTTAATATTTCTTTTCCATTCACTTGGTTTCCCCAATTTTTTTCGAGAATTATGAATTTCTGAGGATCTGTATGTAGCTTTTTTTGATGTTCAAATGTATTTGCCGGATGATTTGATTGCAAGGGTAACGCAACCGGAGTAAGCTAAAATATTACATACATTAAGTAAAACCTCACTGTGATTTTTGTTGAAATGAAAACCTCCGTCAACACAAAGGGTATGTCATTCATAACCTCAAAAACCTCTGAATTGTCTCTCAGATTCTCATTATCTTTAATTTGCAAAGCTTACATTTTATGTAAGAAATGTCCACATGTTCTTGCCCTTGACATCGTGTTTAATAATAAAGTTAATAATAATATCACTATCCTGTGGGAGTTTTTGTCAGTTCTTCTATCAGGCGTGGCCCCCCGCGGCGATACCCACAGGGTAACAGGAATACCTGTCGTGGAACAAAAACTGACACCTGGCAGTCGGTATAAAATGCACACCCATGATAATGGAGTTTAATAATTTATCTTTAGGGTCGCTGCCTGAGGATCGCCAGGGCACGTCTGGAGCCGGCACTGGACGTGACAGCATGCGGGACGTCGGTGGCAGAGTGTTGGGGAGGCGGGCCCCTGTCATACAATCAGCTACAGCCCAACAACAACAACCACAAGTGAGCCAAACAACAACAAGAGCTCCACTCGCTGAAGGTACTGCGCTGGAACATCAGCCGGCTCTCACTCAAGCGGGACGACCGAGGCAGCGTATGAAATAGACAGTGTCCATAAACGAAAATATTTTGCGCTTTTATTATAAGGTGACAAACCTCGGTCAAGAAACGATCGGCTATCGACAACAACTGTATGCCGAATTTTGAAGAGAGTACCCAGAAACCTAAGTATCTGAACAAAGAGTAGCAGACCAATACCAGGTAATTTTAAGAAACAATCTTATTACACAAACTAGACGCGATATTATCAGAAGCGAAATCGAACGGGAGATCCATAACCAAGCGCAAGTTGCAGACCAAGTCCCTAATGAAATCCCTAATGAGCAGATTCCTGAGCTTCTCATACAAGAAACTCAACCTAATAATACACAGCAGGACAGTAACGAGTTGCACGATAGTCTAGTAAACGAGATGGCACGCATATGCTGATTTACTGTGTATATTTGCATATGCTGATTTACTGTGCAGCAACAGCAATTGCTAAAGTTATGGGCATTAAGATCAGAACACAACGGGGTACCAACATCGGAAGGTCTAGTAACGAAATAGCACCCTGGGAACGACTGCTGAAGAATATTGAATTACTGCGTAGGGACATTGGACAAATAACAGAATACATAAGAGGAGTAAGAAGTAGAAAAATCATCAAAAGAGCTGAGGAAATATTATTTAACACTCTTAAGACACTCACGATATGATCCAGAAAACAACACACCTAAACAATGCCTGGGCACATTAAAACAACAACTATCTGTTTACTCAAGCCACCTGAGGAGATACAAAGTTAGTAACAACCGGAAATGCGACAATACACTTTTTTCAGAAATAGAGAAAACTTTCTATAGGAAACTTGTTCCACTGTAGAAAACGCAAATAAATCCTACCCAAGCCAAGAAGAAATTCATGAGTTTTGGGGAAACCAACTTTCGACGCCAGTTACCCATAACAACAATGCTGGATGGATTGACGACACCACGAACAAATGTCAACACTACAGGAATATTCCTTATGAACCTTTCACCACTGAAGAAATCTCGAACATTATCAAAGAGCTTCATAACTTGAAATCTCCTGATCCAGATTGGGTTCAAAACTTCTCGCTAAAGAAGTTTTGGAG
The DNA here is from genome assembly GCA_918026665.1 of Diabrotica balteata. NCBI lineage: Eukaryota > Metazoa > Arthropoda > Insecta > Coleoptera > Chrysomelidae > Diabrotica > Diabrotica balteata. The sequence goes on along the minus strand of OU898280.1, from coordinate 71,949,515 downwards.
TGTTCATGAGCTTTTAACAGTATTTATTAATAATATTATTTCTAATTTACAGGAAATACCATCATTCCTTACTCAGGGAACCACTTATCTAATACCGAAGGATCAAAATAACACCCAAGATCCAGCCAAGTACCGCCCAATTACTTGTCTTCCAACTTTGTACAAATTGGTCACATCCTGTGTGGCCCGGCTTATCTACCATCACTGTGCTGTGAACAATATCATAGAGCCTCAACAGAAAGGATGCGCTAAGAGCTCCATGGGATGCAAAGAACAACTTATTATCGACTCAGTCATTTCTAACCAGGCATACACACAAAAAAAACCTTTTTACTGCCTTCATTGACTACAAGAAGGCTTTTGATTCAGTGCCGCATGAATGGCTTATAGATATATTGAAAATATATAAAGTCGATGATAATCTAGTTACCTTTTTGAAGCATATAATGGCAGAGTGGAAGACTAAAATTCACCTTCAAATACCTGGTAAAATTAATATCGAAACTGAAGATATCCCTATTAACCGGGGCCTTTTCCAGGGGGACTCGTTGAGTCCACTTTGGTTCTGCCTAGCGATGAACCCACTATCTCAGCTGCTAAACTCTACTGACTCAGGATTTAGCATCAAAAATAACAACACTGTTGTAGCGAAGCTTAATCATCTGTTGTATATGGATGATTTAAAATTAATGGCTTCCACTCGAAATCACCTAGATGAGATGCTAAAAACTGTAGAAAATTTCTCAAATGATATCAGTATGCATTTTGGACTACAGTTCATCCGTTTTCAACATGAGATGTGGGTACACGCGGACGGTGGGTGTGGCGGTGTCGTCACAGCAATCCCGAGTTTTATCATTGGTTAGAAATTAAATGCTCACGTTCGTCAATTTTAACAGTGACGAACCGACTTACTGTGTTTCTTAGTTACGTTTCGTATTTTCGTATATTAATAGCGTTATACTTCGTATATTGAAACTGTGTGGATAAATATTGTTTATAGTGTTGTTAATTTAAACTGTGTGGATAAATTTGTTTATAGTGTTAATTTAGACTTAAAAACTGTGCTATTGTACCTGTGTGTTCATTCTATTTTCGGCTTAATTCTGCAAGTAAGTATGCTTTTGTTCATTTATTTTAATAACTATAAGTTTACTATTTTATTTGGGAATAAAGCCATAATTTAAGTTGAAAATTAAATTTATTTGACGTGTCCATTTCCTCTTCGGAAATCATTATTTTTATTCAAATTAGATATTGTTCAAAACACATTCTTTAGATTATTTCTATAGAATAGTATATTGAGGATTTCAAAACTGTAAATTTGTTTATAATTTAGGATTATAATGGTCAGTTGGATAAAGGTATTTTTTTATCTTATCATTAATCTTGAATAGTCGATAAGTATTGTAGCGAGATTAACCCTTTCGGTCATCGTGTCCACACCGATGGACATCGATTTTCAAAGCATTTTCTTAAAACATCGATGGTTATTATCGCCCAAATCATTTTGTCCATGTGTGGGTACATGCATAAGAAAAGCATTGAATACATTGATAGCCATCTGTTAGTCGATTTGTGAAGCTATATAAAACGCAAAACACGTTGCATTTAGCACGCTGTCGTGGTGGTGAAAACACCTGTTTGTTATTGGAACGATTTCTATTGAATAAACTTGTTTTTTCGTACAAATACCTGCTGATTTGGGTAAGTAAAGAGCATTAGTATAGTGTGTTTATATTATGTATCAAACTGTTGACTGAAAATATCTTATAAAGTGGTGTATATTTAATGTCCATGTAGATGGACAAAATGACTTAGGTATACTTATGCATATAAAAATTAGCAAGGTCGTGTTGATTTAGATATCCATAAAATGGAAAGTTTACCGTCAACTAGTAAAGAAAAGAGATGGTCACAACCCTTGACTGAGGATGAACTTCTGGATTTACTCATGAAAGACGATGACTCAGAAATATTACGTTTGTCAGATGCTGATGACGCCAACAGTATTGCGGATCTAAATAACGTTTCCTAAGAATTTGGCGATGATATCCAAGATATTGAGGAAACTATTTTTAACGGATTGATCCAAGAACAGAACTCAACAGAAAGAGGTGAGTTAGAAAATCTAGAATATCCAAATGAAGTGACTACAGAACAACCAATGTCTGAGGACATGAAAACCAAAGAAAATTCCAACCAAACCACTGAAAAACAAACAATTGCAAAGGAGAGACTGCTAGAGTTTTGTAAAGAGTTCAAACTCACAAATAAGAAAGATGTTTGTTGGAAAAAAAATATTACCTATCTTACCAGGCCAGTACAGTGGTTTGTTCCAGAAGAAGTACAAGTTGATGAATTACCTGCTCCTATTGAATATTTTATGAAATACATACCTGATGCTCTGTTTGAGAAGATTTTAAAAATGACTAACTTATATGCCGTACAAAAAAATATTACTCGGTTTTCTCCATCAGATAAAGAAGAAATAAAGCGATTTGTAGGCATTCACATTATTATGAGAAATCTAAAATTCCCAAGAACAAGACTGTATTGGTCCCAGCTTACAGGTATTTCAATTGTAAAAGATAATATGACATTCAATCGCTTCTCTAAGTTGCGCATTACCATTCACTTAGTAGATGTAACAGCAAGAGGTGACGAAACAGACCGCATATGGAAAGTCCGAGAAATATATAATTCCATTAGAAATCGTTGTAGGGAACTTCAAACCGAAACAAATTTGTGCATTGACGAGCAAATTGTTCCATTCAAGGGACAGATCAATGTCAAGCAGTACCTCCCAAATAAACAGAAAAAATGGGGGATCAAATTATGGATATTGGCTGGACAATCTGGTACCATTTACGATTTCATCATATATCAAGGTGCTGAAACGGAAATAAAAGAAAATTATGCACAGTTTGGACAAGGAGCTGGAACTGTGATGCAGCTAGTTGAGAGAATTGAAGAAACTCATCACGGTTTGTACTTTGATAATTTCTTTAGTTCTTATCACCTCTTTCAATGGTTGAACAATAAATCTATTATGGCTGTCGGAACAATTAGAATAAACCGATTTTTTGGACCAGAACTAACATCTGATAAAGATCTAAAAAAAATGGTAGAGGTAGTTTTGATGTAGCGGTTAGTGAAGATGGAATTGTGATTACAAAATGGTTCGACAATAAACCAGTTTTAGTGGCTTCAAATTTTGTTGCAGCGGGAAAAATGGATTTGTGCCAGAGATGGAATAAGACGTCGAAAGAGTATATAAATGTATGTAGACCGGAAGCCATATCGCTTTACAATTCCAACATGGGTGGTGTTGATAATTTAGATTTTTTATTGAGCGTTTACAGATCCTACAGACGATCCAGAAAATGGACTGTACGTATGATAACACATTCTATAGATATGGCGATAGTAAATTCCTGGTTGGAATATATAAAACAAGCTGAACTGCTAGGCGTACAACACAATAAAATCCTGGATTTGTGGGACTTTAAAATGAGTATTGGGCAACACCTCATTTTACATAAGGTTCCACCAAAGAGAGGCAGACCATCTGGTCAAGAAAATACTTGTACACCAAATAATAAAAAAACCAAAACTGAAGCAATGCCATATATTGAAATACGGTTCGACAGCTATGGACATTTTCCGAAAATAGATGAAAAAAAAAAGATAGTACACGTTGCAAAATGGAGAACTGTAAGGGAAAATCACATACATTTTGCGTGAAATGTAATGTTCCTTTATGTTTTGTAAGCGGTCGTAACTGTTTTTTTTTAAATTTCATGTAAAATGATTAATTCGTTATTTACAAAGAATATTGTCTATTTCGTCATTCTAATGATATTCAAATAAATTTCTAAAATCTTCAGGTTTATTTTATTTTGCTTCAAGTCATAATGTCCATCAACATGGACATGTCATATGCCAAGTGACATATGACATAGAAAAAAAAATGATGTTAAAATTATCAACAAAAATAGTTTATTTTATATACCAAATATGAGAATTTTCCCATAGCTCAAAAAAAGTTGTGACTGAAAGGGTTAAATAAAACGAGCGGTTCGGTACTCTCTTATCAACTAAACTTAAATCCTAATTTCGTTACATATATATATATATATATATATATATATATATATATATACCAAAGTATTATGTTCGAGAGTAGTCCCACCTCTAATTCGTTATTTGACGGGTGGAATTTTGCAGCGCTCGAAATATCGCCGAAACTCTCGGTGCTTCGAGATGCGACCGTTAGGTAATCCACGCTGAATGCATGTTCGTAACACTGCTCCCCTCTTAGATCTGAGCGTCCCGATCAGGAACTCTATCTATAGGCCCAGGATGGCGGAATCTACAGGACTCTCCAGCTCTGCATGAACCCCTCAGAAAGAAATAACAGTCTACTGTCTTTGAAGGACACGATCTCTTCGGATTAATGCAATACACAGTAATTCTTACACCGGTTTCTCGGAAGATCACTTCAATCATGCTTCTGACAATCTTCCAATCCAGATTATCTAGTGCATAGCCTATCTTGGGTAAAGCCAAGTTCTTAATGTCGTAATTGCAGACGATTTTCTTCAAATTAGAGCACACCATATATCCTCGTAGGTTGCCCTGTCTGTATACGACTTCCTGGTCACCATATACAGCAAAGATCGAGAACCATCTTCTAATCTCAGCACTCTTCCAACTTTAGGCTGCTGGTTTTTTAACTCGTCCAAGCGACCAAATTTCTAATAAAATACGGATGAGATTCCTTTAGTCATCTCAAGATCTTGGGCAACACAGTGGGCTAGAGAGACGTTATGCGGAACACTAAAAAGATCCTGCTGTACTTCTGTCGTCACGCCGAATCTAGCATTCTTTCTCTCTGCGTAATTTGACATAAACTCCTTAAAGCTTGGTCGCCGTTTATCTTTGATCTCATGTTGAAGGGTTCGGACTTCTTCGGTTTCATTTGAGCCAGCATAAGGGGCAAGACGATTTATGTGAACTACTTTTGGTTTACCTTTCGGCAACTTCTTAATTCGGTATATTACGTCATTTATTATCTTTTTAATTTCATACAGACCCTCCCATTGTCTTTGCAGTTTAGGAGACAAGCCACGACGACGTTGTGGATTATAAAGCCAAACAAGATCACCTACTTCATAGCTTTCATTCTTGCATCGAGAATCGTATTGATCTTTCATTCTGTCACTGGCTAACTGGATGTGTTGTCGGGCAAGTTCATGAATGCTGTTCATTCTTAACTTCAGGCGATCGACATAATCTTCGCTTGCAACATGTTCTTCGGAAGGTCTGCAGCCAAACTCTAGGTCGCAGGGCAAACGAACTTCACGACCTAACATCAGGCAGGTTGGAGTCTGGCCTGTAGTTTCATTCACGGCCGAGCGGTATGCCATTAAGAATAAATGAACGTGCTGATCCCAATCTCTTTGATGTTTTGATACAACTTTGGACAGGTGTTTACCCATCGTTCGGTTCGTCCTCTCGACCATTCCATCTGATTGAGGATGCAGGGGATGCAAGAATGACTAGATTTGGATTTGACTGAAGTTCTTTCAGGGCTTTTTTCTCGGATTGGCTAATATTTTGAATAGGCGGTTTTGAGTTTCTAAGAACTCTAGAGATGTCTTACCTGGTTATTTCAGCATCTTCGGAAGATAAACTGGAGATGGCTTCTTCAGTTTGACAGATGATAGTCTCAATTGGAATGTGTCTTGGGGTAACAGAGTAATTGAAACCTTTTGCTAAAGCTTGAGTGGTAATGGTTGAAATAGGGGTATCAGAAAAATTGTGGACCACTGTAGTGGGTTCCAATTTTGAGGTTTTTGGAATTTGTTCGGAAATGAGATTCAATAATTTGCGTTTCTGAGTTTCACTTTTAGATTCGAAAGTGTTTAAGGCTGATTGTGTATTGATACGGTCGAAACTATCCCATAATAAATGATGTACATTGAAAGAATGAATAGATGATCAGATATTGAAAATATTGCTATTTGTGACATCTAGTTTTCGCCTAGTGGAATAAATAGCTTCACGGAGAAGCGAAAAACGATCCTTCCTAAGAATTTGGGAGATGGTAAAAGAAGAAGTGTGGTGTTTGAGTTTTAGAAATTTGGGAATGACTTTATGGTCTCGACAGGCTTTAAGGAAAGTTAAATCACAAAGAAGACGATTCTTACGTAGTAGTAGGTTGCTATATGATTTAGTGAGCTGGTAAAATTCCTCCCCGTAGAGGCGAATAAAATGTTCGGAAAGATTTCCGCGGTTAATACAATAAAACATAGAGCTAAGATTAATATTATTACTAAAATTAATATCAAACTCACCAGTCTTCCTGTTTGAACCGCGTCGATATCCATTTTGCCGAGCTTTCGGCATCCTCTCTGATGCCTTCCTCAGGGCTTCCGAGGTCTCAGTCTCCCGAGCCCCCAGACACTACTACACTGTTCACTGATCACTACACTGTCACTACTACGACTGGGAACAGGAGACGGTTCATTTATACCGTCGATGATGGCGTGGCCTAGGTGAGGGGTTGGGGTGGGGGTTGGCGCGAATATAAATAATATTTCATTTACTTTAGACCACATGGTTAGTTGCTGTGCATTTTTTTATAAGTTGCTATATGTTGTTAGTTACTTGATTGTTTATACAATATCACCGTATAATGTCCATTTACTTGAGTTTTATTCACATAATTGTAAATATCTTTGTTCTGACTGCTACATGTCTTTTTAAGGTAAAATTTATAACATCGTTTCCATGATTGTGTGGTTCTCATATTGTACTTTTTAGATGAACTGATGATGCTTTCAGAATACGAAAGCGAAACGTCTTCAAAATAGATAAAGTACCAGACTAGTGATAAGTGTACTAGTGTCTGGGGACTTGGGAGACTGAAACCTCGGAAGCCTTGAAGAAGACATCAGAGAGGCTGTCCAAAGCTTGGCCCAATGGATTTCGACGCGGTTCAACCCGGAACACTGGTGAGGTTTTTATAACAGTATTAATCTAAGCTCTAGGTTTAATATATATATATATATATATATATATATATATATATATATATATATATATATATATATATATATTCCAAAATGGGAGCCGAAACGTCGAGCACTAAAATCCCCACCCCGTTCTTCCCGAGAACCTAGTGATTTTTAATCATCTGACCGCGGAAATCTATCCGAACATTTTATTCGCCTCTACGGGGAGGAATTTTTCATTCTCACTAAATCCTTTTCGAATCTTCAAATCTTTCAAATACCGTCTTCTCTGTGATCTTGCTTTTCTTAAATCATGTCGTGACCATCAAGTCATTCCGAAATCTCTTCAAGTTATCACTCTAAATCTTCATCTATTTCCAAAATCCTCAGAGCAACTGGTTTTTCGCATCTTAGAAATTCAATTCATTCCACACGCCGCAACTTAGATTCAACAAATTCCCAACTTCTTAAAACCTACAATGACATTCACTCTTTGAATATCCACCCATTATTATGGGACACTTTCGATCGTCTTTCTCACCAAAAAGCCTAACACATTTCTGACATCAAAACCCAAACCCAGAAACGCAAACTGGACCAACTTATCTCTCAACAAAATCCAAAGCCCATTTCGAATCAAGAACCTTCTACTGTTGTTCGCAATTTCTCAGATATTCACATATCCGATTCAGCTACCAAAGCTCTATCAAAAGGCTTCAACTTTTCTGTCACACCTCTTTCAAACCCAACTGAGAAATTATCTCTCAAACTGAAGAAGCTATTTATCATCTTCCTTCCGACCAAGCCGAAGTCGCCAGAATTCTCCGTACTTCCAAACCCCCACCCGATTTAAATTTTAAAGTTCTGTTTGGTGTCATTTTAAAAAACAATCCAGTCTCATCAGCATTGAAAATGTCGTCTGACGCATATCGTGCCTTCAGTCCAGCCCATACGTTTTCTAGCCAATGGTCCGTTACGGTTTTGTTAACATCGCGAGCCTTTCCACTGATTTGCCCGTAGTTGATCTTGTGCCATAGCTTACACTTCAGCAAATTCTCAATTCCAAGTTCAGTTGCAAAAAACTCAACTTTTGTCCTAACCACAGACCCAGAAAGTGGAATATGCTTCATACGCTACTGCTGGAACCACTGAAGCATAGTGCGATCTAAATCTTCGTGCTGAGATTTTCATAACTTCTTCCTGCTATCGCCCTCCATCTCCGCTTCAAACCACTTTTTTCTGTCCTTCTTTTTTCGAAAACATGTTGACTGTTCACACACTGAAACACAACTCAAATTGGAAATGATAAGTCGTCAACAGATGACAAAATCTGTGTGATAACAGTTAGGCACAGCGCCCGAACAATAAAAGCGAGTCACCTAACCCTCTGATAAGAATCAAGTAGAGTGGGCGCATTCCTTAAGCGCAAAACAAAACAACCGCTGGATAATAGGTAGTCTAAAGTTTAAACACAATAACACATTTGCCATCGACTATTGAACGCTAAAAAGTCATCGCTATAAAGAGAGAACGATATCGGTATAGAGAAAGAATTAATACATTGTCCTTATGACGAACCAACCAACGTTTACTATTTTCATCGTTATAGAGGAATTATCGTTATATAGGGAATCGTTATAAAGAGAGATTACATATATATATATATATATATATATATATATATATATATATATATATATATATATATATATGTATATATATATATATATGTATATATATATATATATATATATATATATATATATATATACATATATAATATAAAATTAATGTTTCTTGGGTTTAGGTTCAATAAAGATATGTTACATGTGGAACTAGATTTTATTTTCCATATTATTATTATTATTAATCTAGTTCCACATGTAACATATCTTTATTGAACCTAAACCCAAGAACCATTAATTTTATATATATATTATATATATATATATATATATATATATATATACGGAGCTTTGAGGTTTATTGGGATTATTCAGCGGTGAAATAAGTGTACTCTTTTAACTAAGTTTCAAGCTTTCGAAAATGTTTATTTTCATCATCAGGAAAAACTGAAAATAAAGTGCGGAGCACAAAGCAGAGATATCTAGATCTATGTCTTGAATTGCTAAATTCCGATAATGTTTATGAAAGGTTGAACAGAGATCCAACCAACAATGTTCAAACTAGATGTAACAACCTCATTAAGGAATTGTGTAACTCAAGGCAGATAGATGAAGCTACAAAGAAAAAACTAACTAGCTACAAGGGTATTATACCTAAATTTTACGCTCTGCCCAAAATTCACAAACCACAGCTTGCAGTTCGTCCCATTGTTGCATGTATTGGTGCCCCCACCAACTTATTAGCATCTTTTTTAACTGAAATCTTATCCAACGCATATGTGTCGAATGAATATTACATAAAAAACTCGTTTGATGTTTTCAATAACTTAACAACTATCAATTACCTGATGGCTATGTGATTGTCAGTCTGGATGTAGTTTCATTACTCACCAATGTTCACTTAGATGCAGCTTTAACAGCGATTGAAAACAATTGGAATTTTATCAGTTCTCACTGTAATATCAACTTGGAGTACTTCAAAAAACTCATATCTTTTCTGTTTAATAACACCTATTTCACATTCAACAATACTGTGTTTAAACAAACACAAGGAACTCCTATGGGAGCTACTATCTCTCCCATTTTGGCCTGCTATGTGATGGATCATCTATTAGATATGGTTATCCCAGAATTGTCCTTTCATATTCCTTTTGTAAAAAAGTATGTGGATGACTTAATCCTAGCTATCCCCAGCAATGGATCCACAGAAATCTTAAATGTATTCAGTATGTATGATCCTCTACTACAGTGCACAATCGAACATGAGGACGATCTATGCTCAGTCCCCTTTCTTGACACCCGGTTCTTTAGAACCCCAAATAACTCCCTTGTTATCGACTGGCATAGAAAACCTCATAGTTCTGGACGCTTCCTCAACTATTGGTCATACCATAGACATTCAATAAAAATCAACCTACTTAAACAAATGAAGGCTAGAATCATTTCCATCAGTGACCCTTCTTTCCACCAGAAGAACCTGAGAATCCTGTTCAACCTTTTCATGGACAATTCATATCCAAAACCCTTAGTCACCAAGATTCTATTTAGTTTGACCCCTAACATAACACGCCGAAATGATGAGATACAAATCAATGCCACAAATGGAGAACACAATACCAATTGCTCATATACCTCACTGAAATACATAAAAAGCATAACACCCAGACTGACAAGACTTTTTAAAGATGTCACCAATTTGAAAATAGCGTATAAAACTTCATTAACTGTAAGATCCATCTATTTTAAGGTTAAAGATAAAAGTAACATCAAAGATTGTTCCAACGTTGTCTACCAGATCCCTTGTAACAACTGCAATTTAGTATATGTGGGACAAACCCATCGAGCAAAAAGATAAAAGAGGGAATCTAAGCGTTATGAAAAGGAGACCAAAAAAGTGGCCTCTGATGGCGGACATATCCGGAAATGCAAAGGCGCTAAATTTAAATTTTCCAACACTTATTAACAATAGCTATAAAATATTTTTCAGACGAGAAAGTTTTAATTAAATATTAACTATAATAGTCTAAAAAGTGACACAATTGGTAAAAGATTTCAATATAAATAAAATTTCATGTGACAGTTGGGACAAACAATAACATAACCTAACTAAATTTGACTTCTTAAACAAGGAAAGAGACTGTCTATCCTTGTCTAAAGTGGCCTCTCAAGATGGCACTTCCTGTCTATCAATGTTTACCCCCACTACCTTTACATTCTCTCTTTTGTCTTATTGCTCGATGGACAAACCACACGTAACCTAGGCAGTCGCCTAATCAGTCATCGTAGCGACAGTAGATTATATCCAGAAAGATCTGCACTAGCAGAACATGTAAATAAAGAACATCATATTATGAATTACGATGCAGTTAAAATTTTAGCTACTGAGTCCAATTACAATAAAAGACTTTTTTTAGAAATGGCATTCATTGCACAAAACGCAAATGCAATGAACAAAAGGAGTGACATTAATCAATTGAGCACTATATACTCCTACCTATTATATTTGGATGGATCATCACATTTCAATGATGTTTCAATGACTGATTCATTGTAAAGTTTCCAGGTTTCGTTATATTTTTTTCACAGTTTCTTTATTAAATTCTGTTTTTTCTAATACAACCTTTGTCAATAATTTGATGTGTAAGAATAGTAGTACTACATAAGACAAAGAAATAAGAAGAAGTACTGTCATTTGCCATGTCCAGGAATGACAGTTACTCTTAACCTATCATTCAACAGTTGGCCGGCACACGTGGCTGTTGTAAACTTTTTTAACTGTCTTTTTCTTATGTGTTAAAGTATAATAATTTATTAAGTTTGGTCTTATACACCATGCAATTTTTATATGTATTAAATATTTTAAAATTTGACTCAATCAATGAGTGGTGCGTAAAATTGTCACCTGTAAGTGAAACATCCACGAAAGACGAACCTCAATAACGTAAGTTTTTTTAAAAACCATTTTCTACAACTAATTTCGAGGATGCTTTACTAACAGTCGCACTTTATTTTCAGTTTTTCCTGATGATGAAAATAAACATTTTCGAAAGCTTGAAACTTAGTTAAAAGAGTACACTTATTTCACCGCTGAATAATCCCAATAAACCTCAAAGCTCCGTTTTCTAACGTTGTCAGCAAAGACTTCTTTTCCTATATATATATATATATATATATATATATATATATATATATATATATATATATATATATATATATATATATATATATACATATATATACATATATATATATATATATATATATATATATATATATATATATATATATATATATATATATATATATATATATCTACGGCATAAAGTGAACTCCGCCCATGTTAAAATTCAGGTTCAAGTGAGCTCCGTGGTCAAGTGGACACCGATATACGGAGCTCACTTGTCCATTCCATAATATTGGCTCTGTCGATTCGTTAAGATGTATAGTTTCATAATTCTTAAAAAAAATTTGGAGCTCATAAGTACCCCTGTATCGTAAATGTATTTCGCTTAGTTCACGTGTATATATTATAGGGGTCGTTCAGATCTTTTTCACTGTATATTGGAACTATAAGTATATCGGTTTAAGTAAGCTCTGATAGTTTGGCAACTATGCACTTAGGCCAGCGTTCTTGATATATATATATATATATATATATATATATATATATATATATATATATTATATATATATATATATATATATATATTTTATATATTTTAAACGGTTCATACGGACTCCTTTTCATACGCATTACAATATGTAATATTCTTCTTCTTGATGTGCCTATCCGTTATGAATGTTGGCGATCATATTGACAATATGTAATAGATATGTATAATACCAAATACCTGTTTTTGGTAGGTACCTGCTATTCTAAAAATAGCTTTATAAATACAAAAGGATTTCATTACCAAGTTGAACGTGTTTTTTCATATGCGAATATTTCCTAATGTATTTTGTTAACCTGAATATGTCTTTATACGTTTTATTTAAGAATACGATTAATAAGAACTTTTAGTTAATCCATTGTTTTACGATATCTTGTATACAGCTTCTTTATTATTTTATTTCTGGTTTTATCTGTGTATTACATATAATTCTGGATAGGTTATCTTAAAATAAATATTTAAGTGCAAAAATAGATATTTTTATGTAAAAATTGGTAGTACTGCATAAAAGAGGGAAGAATGCTTAATTTATATAAGAAGAATGTACCAGTTCACCAATATTACATACTTCTAAATGTTTTATTTGCTATTTAGGGGTAATATGTAATCAATAAACGTGGAGTTAGTGTCAAATTTGCAATAATCTTTGGTCAGTTTTTTCTCGATTTTAGTCATAAATTGAGCTGGTATTCGTTGAGTGGATGTTGCGATTCTAGACTTTGTATCTTTTATTCTCTAGCAGTCTAGCTACTTATCTTCGGATATTAGGTGAATTGATAGCTACGATATTGTAGAGCTTATGTATGGATGTGTGTGTGTGTGTGTGTGTCTTAATATTCGCTGAATTTGGCTGTCTAATTTATAGCTAAATCTACGTGTTAAATATGTGTTGGTGTCATCCATACTTGCAAGGTATATTCGGTAGCAGAAGCATAGAGTGCAAGCGTCTACGTTTTAAGGATGAAAGAATGCTTCTCATTTTTAGTTGACAAGTTTGCAGAGATTATTTTTCTGGTCCTCAGTTAGCTTTTTAGTTTTAAACAATGTTCTATGAATGACAAAGTGTGATACAAACTATCTTCAAGGTATTTATAGCAAGTCCAGAGTTTAAAAATTTCATGACACTATTGGATGTTTAGATTTTTAAAAGCATCTCTGTTAGGGACATTAAAGCAGGACATCTGACTTTTTCTGAGGTTTGGCTTAAAATTGATTCATAGTCTATTTTTATTGTGTTTAAAGTATGATTTAGATTTTTCTATACTTCAGCAACAAAAGTTTTTGGTTGTGCAACAATATAGATGTATCGTCTACATAATAAAAGTCCTAGTATTTACTGGTATGGGTTGTGTAAATATTATACAGTGTAGGTACCATTACGCTACCCCAAAGGAGACCGTTCTTCTGCGTTTTCCATCTGTTATTTTTACCATTGAATGATACGAAAAATCTTCTGTTGTGTAGGCATACCCGGACAATACAAGCCATTGTTGTATTTTTGATCCAAATTTTAGAATTAGTTTTGTGCTCAGATCTTTAGTCAGGAGCCGCAATATTGTTCATTATATACGTAGATAGCAGATCCAAGCTCAACACCGTTGAAAGATTCCCTTAGCTGACTGGTTTTGTCCCCTCTCATTTTAAGTTTTTCTTTTCTTGTTTGCCTACCTTTGGCCCTCAATGTGTTTCCTGCACTAGAAATACGTCACATTTGTGTTAACCGCATATGTCTGATAAAGTTAAGTAAAGTAAAGTACCTATCTTTATCTCTGGATATTCCCTTCTCTAATATTTATAGACGGAATTAGGATAGTTGGCATTAAAAAGGCCGATCTGGCCGATCTTTAAACCCTATAAAATATGGCTAATCTTTTACTTTTCATTAAAAATTTTAATTTTACATACTGTTACTTTTAGACAATATTCGATCAGATTTGTATAGTAATAAATGTAGTTAATATACATAGAGTCTCTTTGTGAAAAGTAAATGAGTTTGTAATATCGGTCACAACTCATATATAGATAATAAGGACATAAACGGTTAAAATAGGTGTACAAAATTTTAACTACATATATCAGCGCCATTGTTCAGGAGTTGGGTTTATCTCAGAGATCAAAGGTTACGTTACATGCATATTCCAGGTTCTATTTACGTATTTTCATTCCTAAAAAAGTATATTTATAATAAAGCCCTGAAGCTACCTTTAGATTCTATGAAAAGTAGAATCTATGGAAATTAGCAAATTAAAAAAGAGAGACATAATTCTGAATGGCCAACTTGAGACAAACAATTCTCCCGTCCTTAACTTATTCAGTTACAAACTATAACGTGTAAACGCATACATCTTTTGTTGTTAGATAAAATGAATTTTTATCAAGTAACGGTCGGATCTATCACTTACTAAAAGAGTAGAAAATGACATGCTTATGCTTTAGAGTACGGCTACTTTAGTACAAAGTACCCTTTGCTTTTGCCAATTGCTTTCTCACTTTCTTAGCGATGGGCCTGGCTTTTCCTTATCAATAATGTTCTCGTTCGTTATAGTTATTCTAAGATATTCAGATTTTACTATATGCTCTACATTTGGTTTTATCTAATATAAATTTACAACTATGACGAAATTTTTATAATATTTTATGCATTGATATTAAACTGATATGAAACTGAGGATATAAAAATCAACAATAAGACCGATAATGACGTACATAGCGGAAACAAGAGCAGATACGGTGAAAACACAAAGACTGCTAGAAACAACAGAAATGAAAGTCTAAACGAAATAACGAAAAATAACAAACTAAACTCTAAGAGAAAGAGTAAGAAGTGAAGAAATACGAGCGAGATGTGGTTTAGAGGAAATAAACGCGTGGACCAAAAGAAAAAAGCGGAATGGAATCAACACTTCGAAAGAATGACAGAAAATAGAATAGTACGAATACCAAGAGACAAATCGCCAAATGGAAGGAGATCATTGGGACGACCGAGGAAAAGATGGTCAGACAACGTCAATTGAGGCTCAAAACCGAAGTAAAACAGGCATTAAGCCTATTTATAAAGAAGGAAGAAGAAGAAGAAGATATTAAACTGGAGTAGAGCACTTGGTAGATAATATTTATTTGTTTTGAGTATACTTATTTTACAACATAGTACATAAAATAATAAATATTTGTGTGCTCAGTTTTTTGCTCTGAATTGAAGATTTTATCTCAAAATATGACTGTACTTTATACAAATATTATTATTTTCTGAGATACCGGTATAAATATAAATTTTGAATTTCGCAATGATTTTTTAAAATTATTTTCTTGTGACGTTATGTCAGTGTTTAAGAATAATGCTGAGAATAAGGTTAAATAGGTTTTTATATTTTATTTGACGTTTAAATATTTAAATCTGAGTTCATTTTTCGAAAAACTATAAACTTGTGACAACAAATTGCTATATAACAGTACGAGGCAATATTCTTATGCTGTGACAAAATCATCATATTTGCTTTACATTGCCGTTTTTCCTGCCGTATCATATTTTAGCATAGTCCTCTGATTCATTTAATAGACAAGCGGTAATGGATATCCACAATTTGTCTAATAATATTAAGTTTAAAAACAGCTGTGCTTTTACTACTTTGTGCTACTTTTTTGTATTTTTAGAAGACATACTTCTATCGGGCATATTTTAATGTGTAAATATTAGGGATTTATATAATCTTTTTGTATATATAATTTGTTTATTGATTTTACATTTTAGATAAAATTTCATAATTATAGTTCTCTTCCGTTTATTTACTATAGTAATACATATACAAACCCAATTCGAAATGGAGAAAAACCAGCGAGTTCTAGATTGAACATAGACATTCGTCTCTCTTTCTCCCTATATGTTATATAAAGGTCATCGTCATCATAGTCAGAACGCAACAAGGTTCTATTACCTTTTCTTCTTTTTGTCTCCTCATTACTATTGAAAACTCAGCCACGTAAATGACGTAAAAATTTATTTCCCTATTTCTGAAGTGCCTTTCCTGGGATAACTTTTTAAAGTCTAGTTCATTTGATTACTTGTAATTGATTTGATAATCCCTAACAAATAAGTTGTTGATTGTAGGTAGGATAGCATGTGATTGAACAGGGATGTGTTGATAAGATGTAGGTAGTCTCATTATTCCTAAATCTGACCATATGTTACTTCCCTCCTTCATTCGTGGACGTCCTAAGGGCATTTTTTTTCTCGATCCTCCCAATTTAGCTTGACAATGCAGTTATTAGAGAGCCTTTGGATATAGCCAGCGCAACTTTGGCGTTGAGATTTAGTTTCTTGTACGACGTTGCTACCTTTGTATATGTGTTTGACCTTGGCATTAGTTCCGTTTGGTATTGGTTAGTACTCGGACCTATATAGGTTGGAAAATACTTCTGATGACATTTCTAGCAATCCTGATCTAATTACTACTTGAGTTTTACTTACATTGTTTTGACAGTATTCTCGTCACATATCCACACAGTAGCACTGATTTAATTATCTTCTTATATATCCTGATTTTATAGATTTCTATTAGACTTCTGGATTTAAAAGTGTTATAAGGGTTATAATATATACATCAGTTAGCTACCTATATCATCATCACAGTCATTAACGTCTTAGTAGATGTGTTGTGGTTCATAATTGGGCTTCAGCAGCTCGGACAGTTTGATTGATAATATTTCTCCACTGGTCGCGGTCATCAGTTATATGTATTGCCTCAGTATACTGTTTATTGAGAAGCTTTTTAGTAATGTCCGCCCATCGCTGTGGAGATCTTCCGCGTTGGCGTTGAGTCTGAGGCCTTCCTTGGACCACCAACCGCTCCATTTTGTGATCACTTCGATGGATATGGCCAAAGAACTTTAAAATTCTAGAGTAAACGGTACTGGAGAGACGTTGATCCGGTTTAATTTCATCCAGAACCGAGATATTTGTACGGCGAGCCGTCCATGGAATTCGAAGCAGGCGTCTCCATGTCCACATTTCAAATACGTCGTCGATCTGATTCTTTGACTGTCCATGTCTCGCATGCATAGTAAAATATGGAAAAGACCAGAGTTGAAATGAGTCTCTTTTTGTTTGTCATAGTAATGTGACGATCACGCCAGACCCTGTTTAGTTCACTCATTGCTGCTCTTGCTAGTTGAATGCGTCTTCTAATTTCGGATTCACAACTGCCTGTGTTGTTAACTAGAGCTCCAAGATATATCATAGATGAGACTACGTCGCATCCCGCAATAGTTTGGGTTTCAGGAAACTGTTGTTGGCGATCAATAACCATGATTTTGGTTTTGTTGTAGTTAACCATGAGTCCAAATTTAGCAATTTCTACCTCTAGTTTTTTTAATAATCTAGTAATTTCTTCTGGAGTAGAGATTAGAAGTGTAGTGTCGTCTGCGAAACGCAAGTTAGATATCTTAACACCACCTAGGTTTACTCCTCCCTCCCAACCATCCAAAACTCTGCGCATTATGAACTCCGAATAGATGTTAAATAATAAGGTAGATAAAACGCATCCTTGGCGTACTCCCTTCTCCAAAGTGCATTTGTCAGACAGATATCCGTCCATTCGAATATATGCCAGGTTATCTTGATACAGTTTGCTAATAAGGTGAGTCAAGTGTTTAGGTACACCCATTGTCGTCAATATGTTCCATAGTTTGTCCCATCTAACATTATCAAAGGCCTTTGTATAATCGACGAAACATATAAATATCGGGATCTGGTATTCTCTGGCTTTTTCTATGATGTTTCGTACATTAAGGATTTGTTCTCTAGTACCTCTGCCCTTTACAAATCCAGCCTGCTCAGGTGCTATTTGCCAACTTATGAAGTTTTCTAGACGCCGTTGCAGTATGTAGAGGATCACCTTACTGGCGTGTGATATTAGAGCTAATAGCCTGTAGTTGTTACAATTATTTGTTGAACCTTTCTTATGAAGAGGTATGATTATGGTCTTTCTCCAATCCTCAGGCCAGACGCCTGTGTGCCATATTTCATTGCACAATCGATTTAATATTTTTACTCCACATTCCGGAAGATGCTTCAAGACGTCTGCAGTAATGAGATCATATCCTGCTGCTTTGTTTAACTTAAGTCTTTTTAAAGCGAATTCCACCTCGGAAAAAAGTATGTCAGGTTCAGACTCAAAACTAGTGTGGTGTGTCTCTGTTGAAGGAGAATGGAAAGTGGAGGTCTGGCAGTCGGGTACAAACGGGGCGTCCGCTGGCATCTGGTCCGTATTGGCGTATAAAGACTTACAATACGCCCTCCAAACATCAATAACCTTGTCCAAATCCGTCTGTACATTACCTTCATCATCTTTGATAGACCAAGATTTCTGCTTGAATTTACGTCTGAGTTGTCTGACTTTATCAAAGAGTTCTTTGGTGTTATTTGTGTCGGCGTGTAGTTGAATTTCTCTGCAGATTTTCTCTATATGCTTGTTTTTGTCTCGTCTACAAGCAGCCTGAATAGCTCTAGATGGCTGTCGGTACTGGGAATTCCTGAGAGGGTTCTCGATTCCAGGAATTTTAAGTTTTCTACGTTCTTCAACGAGGTCAAAAGTATCTGCAGACATCCACACTTTTTTTGGTCCGGTTGAGACGGCATTAGACTGTGCCTCGCAGTCAGTCAAGGTCTGTATCAAGGTATTTTTAAAAGATAACCAAATCTTTTCGGAATCATGAGTGACGATAGTTGGTAAAATATTTTCGAATCTTTCATTACATTGGATTTTAAATTGTTGTGTATCTTTTATTTTTGATATCCTCTTGTTTCGGATCCTAGCACATGCCTTGAATTTTTGCTTTAGCGTTGCAACAAGAAGTTGGTGGTCAGAGCCGCAGTCAGCGCTAGGTCGTGTTTTACATTGGCTAATAGATGTTTTCCAGCGATGTTTAATCATTATGTAATCGATCTGATTTCGGTGTCGTCCATTAGGTGAGATCCAAGTGTACAATCTTCTGGGGTGGTGCCTATACATAAGTTCATTATTGTCAAGTCATTGTCAACGCAGAACTGGATAAGGCGGTCTCCTCTTGAATTGCGTTCACCTATTCCATATCTACCCACAATATTTCGTATATGTTCGTCAGCCATAGTAACACCGATTTTTGAGTTTGAGCTACCTATATATTCATTTTTATTTCTTATGTGAGAACGTTATCTACGATATACTAAATACTGCAATGTTTTAAAATGATATGGGTTTATTGTAACATTATGCTCTACTCTATATCATCTTTTTTTGCATGTTAAAGGACATTTATTTAGTTTTTTACTGATTATCAGCAAATTTTTTTGGTGCTAATAGCATTATTTTATAGCATTCCAATATTTATTCTATGGATTAAATCTGGATAGCAAATAGATATTCTTCACTTTCTCGTAGAAATAATATTGCTACTAATTTCAAACCTATTTTAATACATGGATACGAGTAATAGCAAATGACTAAAGCAAGTGAGGAAGAACTCCGAATATTTGAAAAGAAAATAATAAGAGACAACGATTTGAACCTTCGTCGAAGCTAGATTTATTTAATTACCAGTCTAATCGTACCTAGTTTTTGTGCTTTTATTTATATCCAGTTAATATTAAAAGTGTAATAAATTGTTGTGATACCGTAAATAACAATGGAGAATAACAATGGAGAAAATCGGTAAGGAATTTTAATCTAATTAGATACTTTCTTCAAAACAAGTTCATATTATTTATATCACCTGATGTCATTAAACAACGAAAATGGATGATGTTAATAGTCTAGTCGCGTCGAGGCCCCAAACGTTATTGACATCATATAAAACTTCTTCATATTCTGTAGCGTTAATCAATTCAATTCCAAAATTCCAATATCTACTTGCACTGTGAAAAATTATAGAACCAAGATATATACATTTTTTCATCACGAATTTCAAATCACCGTATTTGTATTTACCTAGCTAGTGAAGAATTAGAAAAAACTGTCATGAAGGCTGACAACGAAAGAATAACTATCAATCATCAAATAATTTATGCTCGACGCTTAATTACACCAAATGAAAGATTACTGATCTCTAATGTTTGTCCTAGTATTTATCACACATTCATAGAATATGAACTTAAAAAATTAGGCCTCAATTTATTACCTCCAATTAATTTTTTACGAAGAGGTACAACAAACCCAGTATATAGATATATATATATATATATATATATATATATATATATATATATATATATTGAGCTTTCCAAGACATACATTTATCTTTCCTTTGAAAGCTACATTAATTCCTCCCTCAATTGTCAGAAACCACGATCAAACATCTAATCGTATTTTCTTATCTTTAGAAAACAGATGTGTTACTATTGTAAAAAATCTGACCATTTTGTAGCAAATTGGTCATTCTGTACAAATTCAAATCAGAACTTTACAACAACAGTGCCAACTACTACTATAAATACAGTAGTTAATACTCTTCCACACATGACGTCCTGATCACATCAGCATATTCAGCGAAGTCCTTTTCCTTACAATCCTCGACTATACCTACTTAATTAACTATACCAATATTAACTCCATCTCAAATATCACCCTTAACATTATTCCCAAGTTCTCAAACTACATACACAGATAAAAATATAACAACTACCCAGTTATCAACAATACCTAATATTTCACAACCTCATATATCAATCCCAAACTATTCCTCAACACTTGCATACCCTATCAATAACATATCAATAAATACTGTAATTTAAAAACTAAAATTGCGTAGCCAAGAAAAAGTAGTCATAACCCAAAGTGCTTTAACAAAGGTGAACGAATTATTAGCGTAACAGCTGTTTTGAAAACTAAATATTATGAGACGAATTGGGATATTGTATTACACAAACTAAACCGCTTGATTATGGTTTGTTGATTAAGGAAAATATGATATGACAGGAAAGACTAATGACTCTATAGCTAATTGCCACATAAATATCAATGTAACGCAAATCGTATGATTTTGTATATAAGACAAATAATATTGTATTCTAAATTATACCTATAGAGATACAAACAGTAAAACAAACATAATAAACAACTATTATACAATATAGTAAATATTTATTTCTTCTTCTAGTTCCATGACCGTTATCGATCGTTGGATATCATGTTGGCTACCATATTCGCTACCGTGACTTTATTGACAGCAGCTCTAAATAACGATGTAGTTGATTTTTCATACCATTGCCTTAGATTTTTCAGCCATGATGTTCTTCTTCTACCAGGACCACGATTACCTTGTATCTTTCCCTGAATGATCAGATGTAAAAGATCATATTTTTCAGGGTGTCTCATAATATGACCGAAGTATTCCAGCTTGCGTTTCTTTATTATATTGACCACTTGTGTTGTTTGGTTTAGCCGTCTAAGGACCTCCTCATTTCTAACTCTGTCGACACAGCTTATTTTCAGTAGTCGTCTGTATACCCACATCTCAAAGGCTGTCAAGCGTTTAAGCATAGCCTCAGTTAGGGTCCACGCTTCTACTCCATACAGCAGGAGTAATATTTATTTAGATAAACGTAAAGGTTAAAACATGTTTTTTAATTCGCGGTAAAAGATTTATTAGAGTTTAGCACATAAGATAAATTCGTAACAAAATTCATATACCAGTAAATGGTACTCGTTACAGCAGCGAAGTAATTTTAGCAACAGATATGTAGGCTGACCTTACCCCTTGACATACAGCAACCACAAAAGAATCGGCGATAGCGCAAAGGGCAGCTACCCCTTAATCAAGACACGACTCTCTTGTTTGGCAGATAGCACTTGTCTCTTCGACGACTAGGCAGCCTTCACCCCTACTGGATAGAACGACTGTCTTTGATGACTAAGCAGTCTTCATCCTTACTGGATGGAATGATTGTCTTTGATGACTGAGCAGCCTCCATTCTTATTGGATGGAATGACTCTCTGTTAATGGGCTAATTATACGGGGAGAATTAAAACATGAAACATGGACGACGAAAAAATAAAATAAGAGCCGATTGAGCATCGCAGAAAGAAGAATAATTATTAGAGAAATATATAAACCTGTTATCGATAATATTACAAATCAATACAGAGTGCGAAACAACCGCGAAGTAATTGATTATTATGACCAACTAGATAAAGTAAAAACATAAATAACATCTTATACGTAATACCTTCTAAAAATAATATTGTACATTTTTAAGAACGAACTCCTATTTGAACATTGAAGCGTCAAATAAAATATGTAGTACATAATAAATATTGTGGCATATTTCTTTCATTCTATCCAAAAAATTAATTTATACTTCAGTGGTAATACTACCACTGAAGGAGTTTAGAGCATAATACAAGCTTTAGACCTATTTTTATGTACGGATGCGAATCATTACAATGACTAAAACAAATAAAAAAAGACTTCAAATATTGATAGATAATTGATAGGGAATAAGCACATCTATAGATAAGAATGAACAGATCATACAAGGTGGATAGCAAGGATTTCGGATTGGAGCCCAATAGGAAGGAGAAAAAGAGGTAGACCCCGAAGATTATGGAGGGATGAAGTGGACGAGGCCATGGAAAAACGAGACCTTAGAGATGGAGAATGGCAGAACAGAGAGGACTGGAGACGTTGGCTGAAAGAAGGAAGGCGGCGACAGCTGTAAAAATCCTTATATAGATAGATAGATAGATAGATAGATAGATAGATAGATATTAATTTATATATATATATATATACTTCTAGCGGTTAATGTGGGCTCCGTACTAAAACGGTATTATACTAACTCCAGGAGAATATACGCCGTGTATATTATTATCTGAGTAGCGCTTTATGTAGACTCCGACCAACACGTCGGATCAAGTGGACTCCGTAACTGGATAAAACATTTTTGGGATCCGTATACAGCTTTTAGCGTACACAACTAAGCTCCTGCGATGTTGCCAGTAGTTGTATTAGTCGTAGATTTTCAAATTTTAGAGCAGGTACATTTTAGAACTTAAAATTTATTTAAATATCCACCAGGTTAGTCATCGAGGAATTCCAAGAATATTTGGCTACTGTTTTTAAATATATTATAATAAAAATTGTTAATATAATTTTATTTTATTTTTATGTTTAATAAGCACTTTAATAATTTAAATTACTTACTCTAATTATTTTCAAACTTTAGTATCCATTATAAACTTATTAATGCTAATATATAGCATTATTTTATAGCATTCTAATATTTTAGCTATGGATTAAATCCGAATAGCGATTTGATATTACTTTACTTTCTCGGAGACATTATATTGTAACACAAGGATCTTATTAAATTACCAAAACCTTCCTTTCATATTTTATTCACTTATAAGGGGCAGCACTAACATCAGTAAGATAATAAGGCGTACCCATAGTTCTGGGCAGCTTAATAGAAAACTTGAATGTAGCAATTTTATTTGTTTCGGGACTGCTAACTGGATTGGGTAAGCAGGATATCAGCATTAAGTTAATGCATATAGGAATTGTTGCTTGACGGTTGAAATATCAAATACCAGAAGGCATGACGGTAGCAGTCTGAGAAAGCAAAGCAAAACAACTTAACTATTATTAGACAATATCATATTTCCTAATAAACTAATATTCACTTTATAACGAGACAAAAAGATATCGAAACAGTATGTACATACCAACGGGTTTCCCATGTCGGCATCCAGCAAAATTGTTGTAATATTGATACGGGAAACAAAAACCTTAAGAGAGAAATTCTCTCAAGGTACAAAGCAGCTCCTAGTTATGCTGATGATTACATCTATAAATATGTAAACGACATACTGAACAAAGTCCAGAGAGCACGAAAAAAGTTTCAAGTAAAATCAACGAAGTGAAAACCAAATAGCAGCGCATAAACATAAGAGACCGTCAGTAAATCTAGATACAACGTTAAAGTCAACAATTTCAATTTCGAAAGTATGGAAGACATTAAATATCTTAGAACAATAATCGCAGTTGGTAATACTACCACTGAAGGAGTTTAGAGCATAATACAAGCTTTAGACCTATTTTTATTTACGGATGCGAATCATTACAATGACTAAAACAAATAAAAAAAAGACTTCAAATATTGATAGATAATTGATAGGGAATAAGCACATCTATAGATAAGAATGAACAGATCATACAAGGTGGATAGCAAGGATTTCGGATTGGAGCCCAATAGGAAGGAGAAAAAGAGGTAGACCCCGAAGATTATGGAGGGATGAAGTGGACGAAGCCATGGAAAAACGAGACCTTAGAGATGGAGAATGGCAGAACAGAGAGGACTGGAGACGTTGGCTGTATATCTTAGATAAATAAGTGGAACAAAAGAAACTGTGTATAAACTTGAAATTTCAGAAATAATAATTAAATGAATTAATGTAAATCGTAGGAAAAGAAATAAGAGGAGCCATGACACAGTGAAAAACTAGAAATCTTATGGAAAAATACAATAAACTATTACATTTGCTCTTTAGCACCGTGAGAAGATCAAAATACAAATCTGCATACATAATTATATTAAAGAAAAGTTAATAAAAACTTCTGTTCGTCAGCAGCCAGAGAAATTACACATTATAATATATTGAATAATGCTTTTAGCATAAGAAAACGGTGTTATAGTCAATAACAAGAAAACCAAATAAAAGTTCATTAACAGACAAAAGGTATGATATAGAATGGAGCATTAATGTAACAATAAAACCATATACTTTTGAAGGATTGGAGCTATTTAGATATCGCTGATAACTTGGTCACATAAAAGATAAAAGCGAAAATGCATGTAGCAAACCATAGACATATAGTACAAATAGACTGAATACTGCCATACATTCACGTTTCCGCAATGCGACAGAGAAAACTGACGAAAAGCAATATCTGTATCTTTTTCTAATGGGGCAGGTTTATCGACCACGTGACCTTCTCATTGGTCATTTAGGTCACGCGTTCGATAAACCTGGCAAATTAGAAAGAGATGCAGGGACTGCTTTTCGCCAGTTTTCTCTGTCACACTGGGGAAACGGACCTGTATTACAACAGTCAGTCTATTTGTATTTTATGTATATGTAGCAAACTGATATCCTCATATCACTATTAAATCTACAAAAAGAAGAAACTGCAATATAAACAAAATTTGTTTAGTACGTGTCTAGAAAAGAACTCTAAAAAAGAATTTGGAGATAGAAACATCAACTACATGTGTAATATAAAAATCAAATTTATTCTTTTAACCAAAATGTTCACACCAAGTTTTAATGTATTTAAATATCCAGTAGCTCACACTACTTGTATGCTATAATAGTCTTCAGTAATCCATCTCAATATGTCTGACTTTATTTTTTTTTAAATTTTTTGGATAGAATGAAAGAAATATGCCACAATATTTATTATGTACTACATATTTTATTTGACGCTTCAATGTTCAAATAGGAGTTCGTTCTTAAAAATGTACAATATTATTTTTACAAGGTATTACGTATAAGATGTTATTTATGTTTTTACTTTATCTAGTTGGTCATAATAATCAATTAGTTCGCGGTTGTTTCGCACTCTGTATTAATTTGTAATATTATCGATAACAGGTTTATATATTTCTCTAATAATTCTTCTTTCTGCGATGCTCAATCGGCTCTTATTTTGTTTTTTCGTCGTCCATGTTTCATGTTTTAATTCTCCCCGTATAATTAGCCCATTAACAGAGAGTCATTCCATCCAATAAGAGTGGAGGCTGCTCAGTCATCAAAGACAATCATTCCATCCAGTAAGGATGAAGACTGCTTAGTCATCAAAGACAATCGTTCTATCCAGTAGGGGTGAAGGCTGCCTAGTCGTCGAAGAGACAAGTGCTATCTGCCAAACAAGAGAGTCGTGTCTTGATTAAGGGGTAGCTGCCCTTTGCGCTATCGCCGATTCTTTTGTGGTTGCTGTATGTCAAGGGGTAAGGTCAGCCTACATATCTGTTGCTAAAATTACTTCGCTGCTGTAACGAGTACCATTTACTGGTATATGAATTGTGTTACGAATTTATCTTATGTGCTAAACTCTAATAAATCTTTTACCGCGAATTAAAAAACATGTTTTAACCTTTACGTTTATCTAAATAAATATTACTCCTGCTGTATGGAGTAGAAGCGTGGACCCTAACTGAGGCTATGCTTAAACGCTTGACAGCCTTTGAGATGTGGGTATACAGACGACTACTGAAAATAAGCTGGGTCGACAGAGTTAGAAATGAGGAGGTCCTTAGACGGCTGAACCAAACAACACAACTGGTCAATATAATAAAAAAACGCAAGCTGGAATACTTCGGTCATATTATGAGACACCCTGAAAAATATGATCTTTTACATCTGATCATTCAGGGAAAGATCCAAGGTAATCGTGGTCCTGGTAGAAAAAGAACATCATGGCTGAAAAATCTAAGACAATAGTATGAAAAATCAACTACATCGTTATTTAGAGCTGCTGTCAATAAAGTCACGGTAGCGAATATGGTAGCCAACATGATATCCAACGATCGATAACGGTCATGGAACTAGAAGAAGAAATAAATATTTACTATATTGTATAATAGTTGTTTATTATGTTTGTTTTACTGTTTGTATCTCTATAGGTATAATTTAGAATATAATATTATTTGTCTTATATACAAAATCATACGATTTGCGTTACATTGATATTTATGTGGCAATTAGCTATAGAGTCATTAGTCTTTCCTGTCATATCATATTTTCCTTAATCAACAAACCATAATCAAGCGGTTTAGTTTGTGTAATACAATATCCCAATTCGTCTCATAATATTTAGTTTTCAAAGTTACGCTAATAATTCGTTCACCTTTGTTAAAGCACTTTGGGTTATGACTACTTTTTCTTGGCTACGCAATTTTAGTTTTTAAATTACAGTATTTATTGATATGTTATTGATAGGGTATGCAAGTGTTGAGGAATTGTTTGGGATTGATATATGAGGTTGTGAAATATTAGGTATTGTTGATAACTGGGTAGTTGTTATATTTTTATCTGTGTATGTAGTTTGAGAACTTGGGAATAATGTTAAGGGTGATATTTGAGATAGAGTTAATATTGGTATAGTTAATTAAGTAGGTATAGTCGAGGATTGTAAGGAAAAAGACTTCGCTGAAGATGCTGATGTGATCAGGACGTCATGTGTGGAAGAGTATTAACTACTGTATTTATAGTAGTAGTTGGCACTGTTGTTGTAAAGTTCTGATTTGGATTTGTACAGAATGACCAATTTGCTACAAAATCGTCAGATTTTTTACAATAGTAACACATCTGTTTTCTAAAGATAAGAAAATACGATTAGATGTTTGATCGTGGTTTCTGACAATTGAGGGAGGAATTAATGTAGCTTTCAAAGGAAAGATAAATGTATGTCTTGGAAAGCTCAATATATATCTATATACTGGGTTTGTTGTACCTCTTCGTAAAAAATTAATTGGAGGTAATAAATTGAGGCCTAATTTTTTAAGTTCATATTCTATGAATGTGTGATAAATACTAGGACAAAGATTAGAGATCAGTAATCTTTCATTTGGTGTAATTAAGCGTCGAGCATAAATTATTTGATGATTGATAGTTATTCTTTCGTTGTCAGCCTTCATGACAGTTTGTTCTAATTCTTCACTAGCTAGGTAAATACAAATACGGTGATTTGAAATTCGTGATGAAAAAATGTATATATCTTGGTTCTATAATTTTTCACAGTTCAAGTAGATATTGGAATTTTGGAATTGAATTGATTAACGCTACAGAATATGAAGAAGTTTTATATGATGTCAATAACGTTTGGGGCCTCGACGCGACTAGACTATTAACATCATCCATTTTCGTTGTTTAATGACATCAGGTGATATAAATAATATAAACTTGTTTTGAAGTAAGTATCTAATTAGATTAAAATTCCTTACCGATTTTCTCCATTGTTATTTACGGTATCACAACAATTTATTACACTTTTAATATTAACTGGATATAAATAAAAGCACAAAAACTAGGTGCGATTAGACTGGTAATTAAATAAATCTAGCTTCGACGAAGGTTCAAATCGTTGTCTCTTATTATTTTCTTTTCAAATATTCGGAGTTCTTCCTCACTTGCTTTAGTCATTTGCTATTACTCGTATCCATGTATTAAAATAGGTTTGAAATTAGTGGCAATATTATTTCTACGAGAAAGTGAAGAATATCTATTTGCTATCCAGATTTAATCCATAGAATAAATATTGGAATGCTATAAAATAATGCTATTAGCACCAAAAAAATTTGCTGATAATCAGTAAAAAACTAAATAAATGTCCTTTAACATGCAAAAAAAGATGATATAGAGTAGAGCATAATGTTACAATAAACCCATATCATTTTAAAACATTGCAGTATTTAGTATATCGTAGATAACGTTCTCACATAAGAAATAAAAATGAATATTTAGGTAGCTAACTGATGTATATATTATAACCCTTATAACACTTTTAAATCCAGAAGTCTAATAGGAATCTATAAAATCAGGATATATAAGAAGATAATTAAATCAGTGCTACTGTGTGGATATGTGACGAGAACACTGTCAAAACAATGTAAGTAAAACTCAAGTAGTAATTAGATCAGGATTGCTAGAAATGTCATCAGAAGTATTTTCCAACCTATATAGGTCCGAGTACTAACCAATACCAAACGGAACTAATGCCAAGGTCAAACATATATACAAAGGTAGCAACGTCGTACAAGAAACTATATCTCAACGCCAAAGTTGCGCTGGCTATATCCAAAGGCTCTCTAATAACTGCATTGTCAAGCTAAATTGGGAGGATCGAGAAAAAAAATGCCCTTAGGACGTCTACGAATGAAGGAGGGAAGTAACATGTGGTCAGATTTAGGAATAATGAGACTACCTACATCTTATCAACACATCCCTGTTCAATCACATGCTATCCTACCTACAATCAACAACTCATATGTTAGGGATTATCAAATCAATTACAAGTAATCAAATGAACTAGACTTAAAAAAGTTATCCCAGGAAAGGCACTTCAGAAATAGGGAAATAAATTTTTACGTCATTTACGTGGCTGAGTTTTCAATAGTAATGAGGAGACAAAAAGAAGAAAAGGTAATAGAACCTTGTTGCGTTCTGACTATATGATGACGATGACCTTTACATAACATATAGGGAGAAAGAGAGACGAATGTCTATGTTCAATCTAGAACTCGCTGCTTTTTCTCCATTTCGAATTGGGTTTGTATATGTATTACTATAGTAAATAAACGGAAGAGAACTATAATTATGAAATTTTATCTAAAATGTAAAATCAATAAACAAATTATATATACAAAAAGATTATATAAATCCCTAATATTCACACATTAAAATATGCCCGATAGAAGTATGTCTTCTAAAAATACAAAAAAGTAGTTATTCATAACTCAGGTGGCTTTACAAAAGGTAAACGAATGAACATAAAAGCACAGCTGTTTTTAAAACTTAATATTATTAGACAAATTGTGGATATCCATTACCGCTTGTCTATAAAATGAATCAGAAGACTATGCTAAAATATGATACGGCAGGAAAAACGGCAATGTAAAGCAAATATGATGATTTTGTCACAGCATAAGAATATTGCCTCGTACTGTTATATAGCAATTTGTTGTCACAAGTTTATAGTTTTTCGAAAAATGAACTCAGATTTAAATATTTAAACGTCAAATAAAATATAAAAACCTATTTAACCTTATTCCCAGCATTATTCTTAAACACTGACATAACGTCACAAGAAAATAATTTTAAAAAATCATTGCGAAATTCAAAATTTATATTTATACCAGTATCTCAGAAAATAATAATATTTGTATAAAGTACAGTCATATTTTGAGATAAAATCTTCAATTCAGAGCAAAAAACTGAGCACACAAATATTTATTATTTTATGTACTATGTTGTAAAATTAGTATACTCAAAACAAATAAATATTATCTACCAAGTGCTCTACTCCAGTTTAATATCTTCTTCTTCCTTCTTTATAAATAGGCTTAATGCTTGTTTTACTTCGGTTTTGAGCCTCAATTGACGTTGTCTGACCATCTTTTCCTCGGTCGTCCCAATGATCTCCTTCCATTTGGCGATTTGTCTCTTGCTATTCGTACTATTCTATTTTCTGTCATTCTTTCGAAGTGTTGATTCCATTCCGCTTTTTTCTTTTGGTCCACGCGTTTATTTCCTCTAAACCACATCTCGCTCGTATTTCTTCACTTCTTACTCTTTCTCTTAGAGTTTAGTTTGTTATTTTTCGTAAGACTTTCATTTCTGTTGTTTCTAGCAGTCTTTGTGTTTTCGCTGTATCTGCTCTTGTTTTCGCTATGTACGTCATTATCGGTCTTATTGTTGATTTTTATATCCTCAGTTTCATATCAGTTTAATATCAATGCATAAAATATTATAAAAATTTCGTCATAGTTGTAAATTTATATTAGATAAAACCAAATGTAGAGCATATAGTGAAATCTGAATATCTTAGAATAACGAACGAGAACATTATTGATAAGGAAAAGCCAGGCCCATCGCTAAGAAAGTGAGAAAGCAATTGGCAAAAGCAAAGGGTACTTTGTACTAAAGTAGCCGTACTCTAAAGCATAAGCATGTCATTTTCTACTCTTTTAGTAAGTGATAGATCCGACCGTTACTTGATAAAAATTCATTTTATCTAACAATAAAAGATGTATGCGTTTACAGGTTATAGTTTGTAACTGAATAAGTTAAGGACGGGAGAATTGTTTGTCTCAAGTTGGCCATTCAGAATTATGTCTTTATTTTTTAATTTGCTAATTTCCATAGATTCTACTTTTCATAGAATCTAAAGGTAGCTTCAGGGCTTTATTATAAATATACTTTTTTAGGAATGAAAATACGTAAATAGAACCTGGAATATGCATGTAACGTAACCTTTGATCTCTGAGATAAACCCAACTCCTGAACAATGACGCTGATATATGTAGTTAAAATTTTGTACACCTATTTTAACCGTTTATTTCCTTATTATCTATATATGAGTTGTGACCGATATTACAAACTCATTTATTTTTCACAAAGAGACTCTATGTATATTAACTACATTTATTACTATACAAATCTGATCGAAATATTGTCTAAAAGTAAAAATATGTAAAATTAAAATTTTTAATGAAAAGTAAAAGATTAGCCATATTTTATAGGGTTTAAAGATCGGCCAAATCGGCCTTTTTAATGCCAACTATCCTAATTCCGTCTATAAATATTAGAGAAGGGAATATCCAGAGATAGAGATAGGCACTTTACTTAACTTTATCAGACATATGCGGTTAACACAAATGTGACGTATTTCTAGTGCAGGAAACACATTGAGGGCCAAAGGTAGGCAAACAAGAAAAGAAAAACTTAAAATGAGAGGGGACAAAACCAGTCAGCTAAGGGAATCTTTCAACGGTGTTGAGCTTGGATCTGCTATCTACGTATATAATGAACAATATTACGGCTCCTGACTAAAGATCTGAGCACAAAACTAATTCTAAAATTTGGATCAAAAATACAACAATGGCTTGTATTGTCCGGGTATGCCTACACAACAGAAGATTTTTCGTATCATTCAATGGTAAAAATAACAGATGGAAAACGCAGAAGAACGGTCTCCTTTGGGGTAGCGTAATGGTACCTACACTGTATAATATTTACACAACCCATACCAGTAAATACTAGGACTTTTATTATGTAGACGATACATCTATATTTTTGCACAACCAAAAACTTTTGTTGCTGAAGTATAGAAAAATCTAAATCATACTTTAAACACAATAAAAATAGACTATGAATCAATTTTAAGCCAAACCTCAGAAAAAGTCAGATGTCCTGCTTTAATGTCCCTAACAGAGATGCTTTTAAAAATCTAAACATCCAATAGTGTCATGAAATTTTTAAACTCTGGACTTGCTATAAATACCTTGAAGATAGTTTGTATCACACTTAGTCATTCATAGAACATTGTTTAAAACTAAAAGGCAAACTGAGGACCAGAAAAATAATCTCTGCAAACTTGTCAACTAAAAATGAGAAGCATTCTTTCATCCTTAAAACGTAGACGCTTGCACTCTATGCTTCTGCTACCGAATATACCTTGCAAGTATGGATGACACCAACACATATTTAACACGTATATTTAGCTATAAATTAGACAGCCAAATTCAGCGAATATTAAGACACACACACACATCCATACATAAGCTCTACAATATCGTAGCTATCAATTCACCTAATATCCGAAGATAAGTAGCTAGACTGCTAGAGAATAAAAGATACAAAGTCTAGAATCGCAACATCCACTCAACGAATACCAGCTCAATTTATGACTAAAATCGAGAAAAAACTGACCAAAGATTATTGCAAATTTGACACTAACTCCACGTTTATTGATTACATATTACCCCTAAATAGCAAATAAAACATTAAGAAGTATGTAATATTGGTGAACTGGTACATTCTTCTTATATAAATTAAGCATTCTTCCCT
This sequence comes from Diabrotica balteata, assembly GCA_918026665.1. Classification (NCBI taxonomy): domain Eukaryota; kingdom Metazoa; phylum Arthropoda; class Insecta; order Coleoptera; family Chrysomelidae; genus Diabrotica; species Diabrotica balteata. The sequence goes on along the minus strand of OU898280.1, from coordinate 71,916,597 downwards.
CTTTTGTGCAGTACTACCAATTTTTACATAAAAATATCTATTTTTGCACTTAAATATTTATTTTAAGATAACCTATCCAGAATTATATGTCGTACACAGATAAAACCAGAAATAAAATAATAAAGAAGCTGTATACAAGATATCGTAAAACAATGGATTAACTAAAAGTTCTTATTAATCGTATTCTTAAATAAAACGTATAAAGACATATTCATGTTAACAAAATACATTAGGAAATATTCGCATATGAAAAAACGCGTCCAACTTGGTAATGAAATCCTTTTGTATTTATAAAGCTATTTTTAGAATAGCAGGTACCTACCAAAAACAGGTATTTGGTATTATACATATCTATTACATATTGTCAATATGATCGCCAACATTCATAACGGATAGGCACATCAAGAAGAAGAATATTACATATTGTAATGCGTATGAAAAGGAGTCCGTATGAACCGTTTAAAATATATAAAATATATATATCAAGAACGCTGGCCTAAGTGCATAGTTGCCAAACTATCAGAGCTTACTTAAACCGATATACTTATAGTTCCAATATACAGTGAAAAAGATCTAAACGACCCCTATAATATATACACGTGAACTAAGCGAAATACATTTACGATACAGGGGTACTTATGAACTCCAAATTTTGTTTAAGAATTATGAAACTATACATCTTAACGAATCGACAGAGCCAATATTATGGAATGGACAAGTGAGCTCCGTATATCGGTGTCCACTTGACCACGGAGCTCACTTGAACCTGAATTTTAACATGGGCGGAGTTCACTTTATATATATATATATATATATATATATATATATATATATATACATATATATATATATATATATGTATATATATATGTATATATATATATATATATATATATATATATATATATATATATATATATATCCTGCTAACATTGCAGACTCTGCATTAAGGTTTTGACCATATACAACGGACTCGAGCGATTTATGGACTTATTATACGGAGTCCGTAATGTTTTTCACGTATTTCTTTTAACTGATTGTTATTTTCTACCAAAATTTTGCTAAATGAGAAACTAGAGACCTCTACCTACGGCACAAATGTATTACAAAAATTGTGGGTATTATAGAATAGCTGCAAATCTTAAAACAAAATGAGTCCGTAAAGTCGCTTTTAATTTAGCCATTTGCCGTGGAGGGCGCTTTTATGAGTATACTAAATGTGTATATCACTTGTGTTAAACCATAATATCATATAGACTCGACTCTACTGGCAACACTGTAGCTCGAATATTCTATCTTCCCGCCTAGCACAAATTGCGGACTAAGGTTTAATGTAAAGACTGTACTGTAAAGACTGTACTTTATACAAATATTATTATTTTCTGAGATACTGGTATAAATATAAATTTTGAATTTCGCAATGATTTTTTAAAATTATTTTCTTGTGACGTTATGTCAGTGTTTAAGAATAATGCTGGGAATAAGGTTAAATAGGTTTTTATATTTTATTTGACGTTTAAATATTTAAATCTGAGTTCATTTTTCGAAAAACTATAAACTTGTGACAACAAATTGCTATATAACAGTACGAGGCAATATTCTTATGCTGTGACAAAATCATCATATTTGCTTTACATTGCCGTTTTTCCTGCCGTATCATATTTTAGCATAGTCTTCTGATTCATTTTATAGACAAGCGGTAATGGATATCCACAATTTGTCTAATAATAGTAGAGGATGGGATACTTGGTGCTGGGAACTTTTTTTCGACCAGCACCAATATACCCCAACCGGTGCGTATAAACCTCGGATCGCATACAAACGTGACGTCAAGAATCCTCACTCATATGTACCCACTATTTCTTTCGAATAACATAATATTTAATTAGATGACATGATTATTCTTGTCTACCTAATTGTCGTATAAGACTGATAATTATTATATTTATAAATTTTAACTCGCGGATTTAATCTAAAAACACCTGCTTATATAGAGCGGTTTTACGATCGTCATTAGCTGAAGGTCGTTAACCTTCAATATAAAAATACATCAACTTTATACGAGGTACACAAAACAACAATTGATCAATAATTAAACTTTAAATAAATATCTCTTTACGATTGTTATAAATACTAATAAACTATAATATAATAATAATACGAAACGTCTATTATACGTTTCTAGTCTATTGTAGGGCTAAACAAAATTATTTTGATTTACAAATTAAAGATATCAATAATAAACAAGTACGCAGTGATTATTGAATTGAAAAGTACTTTACGAATTGTATCTTGAATATTTGAAAAATTATGTTACCAAATTTAGTTAATATAATAATATATACCCGACCGAAATTATTAAAAGAAATTATAGAAAAAACTCGGATAACCAAAGCAATGTGATTATAATACATGAGTTACATTTAGTTTACTCAAAGACAAGAGTTCCAAAATGTATATACGATTAAATATGACAAGAATTAATATAATTATATATTTTTTAAACTCACCGCATGGACCACAGACGTTCGGATACAATTAGCGTTCCCTTTGTAAAGACAATGAAGTCTACTTTTCAAAGTAACAAGACATTTTCTTAATACACATACTTACACTAGGTATCTGATTGCTGAATCATTTGTACCATACCCATGGCTATTAGTTGTCGAGGTATTAAGCTAAAAAATATACAACAATAAAGGTAGAGAGTAGTCTATTTCGTCGAACAAAAGCTGATTATAAGTTAATCAGAATTTGAACTTAACAGCGAATGCCACGAGAAGGCCTTCTCAGATATCCAAACTGATAAAAATTTCACTTTGAATATAAAAAAGTTAGACTATATATTCGCCAGGAAAGAGGGAAGGAGCTTTAAAGAAATATAAAAATTATTAATTTTGGTTAAAATAAAACCGTAGGTTACTCATATCTTTTTACATAAATGTCTAAGTAAAAGACCAGATACTGATCTTCTATTACAAAAATTTGATAAATATTGCTTAAAATTCAAACGGTGTGTTACCTTAAGTATGATCTTTTTTGTGGGCATCTTTTTATTATTTTGAATACCAACAAAGTAACACACCCTGAAGTTACTCAGAGGATTACGTTGCGGTATAATATGGCCTCTTTTCGTTTTTTTTTTTGTGGGCATCTTTTTATTATTTTGAATACCAACAAAGTAACACACCCTGAAGTTACTCAGAGGATTACGTTGCGGTATAATATGGCCTCTTTTCGTTTTTTTTTTGTGGGCATCTTTTTATTATTTTGAATACCAACAAAGTAATACACCCTGAAGTTAATCAGAGGATTACGTTGCGGTATAATATGGCCTCTTTTCGTTTTTTGTGGGCATCTTTTTATTATTTTGAATACCAACAAAGTAACACACCCTGAAGTTAATCAGAGGATTACGTTGCGGTATAATATGGCCTCTTTTCGTTTTTTTTTTGTGGGCATCTTTTTATTATTTTGAATACCAACAAAGTAACACACCCTGAAGTTACTCAGAGGATTACGTTGCGGTATAATATGGCCTCTTTTCGTTTTTTTTTTTTTTGTGGGCATCTTTTATTATTCTGAATACCAACAAAGTAACACACCCTGAAGTTAATCAGAGGATCACGATGCGGCATATTATGGCCTCTTTTCGATTTTTTTTTTGGTTTGTTTTTTTTGTGGCATCTTTTATTATTTTGAATACCAACAACATAACACACCCTGAAGTTAATTAGAGGATTACGTTGCGGTATCGTATGGCCTCTTTTGTTTTAGTGGCATTTTTTATTATTATGAATACCAACAAAAGTAACACACCCTGAAGTTAAAGGGTACACATTGTTATTTATTATGTTACAGATAGTACACAACATAATTACTATTCATGAATTAATTAAATAATTTAGTTTTCACTTGACTTTTTAAAGTAAAAATTGACAATTTTTATATTAATTAAGAAAAGGATAAGGAGAGGATAGGAGAAAATAAGAATGTGGATTGTCCTGAAACATAAAGAAAAAAATTAATATTTTATTACAAAAGATAAATTAGAATGACAAAAGTTTTAAATTTTAGGCCTTTTGTATCCGAAAGGTAAAGAAGTGTGATCTTCAAAAAACTTTCTCTTAGTAGAATTAGTTTTGTAAGTTTTTTTAACAGTTTTTGTCAAAACTTCATATTCTTTTGTACGACATATTTGTTTGCTAGTTATAATCAGAGGTTCCGTCTTTTTTAACACCATTTCTTTTATAGAATTAAAGTTTATCTTTTCTGATGTTGAGTAGTTTAGTTGAATACCTTTGACTTTGCAGACAACTGATTCTGGTTTGGCGTCATTATTTGGAGAAAATATTTTGAAAGCATAATTTTTAGGACCTCCAGAGACAAATTCTGTAATGTAGCTTCCAGTACCATAAGTTTCCACTTCATCTGTCATATCGCCAAGAAACGAACCCGTAGGGATATCAAATTCTTCTTCTTTTGAAGTGTATATTATAGAGTCGGTATCGTAATACAATACTCTGTTTCCTAACTGCTCCAAATAACTATAAAGTTTTAATCTAGCTATAGTTGTAACGTAAGCAGCTATGATAACGTTAGCAGTATTAGAAATATTATAAGCTTCTTCTTTTAAGCACCAATTAACAACTAACGTCTCGTCATTTACGGGTAAAACTGTATTTACATAAATAGAAGGGTTTACTAACATATTAAAAAATTCACCTGGTTCATTAAGTATAGAGGTTTGATTCTGATTTTCACGCTGAGCAAATTTTCCCCAAAAAGAGTTTAGCAATAGTTTAGCAAGCGATCGAAGACCTGGATTATCTATAATTTTTGAAAATTCTAGTTTGACATTTTCACGATTGAAAAATTCTCCAATATACTGATCTTTTTCCTCATCAGTCTTACAATTCTTCGGCCATCCCGAGGCTTGCTGTTTAATCTGAAGAAATTTGTTAATCATATCGGAAAATAATCCAGCTTGATTTGTACTAAGCTGAATAGTTTCGTAATCCCATATTTCGTATATGTTTATTATCTGATAACCTTTTTCAAGAGCTTTTACAACTTCTTCAATTACCCAAGTACCAGTTAGGGAGCGTTCATCTATGGTATGTTGACATGTGTCATCATAGTTTTGTTCACCGCAAGATCTACATAAAACAAACATTAATTTGTTGTTCATTTTCATCGGTAAAACAGGGTGATATAGATTTGTAGGAGGCAAGACACGACAATGTATAACACCAGATATTGATGTAAGAGATATATCTAAACATTCCTCTCCAACATATATATTTTTAGGATGACCTTTAGGAAACTTTCCATACTTGCAAGCCCATGGATATAGAGAGCATACATCTATATACTTAATTTTTTCATCATCTTTAGCTTTATAATATTCAACAGTATTTCCTGTACGACCGCCATATAGGGCATCTCTGGGGTTAAGTGGTAAAATTTGTAAAAGGGGATGATTCTCTGTATATCTCTGTACTTGTAAATTTTCCGCAAGTTGATTACGAAATTCACATTCCCACATCTGAATTACCTCAAATCCTTTATTTTGGAGATGCTCAATTTTTGCTAAAGTATTTTCATACCTAATATCCATCGATTCGAAGGAGGAATCAGGCAATACTTTATTTCTAGAATACCTATAGCACGATACACATCCGTGAAAGTAACATCCTTGAAACTCAAATATTTGGTTTGTTTCGGCACAAAATCCATCTACTTTTACACCATTAACAATAGCTTCAGAACTTTTAGCAGAATGTTGAATATTTATATTTCTTATTTTTTCTTCCCAAACCAACCACTGAATAGCAATTTTTGACTGAGTATCACGCCATCTATATCCCCCTTTAGGGATTATTGCAATAGTTTCTGGTTTCAGAAAATTACGTCTAAATACTTTACTACATGTAGATGCTATGGTTAGACATTCCGTGAATGGACAAACATTTGTTGCCTTCATCATCTGTTTACGAAATTTGAAGCATGCTTGACTTAGAATATTTACATCGGATTTACAATATTCCACAATTTCCTTTTGGAAATCAAACACATAATTTTCATCTTTTCGTTCTTGGTACCATTTTAAAAAGTTTTCTCTAGTACCTACATCGTTTTCAGGACCACTTTTCATATTATCGTAATCATAAAATTCAAGACTCGGTATTTTACCAATGTAGTTTGCGTTTTCACTACGATTAAATAAGTGAGGGAAATATCCTTTTTTTAACTCGGTTAAACCGAAAGACTTTGGGAGTTTATTCAAAGCCATGGGAAAATAATTGAGGGAGTCCAAAAACTTGATATTTCCTACCTGCATTAAAATCGTTCTAGTTCCTCTCATTATTAGCTCGGGTTTTAAATCTGTCTTTGTTAGTATGTGATTTAACAGAAATATATTATCAAATCCGCCGCTGTTATGGCCAATAACATAAAGATTTTTAAATGCTTTGCGTAGAGTTAACAATTCTTTCATAAAACTAGTAATGACATCTTCTTGTAGAACAACTACTTTAATTCCGCAAACTTGACAATAATATAAATTTGTCTCATTTACACAGTTAGAACATGTCTTGTTGTAAACGCATAAATTAGGTTCATGAAGACGACTAGATTTAACCTCTTCTTTCCTGTTTTTTATTAAAATTTCTTCGCGAATTGTTTCTTGTCTTGTTTCGAGATCATATGTGATAAAGAGAATATCTTTAGTCTTAGGTGATCCCGTATCAGGCTGTATATAGCATAAATGGCCCTCAGGTTGTTTCTTCTGACAAATTTTGCAATAGATCTCTCCGCATGCATGGGTCTTAAAATAAATTTTATAGCATTCAATGCATCTTTTAATTTGAGAACATACAGAATCTAAATGATTTTTGTAACAAGTATCACCGTAAAATAAACGATTGCACTCAGAACATCTAATTTTTACTTCTTTATTTGGGCAAGCAGGTGTACTTCGACAAGCAAAACATACACCACCACATCTATGTTGGTTTTTATTATTGTAAGGTTGATGACATTTTTCACAAAAATATCCGCTACAAAAAGCAGACGTAACCGATGTAATTACATTGAAATGTCCTTTATGAAATAGTAAATTCAAGCAGGGCTCCTTCTTATTACCAGTAAAAATTACATCACGACCTTTTGAACCATATTTATAAACTGTAATGTTATAACCAGTTAAATAATCCTGGAATTTTTGCAATTCAAAAATTCCTGATCCATCATGGGGAATAATGATTCTGCTTTTTTCCAAAAGTTGTAAAGCTCTTTTTGTTTGAATTTTAGCAGTATCTTTAATTATTTTTTTATTTTTGTAATCGGGATCGTTATTCTTATGACTAATAGCTACAACTAAAGCCCTCGGTAAGCATAAGTTGTCGTTATTTCGAATAGAAATTATACCTTTTCTACTTTTACACTCTTCCTGAAAAGTACTGTACTGTTTTCCTTTTCCTTTACCTACAGGCATTTTCACAGATGTGGAGTTTAGACAAAATGTCTCCGTATCTAGTCCAGATGAGTTAGACTGGTAAATAGAAGATATTTGTTCCCATATGTCATTGAAAGAAATTTTGGATGCAGGTCTAAAATGCATCCAGCCTTCTCCTCTGGCAAACTCTTTAGAGCAGAACGTAAACCCTACCTGATCATTAGGGTCTAAACCTTCTGTTGCTGTCGTTATAATTCCTTCAATGGCATCTCTGATCCATGAGGACGGCTCGGTTCCAGTAGGTATCGGTTTAATTTTAAATTCGAGATTTCGAGCCTGGAGCCCAAAACGAGGACTTTTTTTGAAGGTATCTTTGATTATTAAAAACTTTTCCATTATAAATTATACTAACTTATTCAAAACTAAGTACTTCTAACAATGACTACAATGAAATTAGAACTTGGTACTGCAGTTAACTAAGTAATACTAACAAAAGTGAAAATTCTTCCTCTATTTATAACAAGATTAACAGGTCACGTGACTAAAATTCTAATATTAGGTACTAATAAAATTTAAATTATTCAATATCAGTAAATTAAATAATCGAGAAAATTTTACGGACTTACGACAAATACTCGGGATATCTTCTATCTTGAAAACTAAGACAGTATCTGTAAGTTTAAAAATTATTGATTACCTTATAGATGTCACGAACAATACAATAAAATATAAATCTTTTTTTCCAGATATACTTTCTCTTTGGCGATGCAAGCCAAAAACTTTAATTATATTCGAATGAATACTGAATAATTTAACACTAATACTAGCTACAAACTCCACAACGGAGCTGTTTCGAGCCGCAGCGAGCAAGGTTATGATTGCCAATATGATTTCCAACATCCGAAACGGATAGGAACTAGAAGAAGAAGAACTAGCTACAATAAAAAAAAACAGTAATAACTACGTTATATCCTAAAACGTATATCAAGATGTAATTTGGTAGCTCCAAGTGAAAGAGTAGATTAATAACGTTGTATTATCCAGGATGCCCTAATAATTTTGCATATTATCCGTTTTTTTTGTGTATTCTTTGCGTTTTCGTATTTTTTCGTGTATTGTTCGTATTCTTCGTATTTTTAGGGTATTTTTGCACTTTCCATGTATTCTCGTATTTCCCTGTATTTTTTATTTTTTTTTGTGTATTTTTATGTTTTTGTATTCCCATGTATATTTCGTATTTTCGTATTTCTGGGTATTTTTCAAATTTTTCGTATTTTTTGTGTATTATGCGTGTTTTTGTATTTTCCGTGTATTTTTCGTATTTTCCATGTTTTAATAATTATTTATGATAAAATATAAGTTAAACAGATAATTTCGTGTGTATAACACGAAGTGGTTATATACTAATAGAAATATTTAATCTTCAAAACTGAAGTTTATACTTCACATTTAAAAACTACAATGATATTAACATGATATATTATACATAAATAGGTTTAGGAACCATAGAATAAAAATATGAAAATAATTTTAATTTGATAAACTGTTCTCGAGTTCTATTCTATTATAAATGGGCTTTAAAGTATACATTAAAAATAGTTGATTCATATAAACATTCTATTTTCATCCTCTTCATCATTGCTTTAAACGACTCGAAAATTTACATGTGTAGATATATTACCATACATTCTATGAAAATTTTCTTCAGTTATCTCTACTATATTTTATGTACAAAGGAAAGTAATCAAAACGGAAACTTAATGTTATAAACAACTTCTGGATAAGTAAAGTGATTAAAACAAGGAATGACTTTAAGATGTACTACTTGATAATATTTAACAAAATAGTAAAGAGTTCCTAATATTTAATTGTTTCTTAATTCAAACGATTTACCGGTGTATACAATGACGGGTAATATATAGATCCCGTAGATTTCTATACTTGATTTGGTGTCCAAAACATACCCCAAGACCTGCTTGGAGATTTGTGTTTACTATAACACTGGCGTGCTCGTTTATTTTATAATGAGTTTATTTTCTTTGTCAAAAGGAAATCTATGAAAAACCTAGACAGAAAAATTAGATTTATACCATTTTTAATAACAAAAAAAAAACAAAACATTTAATTGAAATTGTTAAGTATTCAGTATAATATATAATAATTATTTAATAAATAAACTAAACTTCTTCACTGACTATCAACACATAAAATATACAAACACAACGTCTCTTCGTTAAAAAAAAATGTTTAGCACATTTTCCAGCGTCCACTGAGTCTATATGATACGTCAAAAAAAAAAAAAAAAAACTCTCATATAAGGAAATTCTAAATAATAAATCAAGAAATTACTTCGAGTGCAGATTTTTATTTATTAACACTTCCGATTTAATCCGATATCTATTCGATTTCTTACGGCAAGAAAAAAAAAGGTATTCTTTGATACGCAAGGTTAAAGACGATACCTATGTGAACAGCTGATTGACTAAAGTTGCTTGATCCAAACCAAAACATATGATAATTCTGTAGTCATATGACAAAACTTAATACGTCCGATGTTTTGCCAACATGAGATTATTTGCTTAATATGTTATTAGTAACTTTTTTTTTCAAGTTGGTAGAGTTAGGTATGTCTATGGTGAAGGTAAAATCCTTAACATTAGAATGAAAAATATATGATATGTTTCCTGTGGTACTTATTAGATAAGGGCGAGCATGATAGTAACTTGATATCTTATGTTGACAGTTTTGATATGTCCACCTACTTTTCGTTTTTGAGTTGGCAAAATATGATATATGTAGGTGTATTCTGAATAAAATCATTAAAAAAAAGGTATTCACTAAACAATTATCTAATATTCGTTAATAAATTTCGTTACATCGCTAGTATGGTAAGTTAAAAATCACATTGACAATTCGCATCAATTATCTTGAAAATATCAAGAATTTAGAAGGTCTTTCAAACTTTCAAAATGCTCTGCTGAAAGTTTGGCTAGATTAATATATTATATATTAGCTTTTGCCATAACTTTACAGAAATAATATTACTATTATAATTGGAATTAATAACATTAATTTGAATTATTAATCACTAATCGTTTAAGTGAACCATATATACAAATTTTTAATTCAATATATTATAGCATGTTTAATTTTGAAAAAGGTAAGGTTAGCATACCGATCACAATAAAGTTTTTTTTTTGTTTATTGTAACAAGGAATGTTAATAGATAAACATAATTTTTTACAATTATATTTAACAGAAAAATTAATATGCTCAAGAATATATTATCTAAACTCATAAAACAGGTTAACGTAAACTAAGTAGGATTAAACCAACCGTGGTAAAAATTATTTTAATAATATTGAAAGCAGTTACTTCTTACAGCGAAGAAGCATAAAAATTGAATAGAGGAATAGGAGAGAAATAGAAAAAGTATAAAACCAGAGCTCCCAAAGTGTTACACATTAACGTTTATTTATAGGTATAAATATTCTTATTCTTAAGCTTATCAGTGTTTATGATACTTAATAGTAATTTAGAAGAGAAATAACATTTAAATCCCTGAATCTCAAACTAAATATATTCAAAATCTTCAATACATAAAATGAAAAAATAATATAAATTGCATATAATTAAACTATAGGAATGGCATTCAAAATATTATAGTCGTAATATACCTAAGTTATATACAATATACAATCTTGAAATTATTTATTATGTTGACACCTAAATTCAATTGTGTATCAACTCCAAAAATCTTTAATTGAGAAAAAGCGGGCAAACAATTTTCCCAGTTTAATTTTAGCGTTCCACAACTTGTCAGGTAAATGTTATAAAAAATGCATAATTGTTGTTCTAACCATACTGAAATCAGCTTTTATTTACTTTAAAATAACCTAATGAATGTATTTATAGAAATGTAATAAAATCTACATTTAATATCAAACTAATTCTTAATTAGCAAACAAAAAAGATTTTTACTAAACTAGTTATGCATTTTGGTGCTTTATTTTCTTTTATATGATCGCAAGAAAAGTTACTTTGTTTGCAGGAGGTTGCAAAACGACCTTCGACTAGTCGCTGCATGTTGATGTAGTGTAGATCATTGGCTGCATCTGGTAGGTCGTCGACACTTTTGTATAAGAATAAGACAGATATTAACACTGAATTTTATGTATTCCTTTAGAGTTGTTGGTGAAATACGTTGTGTGTGTATATGTGTGTGTGCCAACCGTAGTTAGAGGTTAAGTAAAGGTATGAGATTGATTTTTTTTTTACTTTTTTCTCTTGCGATTATATTTATATAAAAAACTAAAGCAACAAAGAGCATAACTACTTTAGTAAAAATCTTTTTTGTTTGCTAATTAAGAATTAGTTTGATATTAAATGTAGATTTTATTACATTTCTATAAATACATTCATTAGGTTATTTTAAAGTAAATAAAAGCTGATTTCAGTATGGTTAGAACAACAATTATGCATGTTTTATAACATTTACCTGACAAGTTGTGGAACGCTAAAATTAAACTGGGAAAATTGTTTGCCCGCTTTTTCTCAATTAAAGATTTTTGGAGTTGATACACAATTGAATTTAGGTGTCAACATAATAAATAATTTCAAGATTGTATATTGTATATAACTTAGGTATATTACGACTATAATATTTTGAATGCCATTCCTATAGTTTAATTATATGCAATTTATATTATTTTTTCATTTTATGTATTGAAGATTTTGAATATATTTAGTTTGAGATTCAGGGATTTAAATGTTATTTCTCTTCTAAATTACTATTAAGTATCATAAACACTGATAAGCTTAAGAATAAGAATATTTATACCTATAAATAAACGTTAATGTGTAACACTTTGGGAGCTCTGGTTTTATACTTTTTCTATTTCTCTCCTATTCCTCTATTCAATTTTTATGCTTCTTCGCTGTAAGAAGTAACTGCTTTCAATATTATTAAAATAATTTTTACCACGGTTGGTTTAATCCTACTTAGTTTACGTTAACCTGTTTTATGAGTTTAGATAATATATTCTTGAGCATATTAATTTTTCTGTTAAATATAATTGTAAAAAATTATGTTTATCTATTAACATTCCTTGTTACAATAAACAAAAAAAAAACTTTATTGTGATCGGTATGCTAACCTTACCTTTTTCAAAATTAAACATGCTATAATATATTGAATTAAAAATTTGTATATATGGTTCACTTAAACGATTAGTGATTAATAATTCAAATTAATGTTATTAATTCCAATTATAATAGTAATATTATTTCTGTAAAGTTATGGCAAAAGCTAATATATAATATATTAATCTAGCCAAACTTTCAGCAGAGCATTTTGAAAGTTTGAAAGACCTTCTAAATTCTTGATATTTTCAAGATAATTGATGCGAATTGTCAATGTGATTTTTAACTTACCATACTAGCGATGTAACGAAATTTATTAACGAATATTAGATAATTGTTTAGTGAATACCTTTTTTTTTAATGATTTTATTCAGAATACACCTACATATATCATATTTTGCCAACTCAAAAACGAAAAGTAGGTGGACATATCAAAACTGTCAACATAAGATATCAAGTTACTATCATGCTCGCCCTTATCTAATAAGTACCACAGGAAACATATCATATATTTTTCATTCTAATGTTAAGGATTTTACCTTCACCATAGACATACCTAACTCTACCAACTTGAAAAAAAAAAGTTACTAATAACATATTAAGCAAATAATCTCATGTTGGCAAAACATCGGACGTATTAAGTTTTGTCATATGACTACAGAATTATCATATGTTTTGGTTTGGATCAAGCAACTTTAGTCAATCAGCTGTTCACATAGGTATCGTCTTTAACCTTGCGTATCAAAGAATACCTTTTTTTTTCTTGCCGTAAGAAATCGAATAGATATCGGATTAAATCGGAAGTGTTAATAAATAAAAATCTGCACTCGAAGTAATTTCTTGATTTATTATTTAGAATTTCCTTATATGAGAGTTTTTTTTTTTTTTTTGACGTATCATATAGACTCAGTGGACGCTGGAAAATGTGCTAAACATTTTTTTTTAACGAAGAGACGTTGTGTTTGTATATTTTATGTGTTGATAGTCAGTGAAGAAGTTTAGTTTATTTATTAAATAATTATTATATATTATACTGAATACTTAACAATTTCAATTAAATGTTTTGTTTTTTTTTTGTTATTAAAAATTGTATAAATCTAATTTTTCTGTCTAGGTTTTTCATAGATTTCCTTTTGACAAAGAAAATAAACTCATTATAAAATAAACGAGCACGCCAGTGTTATAGTAAACACAAATCTCCAAGCAGGTCTTGGGGTATGTTTTGGACACCAAATCAAGTATAGAAATCTACGGGATCTATATATTACCCGTCATTGTATACACCGGTAAATCGTTTGAATTAAGAAACAATTAAATATTAGGAACTCTTTACTATTTTGTTAAATATTATCAAGTAGTACATCTTAAAGTCATTCCTTGTTTTAATCACTTTACTTATCCAGAAGTTGTTTATAACATTAAGTTTCCGTTTTGATTACTTTCCTTTGTACATATAGTAGAGATAACTGAAGAAAATTTTCATAGAATGTATGGTAATATATCTACACATGTAAATTTTCGAGTCGTTTAAAGCAATGATGAAGAGGATGAAAATAGAATGTTTATATGAATCAACTATTTTTAATGTATACTTTAAAGCCCATTTATAATAGAATAGAACTCGAGAACAGTTTATCAAATTAAAATTATTTTCATATTTTTATTCTATGGTTCCTAAACCTATTTATGTATAATATATCATGTTAATATCATTGTAGTTTTTAAATGTGAAGTATAAACTTCAGTTTTGAAGATTAAATATTTCTATTAGTATATAACCACTTCGTGTTATACACACGAAATTATCTGTTTAACTTATATTTTATCATAAATAATTATTAAAACATGGAAAATACGAAAAATACACGGAAAATACAAAAACACGCATAATACACAAAAAATACGAAAAATTTGAAAAATACCCAGAAATACGAAAATACGAAATATACATGGGAATACAAAAACATAAAAATACACAAAAAAAAATAAAAAATACAGGGAAATACGAGAATACATGGAAAGTGCAAAAATACCCTAAAAATACGAAGAATACGAACAATACACGAAAAAATACGAAAACGCAAAGAATACACAAAAAAAACGGATAATATGCAAAATTATTAGGGCATCCTGGATAATACAACGTTATTAATCTACTCTTTCACTTGGAGCTACCAAATTACATCTTGATATACGTTTTAGGATATAACGTAGTTATTACTGTTTTTTTTTATTGTAGCTAGTTCTTCTTCTTCTAGTTCCTATCCGTTTCGGATGTTGGAAATCATATTGGCAATCATAACCTTGCTCGCTGCGGCTCGAAACAGCTCCGTTGTGGAGTTTGTAGCTAGTATTAGTGTTAAATTATTCAGTATTCATTCGAATATAATTAAAGTTTTTGGCTTGCATCGCCAAAGAGAAAGTATATCTGGAAAAAAAGATTTATATTTTATTGTATTGTTCGTGACATCTATAAGGTAATCAATAATTTTTAAACTTACAGATACTGTCTTAGTTTTCAAGATAGAAGATATCCCGAGTATTTGTCGTAAGTCCGTAAAATTTTCTCGATTATTTAATTTACTGATATTGAATAATTTAAATTTTATTAGTACCTAATATTAGAATTTTAGTCACGTGACCTGTTAATCTTGTTATAAATAGAGGAAGAATTTTCACTTTTGTTAGTATTACTTAGTTAACTGCAGTACCAAGTTCTAATTTCATTGTAGTCATTGTTAGAAGTACTTAGTTTTGAATAAGTTAGTATAATTTATAATGGAAAAGTTTTTAATAATCAAAGATACCTTCAAAAAAAGTCCTCGTTTTGGGCTCCAGGCTCGAAATCTCGAATTTAAAATTAAACCGATACCTACTGGAACCGAGCCGTCCTCATGGATCAGAGATGCCATTGAAGGAATTATAACGACAGCAACAGAAGGTTTAGACCCTAATGATCAGGTAGGGTTTACGTTCTGCTCTAAAGAGTTTGCCAGAGGAGAAGGCTGGATGCATTTTAGACCTGCATCCAAAATTTCTTTCAATGACATATGGGAACAAATATCTTCTATTTACCAGTCTAACTCATCTGGACTAGATACGGAGACATTTTGTCTAAACTCCACATCTGTGAAAATGCCTGTAGGTAAAGGAAAAGGAAAACAGTACAGTACTTTTCAGGAAGAGTGTAAAAGTAGAAAAGGTATAATTTCTATTCGAAATAACGACAACTTATGCTTACCGAGGGCTTTAGTTGTAGCTATTAGTCATAAGAATAACGATCCCGATTACAAAAATAAAAAAATAATTAAAGATACTGCTAAAATTCAAACAAAAAGAGCTTTACAACTTTTGGAAAAAAGCAGAATCATTATTCCCCATGATGGATCAGGAATTTTTGAATTGCAAAAATTCCAGGATTATTTAACTGGTTATAACATTACAGTTTATAAATATGGTTCAAAAGGTCGTGATGTAATTTTTACTGGTAATAAGAAGGAGCCCTGCTTGAATTTACTATTTCATAAAGGACATTTCAATGTAATTACATCGGTTACGTCTGCTTTTTGTAGCGGATATTTTTGTGAAAAATGTCATCAACCTTACAATAATAAAAACCAACATAGATGTGGTGGTGTATGTTTTGCTTGTCGAAGTACACCTGCTTGCCCAAATAAAGAAGTAAAAATTAGATGTTCTGAGTGCAATCGTTTATTTTACGGTGATACTTGTTACAAAAATCATTTAGATTCTGTATGTTCTCAAATTAAAAGATGCATTGAATGCTATAAAATTTATTTTAAGACCCATGCATGCGGAGAGATCTATTGCAAAATTTGTCAGAAGAAACAACCTGAGGGCCATTTATGCTATATACAGCCTGATACGGGATCACCTAAGACTAAAGATATTCTCTTTATCACATATGATCTCGAAACAAGACAAGAAACAATTCGCGAAGAAATTTTAATAAAAAACAGGAAAGAAGAGGTTAAATCTAGTCGTCTTCATGAACCTAATTTATGCGTTTACAACAAGACATGTTCTAACTGTGTAAATGAGACAAATTTATATTATTGTCAAGTTTGCGGAATTAAAGTAGTTGTTCTACAAGAAGATGTCATTACTAGTTTTATGAAAGAATTGTTAACTCTACGCAAAGCATTTAAAAATCTTTATGTTATTGGCCATAACAGCGGCGGATTTGATAATATATTTCTGTTAAATCACATACTAACAAAGACAGATTTAAAACCCGAGCTAATAATGAGAGGAACTAGAACGATTTTAATGCAGGTAGGAAATATCAAGTTTTTGGACTCCCTCAATTATTTTCCCATGGCTTTGAATAAACTCCCAAAGTCTTTCGGTTTAACCGAGTTAAAAAAAGGATATTTCCCTCACTTATTTAATCGTAGTGAAAACGCAAACTACATTGGTAAAATACCGAGTCTTGAATTTTATGATTACGATAATATGAAAAGTGGTCCTGAAAACGATGTAGGTACTAGAGAAAACTTTTTAAAATGGTACCAAGAACGAAAAGATGAAAATTATGTGTTTGATTTCCAAAAGGAAATTGTGGAATATTGTAAATCCGATGTAAATATTCTAAGTCAAGCATGCTTCAAATTTCGTAAACAGATGATGAAGGCAACAAATGTTTGTCCATTCACGGAATGTCTAACCATAGCATCTACATGTAGTAAAGTATTTAGACGTAATTTTCTGAAACCAGAAACTATTGCAATAATCCCTAAAGGGGGATATAGATGGCGTGATACTCAGTCAAAAATTGCTATTCAGTGGTTGGTTTGGGAAGAAAAAATAAGAAATATAAATATTCAACAT
The DNA here is from genome assembly GCA_918026665.1 of Diabrotica balteata. Classification (NCBI taxonomy): domain Eukaryota; kingdom Metazoa; phylum Arthropoda; class Insecta; order Coleoptera; family Chrysomelidae; genus Diabrotica; species Diabrotica balteata. Next base: position 71,899,145 of record OU898280.1, on the reverse strand, counting down.
TCTGCTAAAAGTTCTGAAGCTATTGTTAATGGTGTAAAAGTAGATGGATTTTGTGCCGAAACAAACCAAATATTTGAGTTTCAAGGATGTTACTTTCACGGATGTGTATCGTGCTATAGGTATTCTAGAAATAAAGTATTGCCTGATTCCTCCTTCGAATCGATGGATATTAGGTATGAAAATACTTTAGCAAAAATTGAGCATCTCCAAAATAAAGGATTTGAGGTAATTCAGATGTGGGAATGTGAATTTCGTAATCAACTTGCGGAAAATTTACAAGTACAGAGATATACAGAGAATCATCCCCTTTTACAAATTTTACCACTTAACCCCAGAGATGCCCTATATGGCGGTCGTACAGGAAACACTGTTGAATATTATAAAGCTAAAGATGGTGAAAAAATTAAGTATATAGATGTATGCTCTCTATATCCATGGGCTTGCAAGTATGGAAAGTTTCCTAAAGGTCATCCTAAAAATATATATGTTGGAGAGGAATGTTTAGATATATCTCTTACATCAATATCTGGTGTTATACATTGTCGTGTCTTGCCTCCTACAAATCTATATCACCCTGTTTTACCGATGAAAATGAACAACAAATTAATGTTTGTTTTATGTAGATCTTGCGGTGAACAAAACTATGATGACACATGTCAACATACCATAGATGAACGCTCCCTAACTGGTACTTGGGTAATTGAAGAAGTTGTAAAAGCTCTTGAAAAAGGTTATCAGATAATAAACATATACGAAATATGGGATTACGAAACTATTCAGCTTAGTACAAATCAAGCTGGATTATTTTCCGATATGATTAACAAATTTCTTCAGATTAAACAGCAAGCCTCGGGATGGCCGAAGAATTGTAAGACTGATGAGGAAAAAGATCAGTATATTGGAGAATTTTTCAATCGTGAAAATGTCAAACTAGAATATTCAAAAATTATAGATAATCCAGGTCTTCGATCGCTTGCTAAACTATTGCTAAACTCTTTTTGGGGAAAATTTGCTCAGCGTGAAAATCAGAATCAAACCTCTATACTTAATGAACCAGGTGAATTTTTTAATATGTTAGTAAACCCTTCTATTTATGTAAATACAGTTTTACCCGTAAATGACGAGACGTTAGTTGTTAATTGGTGCTTAAAAGAAGAAGCTTATAATATTTCTAATACTGCTAACGTTATCATAGCTGCTTACGTTACAACTATAGCTAGATTAAAACTTTATAGTTATTTGGAGCAGTTAGGAAACAGAGTATTGTATTACGATACCGACTCTATAATATACACTTCAAAAGAAGAAGAATATGATATCCCTACGGGTTCGTTTCTTGGCGATATGACAGATGAAGTGGAAACTTATGGTACTGGAAGCTACATTACAGAATTTGTCTCTGGAGGTCCTAAAAATTATGCTTTTAAAATATTTTCTCCAAATAATGACGCCAAACCAGAATCAGTTGTCTGCAAAGTCAAAGGTATTCAACTAAACTACTCAACATCAGAAAAGATAAACTTTAATTCTATAAAAGAAATGGTGTTAAAAAAGACGGAACCTCTGATTATAACTAGCAAACAAATATGTCGTACAAAAGAATATGAAGTTTTGACAAAAACTGTTAAAAAAACTTACAAAACTAATTCTACTAAGAGAAAGTTTTTTGAAGATCACACTTCTTTACCTTTCGGATACAAAAGGCTAAAATTTAAAACTTTTGTCATTCCAATTTATCTTTTGTAATAAAATATTAATTTTTTTCTTTATGTTTCAGGACAATCCAAATTCTTATTTTCTCCTATCCTCTCCTTATCCTTTTCTTAATTAATATAAAAATTGTCAATTTTTACTATAAAAAGTCAAGTGAAAACTAAATTATTTAATTAATTCATGAATAGTAATTATGTTGTGTACTATCTGTAACATAATAAATAACAATGTGTACCCTTTAACTTCAGGGTGTGTTACTTTTGTTGGTATTCATAATAATAAAAAATGCCACTAAAACAAAAGAGGCCATACGATACCGCAACGTAATCCTCTAATTAACTTCAGGGTGTGTTATGTTGTTGGTATTCAAAATAATAAAAGATGCCACAAAAAAAACAAACCAAAAAAAAATCGAAAAGAGGCCATAATATGCCGCATCGTGATCCTCTGATTAACTTCAGGGTGTGTTACTTTGTTGGTATTCAGAATAATAAAAGATGCCCACAAAAAAAAAAAACGAAAAGAGGCCATATTATACCGCAACGTAATCCTCTGAGTAACTTCAGGGTGTGTTACTTTGTTGGTATTCAAAATAATAAAAAGATGCCCACAAAAAAAAAACGAAAAGAGGCCATATTATACCGCAACGTAATCCTCTGATTAACTTCAGGGTGTGTTACTTTGTTGGTATTCAAAATAATAAAAAGATGCCCACAAAAAACGAAAAGAGGCCATATTATACCGCAACGTAATCCTCTGATTAACTTCAGGGTGTATTACTTTGTTGGTATTCAAAATAATAAAAAGATGCCCACAAAAAAAAACGAAAAGAGGCCATATTATACCGCAACGTAATCCTCTGAGTAACTTCAGGGTGTGTTACTTTGTTGGTATTCAAAATAATAAAAAGATGCCCACAAAAAAAAAACGAAAAGAGGCCATATTATACCGCAACGTAATCCTCTGAGTAACTTCAGGGTGTGTTACTTTGTTGGTATTCAAAATAATAAAAAGATGCCCACAAAAAAGATCATACTTAAGGTAACACACACCGTTTGAATTTTAAGCAATATTTATCAAATTTTTGTAATAGAAGATCAGTATCTGGTCTTTTACTTAGACATTTATGTAAAAAGATATGAGTAACCTACGGTTTTATTTTAACCAAAATTAATAATTTTTATATTTCTTTAAAGCTCCTTCCCTCTTTCCTGGCGAATATATAGTCTAACTTTTTTATATTCAAAGTGAAATTTTTATCAGTTTGGATATCTGAGAAGGCCTTCTCGTGGCATTCGCTGTTAAGTTCAAATTCTGATTAACTTATAATCAGCTTTTGTTCGACGAAATAGACTACTCTCTACCTTTATTGTTGTATATTTTTTAGCTTAATACCTCGACAACTAATAGCCATGGGTATGGTACAAATGATTCAGCAATCAGATACCTAGTGTAAGTATGTGTATTAAGAAAATGTCTTGTTACTTTGAAAAGTAGACTTCATTGTCTTTACAAAGGGAACGCTAATTGTATCCGAACGTCTGTGGTCCATGCGGTGAGTTTAAAAAATATATAATTATATTAATTCTTATCATATTTAATCGTATATACATTTTGGAACTCTTGTCTTTGAGTAAACTAAATGTAACTCATGTATTATAATCACATTGCTTTGGTTATCCGAGTTTTTTCTATAATTTCTTTTAATAATTTCGGTCGGGTATATATTATTATATTAACTAAATTTGGTAACATAATTTTTCAAATATTCAAGATACAATTCGTAAAGTACTTTTCAATTCAATAATCACTGCGTACTTGTTTATTATTGATATCTTTAATTTGTAAATCAAAATAATTTTGTTTAGCCCTACAATAGACTAGAAACGTATAATAGACGTTTCGTATTATTATTATATTATAGTTTATTAGTATTTATAACAATCGTAAAGAGATATTTATTTAAAGTTTAATTATTGATCAATTGTTGTTTTGTGTACCTCGTATAAAGTTGATGTATTTTTATATTGAAGGTTAACGACCTTCAGCTAATGACGATCGTAAAACCGCTCTATATAAGCAGGTGTTTTTAGATTAAATCCGCGAGTTAAAATTTATAAATATAATAATTATCAGTCTTATACGACAATTAGGTAGACAAGAATAATCATGTCATCTAATTAAATATTATGTTATTCGAAAGAAATAGTGGGTACATATGAGTGAGGATTCTTGACGTCACGTTTGTATGCGATCCGAGGTTTATACGCACCGGTTGGGGTATATTGGTGCTGGTCGAAAAAAAGTTCCCAGCACCAAGTATCCCATCCTCTACTATTATTAGACAAATTGTGGATATCCATTACCGCTTGTCTATAAAATGAATCAGAAGACTATGCTAAAATATGATACGGCAGGAAAAACGGCAATGTAAAGCAAATATGATGATTTTGTCACAGCATAAGAATATTGCCTCGTACTGTTATATAGCAATTTGTTGTCACAAGTTTATAGTTTTTCGAAAAATGAACTCAGATTTAAATATTTAAACGTCAAATAAAATATAAAAACCTATTTAACCTTATTCCCAGCATTATTCTTAAACACTGACATAACGTCACAAGAAAATAATTTTAAAAAATCATTGCGAAATTCAAAATTTATATTTATACCAGTATCTCAGAAAATAATAATATTTGTATAAAGTACAGTCATATTTTGAGATAAAATCTTCAATTCAGAGCAAAAAACTGAGCACACAAATATTTATTATTTTATGTACTATGTTGTAAAATTAGTATACTCAAAACAAATAAATATTATCTACCAAGTGCTCTACTCCAGTTTAATATCTTCTTCTTCCTTCTTTATAAATAGGCTTAATGCTTGTTTTACTTCGGTTTTGAGCCTCAATTGACGTTGTCTGACCATCTTTTCCTCGGTCGTCCCAATGATCTCCTTCCATTTGGCGATTTGTCTCTTGCTATTCGTACTATTCTATTTTCTGTCATTCTTTCGAAGTGTTGATTCCATTCCGCTTTTTTCTTTTGGTCCACGCGTTTATTTCCTCTAAACCACATCTCGCTCGTATTTCTTCACTTCTTACTCTTTCTCTTAGAGTTTAGTTTGTTATTTTTCGTAAGACTTTCATTTCTGTTGTTTCTAGCAGTCTTTGTGTTTTCGCTGTATCTGCTCTTGTTTTCGCTATGTACGTCATTATCGGTCTTATTGTTGATTTTTATATCCTCAGTTTCATATCAGTTTAATATCAATGCATAAAATATTATAAAAATTTCGTCATAGTTGTAAATTTATATTAGATAAAACCAAATGTAGAGCATATAGTGAAATCTGAATATCTTAGAATAACGAACGAGAACATTATTGATAAGGAAAAGCCAGGCCCATCGCTAAGAAAGTGAGAAAGCAATTGGCAAAAGCAAAGGGTACTTTGTACTAAAGTAGCCGTACTCTAAAGCATAAGCATGTCATTTTCTACTCTTTTAGTAAGTGATAGATCCGACCGTTACTTGATAAAAATTCATTTTATCTAACAATAAAAGATGTATGCGTTTACAGGTTATAGTTTGTAACTGAATAAGTTAAGGACGGGAGAATTGTTTGTCTCAAGTTGGCCATTCAGAATTATGTCTTTATTTTTTAATTTGCTAATTTCCATAGATTCTACTTTTCATAGAATCTAAAGGTAGCTTCAGGCTTTATTATAAATATACTTTTTTAGGAATGAAAATACGTAAATAGAACCTGGAATATGCATGTAACGTAACCTTTGATCTCTGAGATAAACCCAACTCCTGAACAATGACGCTGATATATGTAGTTAAAATTTTGTACACCTATTTTAACCGTTTATTTCCTTATTATCTATATATGAGTTGTGACCGATATTACAAACTCATTTATTTTTCACAAAGAGACTCTATGTATATTAACTACATTTATTACTATACAAATCTGATCGAAATATTGTCTAAAAGTAAAAATATGTAAAATTAAAATTTTTAATGAAAAGTAAAAGATTAGCCATATTTTATAGGGTTTAAAGATCGGCCAAATCGGCCTTTTTAATGCCAACTATCCTAATTCCGTCTATAAATATTAGAGAAGGGAATATCCAGAGATAGAGATAGGCACTTTACTTAACTTTATCAGACATATGCGGTTAACACAAATGTGACGTATTTCTAGTGCAGGAAACACATTGAGGGCCAAAGGTAGGCAAACAAGAAAAGAAAAACTTAAAATGAGAGGGGACAAAACCAGTCAGCTAAGGGAATCTTTCAACGGTGTTGAGCTTGGATCTGCTATCTACGTATATAATGAACAATATTACGGCTCCTGACTAAAGATCTGAGCACAAAACTAATTCTAAAATTTGGATCAAAAATACAACAATGGCTTGTATTGTCCGGGTATGCCTACACAACAGAAGATTTTTCGTATCATTCAATGGTAAAAATAACAGATGGAAAACGCAGAAGAACGGTCTCCTTTGGGGTAGCGTAATGGTACCTACACTGTATAATATTTACACAACCCATACCAGTAAATACTAGGACTTTTATTATGTAGACGATACATCTATATTTTTGCACAACCAAAAACTTTTGTTGCTGAAGTATAGAAAAATCTAAATCATACTTTAAACACAATAAAAATAGACTATGAATCAATTTTAAGCCAAACCTCAGAAAAAGTCAGATGTCCTGCTTTAATGTCCCTAACAGAGATGCTTTTAAAAATCTAAACATCCAATAGTGTCATGAAATTTTTAAACTCTGGACTTGCTATAAATACCTTGAAGATAGTTTGTATCACACTTAGTCATTCATAGAACATTGTTTAAAACTAAAAGGCAAACTGAGGACCAGAAAAATAATCTCTGCAAACTTGTCAACTAAAAATGAGAAGCATTCTTTCATCCTTAAAACGTAGACGCTTGCACTCTATGCTTCTGCTACCGAATATACCTTGCAAGTATGGATGACACCAACACATATTTAACACGTATATTTAGCTATAAATTAGACAGCCAAATTCAGCGAATATTAAGACACACACACACATCCATACATAAGCTCTACAATATCGTAGCTATCAATTCACCTAATATCCGAAGATAAGTAGCTAGACTGCTAGAGAATAAAAGATACAAAGTCTAGAATCGCAACATCCACTCAACGAATACCAGCTCAATTTATGACTAAAATCGAGAAAAAACTGACCAAAGATTATTGCAAATTTGACACTAACTCCACGTTTATTGATTACATATTACCCCTAAATAGCAAATAAAACATTAAGAAGTATGTAATATTGGTGAACTGGTACATTCTTCTTATATAAATTAAGCATTCTTCCCTCTTTTGTGCAGTACTACCAATTTTTACATAAAAATATCTATTTTTGCACTTAAATATTTATTTTAAGATAACCTATCCAGAATTATATGTCGTACACAGATAAAACCAGAAATAAAATAATAAAGAAGCTGTATACAAGATATCGTAAAACAATGGATTAACTAAAAGTTCTTATTAATCGTATTCTTAAATAAAACGTATAAAGACATATTCATGTTAACAAAATACATTAGGAAATATTCGCATATGAAAAAACGCGTCCAACTTGGTAATGAAATCCTTTTGTATTTATAAAGCTATTTTTAGAATAGCAGGTACCTACCAAAAACAGGTATTTGGTATTATACATATCTATTACATATTGTCAATATGATCGCCAACATTCATAACGGATAGGCACATCAAGAAGAAGAATATTACATATTGTAATGCGTATGAAAAGGAGTCCGTATGAACCGTTTAAAATATATAAAATATATATATCAAGAACGCTGGCCTAAGTGCATAGTTGCCAAACTATCAGAGCTTACTTAAACCGATATACTTATAGTTCCAATATACAGTGAAAAAGATCTAAACGACCCCTATAATATATACACGTGAACTAAGCGAAATACATTTACGATACAGGGGTACTTATGAACTCCAAATTTTGTTTAAGAATTATGAAACTATACATCTTAACGAATCGACAGAGCCAATATTATGGAATGGACAAGTGAGCTCCGTATATCGGTGTCCACTTGACCACGGAGCTCACTTGAACCTGAATTTTAACATGGGCGGAGTTCACTTATATATATATATATATATATATATATATATATATACATATATATATATATATATATGTATATATATATGTATATATATATATATATATATATATATATATATATATCCTGCTAACATTGCAGACTCTGCATTAAGGTTTTGACCATATACAACGGACTCGAGCGATTTATGGACTTATTATACGGAGTCCGTAATGTTTTTCACGTATTTCTTTTAACTGATTGTTATTTTCTACCAAAATTTTGCTAAATGAGAAACTAGAGACCTCTACCTACGGCACAAATGTATTACAAAAATTGTGGGTATTATAGAATAGCTGCAAATCTTAAAACAAAATGAGTCCGTAAAGTCGCTTTTAATTTAGCCATTTGCCGTGGAGGGCGCTTTTATGAGTATACTAAATGTGTATATCACTTGTGTTAAACCATAATATCATATAGACTCGACTCTACTGGCAACACTGTAGCTCGAATATTCTATCTTCCCGCCTAGCACAAATTGCGGACTAAGGTTTTTTACGATCATCTGGTAATGTTATTGTTAATTTTTATGCGTTGAAAATGTATTGATATACAGTGGGTATAAACGAAGATATTCTTTCACAGGTATTTTGTTTCATGTGAAAACACATATTTCTATTTATATATAGAATAAATGGTATATTTTTGTAATTCAGAATATAATTAATTGTTATATAAATAAAAAATTAATATTAATGTCTTCTTCTTTTAGATATAGGGAAATTACCCGTTTTTCTTCGACGGTGCATCTTATTCAGGTGGAATATTATCATTCCATATTTTTCTCGGGGCCTGTGATTCTTTCAATTCTTCTGTGTCTTCTTCTTTTTTGATTAAGGCAAATTACCCGTTTTTCTTCGACGGTGCATCCTATTCAGGTGGAATATTACCATTCCATATTTTTCTTGGAGGAGCTGTGCTTCTTTTAATTCTTCTGTGTCTTCTTCTTTTTTGATATAGGCAAATTACCCGTTTTTCTTCGACGGTGCATCCTATTCAGGTGGGATATTATCATTCCATCTTTTCTTGGAGGACCTGTGCTTCTTTCAATTCTTCTGTGTCTTCTTCTTTTTTGATATAGGCAAATTACCCATTTTTTTTTGTTCGACGGTGCATTCTATCCAGGTGGAATATTGTCATTCCATCTTTTTGTTGGAGGACCTGTGATTCTTTCAATTCTTCTGTGTCTTCTTTATCTTTGATATAGGCAAATTACCCGTTTTTCCTCGACGGTGCATCCTATTCAGGTGGAATATTATCATTCCATCTTTTTCTTGGAGGACCTTTGCTTCTTTCAATTGGAGACTTATCCAAGGCTATTCTAACTTATATGTTTTTTAGCATTCTGCTAATTTACCAATACATTAATATTATTTAGTCTGAATAGGTTTCTTTTTTGAACAGTCGTTTTACTTCCTTAAAAACTCGTCTAATATTATATTAAATATAAGAGATTAAATATTACTGTCTGTCTCCTGTCTGATTTCAGTTGTAGGTATTGTTTATAAATTCTATTGTTTTTATTTGAACTTTTACTTCGATTCTGTTTTTTACATATATATATATATATATATATATATATATATATATATATATATATATATATGTTATCTATTATTTTTGTGATGTATCAGGTATAGTAGGTGTATCGCATCCGATAGCCTCACTCTGTCAAGGGACTTTCCCAAATCGACAAAACATAGGTAGGTTAGTTTATTGTATTCTATACTCTGATATTTGTCTAATTTCAAAGACGGCAACGTTACATGATGTTCTTTGTAACTGTTTGGGTCGAATTTTACACCTGTTCATCATCATCATTCAATATTCGCTTGTCCACTGTTCAACATAGATCTCCCTTATAATTTTCCATTTGTTTCGTTCTTATGTCTTTTGCATCCATGTTCTCCACTCCTCAGGTATTCTTGATGAACTTAACCCTTTATTAAATTTTACGGTTAACTGTTATTATAAGTTATACTCGGTTATACTACCATATTTTATTAGTTCGTTTGCGTTCGGAGTATCAGGAGTACATCATCGGCGAATTTTAGATGACTCAAATATTTTCCGTATATACAAATTCCTTTATTGTCCCAGTCTATAGATTTAAAATTGTCTTTTAACGCTAGAGTAAATAGTTTGGGTGAGATTGTATCCCCTTGTCTGACACCTCTACAAATTCTAATTAATGGAGTTTGCAAATCTCTGTCTAGCTGAATTCTCATAGTGGCGTTTTGATATATATTGTGGATTAACATTCTGTACCGTGAATCTATTTGGCAATTAACTAGCGCTTCTTCCACTGCCCATAGTTATATGCTGTCAAACGCTTTTTCATAGTCAATTAACGCTAGGTATATTGGAAGGTTGTATTCGTTGGTCTTTTCTATCAATATTTTAAGGGTGTGAAGGTGGTCGGTTGTGCTGTACCCCTTTCTAAATCCTGCCTGCTCAACTGGTTGGTATGCATCAAATTTGTTGTTTATACTAAAACAATTTTTAATTGAAGGTGATTACTTGGCAACATCGTACTTAACGAAGCCCTTAACGATAACTTTTCAACGAAATCGTATTGAAATTATCAATTTTACAGAGGCGTACCAAAAAATTTTTAATTATTTATTTAAACACATAAGTAATTACGTAAAAATTAAATCTAAGACCGATTTAATTATTATATTATCATGTCTCTTTTAACAGGTATCTTATAGTTATCTAACAAAGTAAAGTAAAATTTTATTCTTATTAGGGAGTATCTAATACAGAACTTCAAAAAAAAGGTAACTTTGGAAAATACTTATTTTTTTTTTCATTAGACTAAAAACAATCTGCAATTTTAATAACACATCATTATACATCATTCTCTATTTATAGAATTGCTGTGTGCTGTAAACGTTATATTTGTTTTTTTTTTTTAACTTAATTTGAAAGTTTCCTTGTGTTTATTTGTTTATATAAATATGAAAATGTATTATGAAGTTCATATAAATTAAAATAAGGTAAGCTAAACTATTATTAGATGAATGCTAGTGAATGTTTATATAGTAGTACATTTGTTTATTTCAGTAAATTCTCGAAATATGAAATGAAGATGGCACTAACTAGTAAAGAGTTAATAGCTTTGTTGGAAGAAGACTCAGATTGTGAAAATGCTGACTCACTTAATGTGGTTTATTTGCCGCCGAGTTTAGATTAGAAAGTTTCTGATGTAGAACACATTGATCTTCTTCTTCTTCTTCCTTCTAGTATGTAGGCTTTAAAGCCTGTTTCTTTTTCAATATTAGCCTTCTAAATTGTTTGAATTATCCTACCATCTTTTTCTTGGTCTGCCAATACTTCTTCGTCTATTTGGTGACTTATCTCGTGCTATTCGTACTATTCTATCCTCTGCCATTCTACTGATGTGTTCCACTCCTGTTTTCGTTTTGTCACCCATCCATTTATGTCTTCTATATTGCATGATCTTCTTGCTTCTTTCCCTATCTCGCCGTGTATGTTAATATAGGTCTAATTGCTGCTTTATATACTCTTGTTTTTGTGTCTTGTCTTAGGTGTTTGTTCTTAAAGATTGTGTCTTTAAGAGAACCGGCCGCTTTACCTGCTTTTAAGCTTTGCTCTCGTACTTCTTCTTCAACATCTCCGTAACTAGTTATATCTATTTCCAGATATCTAAACTTTGCTTCCGGCTTTATTTCCCATCAATTTCGATTTTACACCGTAGTGGGTATTTAGTGGGTATTTAAATGTTTGTCATACATTTCTACTTTTCTGCTGATATTATCATATTGTATTTCTTAGCTGTTGTATTGAAGATATGTGTTAATCTTTAGAGCTCGTCTTCTGTCTCGGCGATTAATGCGGCGTCGTCTGCATAACATAATATTTGGATTTCTTTGTTCCCCATTCATCAGCCATAACCTTTACGTACTGCTTGTATTATTTCGTCCATTATTATATTAAAGAGAAGTGGGCTTAACGAGTCATTCTGTCTTACTCCGCTTTGTACTGGTATACACTGTGTTAGTTTTCCATTTATCTTTGCCTGTATTCGATTATGGAGGTAGATGCTTTCGATGATTTGTATAATATTGATTGGTATATTTCTTTTATACAGTAAGTGTAAGACGTCTTCGACTTGGATGCGATCGAAAGCCTTTGTCAGGTCTATAAAACATAGATATGCTGGTTTATTGTACTCTATGGCCTTTTCTGTGATTTGTCTTAGTACAAATACGGCATTTACGCAGGATCATCCGGATCTGAATCCTTGTTGTTCATTTGATAAAGTTGTTAGTTTATTGATTTTGTTGGTTAGGACTTTTGTGGTAAGCTTAAGTTCGGTGTTCAGTAGATTTATACCTCTCTAATTGTTGGGGTCTTCTTTACCTCCTTTCTTGAACATTGGTATCATTATGCTGTTTCTCCATGCGTCTGGTATCTTGCAGTGCAATATTAGTTTTTGTATAAGCTTTGTCATCTGTAGGGTCATACTTTCTCCTCTGTATTTTAGAAACTCGTTGGTTATTCCGTCTGGTCCTGGTGACTTTCTATTTTTGAGTGAATTTATGACTATTTCTACTTTCTGAAAACTGATTTGTATTTCGTGTCTTAATTCGGCTACGTTATTGTGTTTATTATTATTTTCCTTTACTTTAAACAGTTTCGTCGGGTATCTTTCCCATTCGTTTGTTGGTATATTATTGTATTCCTTGAAGATATTGATGATAATATTATTTGTGAAGAATCAATAAAATCGGATATTGCAGGTACATATGAAATACAAGTGATTGGGAATTCTGACGACTCTGATTATGATATTCTTCTGAACCGCAGATAAAACGACCAAAGAAAAAACCAGGCAAAAATAGTAAATCCAAATTTATCTCAAATTGTAATAACGGATATTCATTCGTGCTCAGTAGTAATTCAACATCAGTCTGATTGATATTTAGACAATATAAAAGCCAACCATAGTAGGCAAGTCATATATTGAAGTTTTTTTACTCTTTTTGATAAAAAAGTAATTGAGAATAACCGTCACAATTTTGAAATGAATAACATAGATTTAAATAAAATTATTAGCATATGTATATTTTCTGGTTTACACTTTACTTTAATTTGATATGCATTGATCAAAGGATGAGGATAAAGAAGTGCATATTATAAGAGAAAGTGAAGAAACCGCTACATCAGTGTCACTTAGTACATGGACGTCAATCTAAATTTGCTTTACCAGATGAAACCAGATTCGACAATATTGGCCATATCACAAAAAGAGACGATAGTGCAAAAATCTAGGATGTACAAAAGTAATACTATTTATTTATGTAAAAAGTTTAGAATACATCTACACCCCGAATGTTTCGAAAATTTTCACCTTAACATTTAATTTACGTTTAAGATACAATATGTTCCTTTATTAAAAATTGTACTGTTTTCCTTGAAAATGAGAAAAAAAAAATTTTTTGGTTGTGAATCAGTCCTAATTTATGTGTTTTTAATCGAATCTAATAAATTTATTGTCAAATTTCTCTTTGTATATTGAGCGTCCGTTAAGGGTTTAATACTATATAAAGAATACACTGGCCTCAAATTTACTTTACTTACTTTAAAACTATTTTAAAGTTAATAATAAAGTCCATTTAATAAATATATTCCCAATAACACACTACGCTTATGCACAAATGTTTATAATCTGGAAGGAATAAACTAAGATATCATATTTCTCTCATTAACATTCTTTCTAAGAACGTACACATATATATATATATATATATATATATATATATATATATATATATATATATATATATATATATATATATATATATAGACCAGCAAAATATTGATAAGTTTTACCGATGTTTCAAACTATTCGTTGAACTTGTCTCACTATACACTCGTGAATCGCATGAATTTATATTATTACGGGGGCAAATTTATCTTACATTGGTAACAAATTTACATACTTACATGGGCGAAGCATACACAATAAAAATGACCCCGGTAAGAATTTACTAATGAAATTTTACATGGTTGCCGCTACCGTTTAGTTCAATTTGTAGATTAGTCACCTTTAATTGAAAATTGTTCGACTATAGTCTAGTTGTGATCACCTGAGTGAAAGTTTTATAGATTTGTGACAAGAGAGATATTGGTCTATAGTTAGCTAATTTTGATCTATTTCCTTTCTTATATATCAGACCTGTATGTGCCTTGTTCCACTCTTGCGGTATTTGTCCTTCAAACAAGCATTTATTGAAAAGTATCTTTAGGCAGTCTTTTATCTTTTCCCCTCTTTCTTTTATCCATCTCTATGATTTTATTTCTTCCTAGGTGGGACTTGATAGAAGTTTCTGTTTTCTTCTATAATCTTCTCGATTCGTTCTTCTTGATGCCGTTTAAGATCCTGTTTTATATGTCTTTTTATTTCTGTATTAAGGGTTTTGTATTCAGTTGTATTTCTTTTATTTTCTTGTAGTAGGCTTCTCCGTTGTTGTAGCATGTCTAAAGATATGGTACTTAGTTTTGATTTTTGTCTGATTTTGCTGGTGCTACTTCTAAGCTAGTCTTTAGAAGTTATTCAGTGATAGCTTTGTTTAGTTGATCTAGATTTAGGTCTTCTTTAGGCTTTAGTTCTTCAGCTGTTCTTAGTTTGTTTTGGTATTGTTCTTTAATCTCCTTTAATTTTTCTGGGTGGACTTTTTTCTTAGAGTGCACATATTGTCTTCGATCTTTTTTGTGTTTAATACTTATTTTAGCCCGTATCACTCTGTGATCACTACCAGTAGATATTGAGTTTATTACTATGACGTCTTCGAAAATGTTCTTTTTGTTTGTTAGTATGTAGTCAATTTCATTTTTAGTGTTCCTATCTGGCGACATCCACGTCCATTTCCTATCTGATTTTTTCTTGAAGAAAGAGTTCATGGCAAATAATTTGTTGTTTTCTAGATAGTTTCCCAATAGATCTCCTCTTTCATTTCGTAGTCCATGTCCAAATTCTCCAATAGTTTTCATTTTCTTCTAGTTTTTTGCCCATTTTTGCATTAAAATCGCCCATTATAATCGAGTAGGTAGTGTTTCGATACGTGTACTGTGAGGTGTTCATAGAATTCTTCCATTTCTTCGTCTGTGTGTGTGTAGATATTGGCGCATAAATTTGAATTATTTTTTAAATGACCTTTTCACTGATATTTATGATTAATAAAGCGAGTCTTTCTGTTATTCCTACGTATTTCTCAATTTTATGACCGTATTTTTTCGAAGTCAGAAAACCAACTCCATCTAGACGTTCGTTTTCTCTTCCTTTAAAATACAATATGTTTCCGGACTATAGCGAGATGCAGTTTTCACCTTTTCTTTTTACCTCCGCTAGTCCGATTATGTCCCATTGCAGGTGTTTAACTTCTTCCTCTAATTTATAGAGTTTCTCATCTTTAGACAAAGATCTTACATTGAAAGTTGAGATATACATTTTTGTTGTCTGTATTGACGAACTATTGTCTTCCCCAGATCCGATGAGACTGACCTTATAAGGTGTAGGATTTGCCACAATGTGAACCACTTACCTGGGGACCAGTTCCGTTCGAGTTTGTATTCGCCATTTGAGAAGGGAGGTGTTGACCATAAAACCCCACGCTGGTCAGACGGGTTGGTGAGTGTATATTCAGCCGCCCACTCTGGGTCAGACGCTGTTCGTAGCCGTCCTCTCTGGATCAGACGCTACTGATTAGAAATATCACCACAACGGCAGTCAGGCTTCATCCGTGACCCTGGACAAGGGATCCTGAGCAGGTACTAGTTTCCCGGGTCAAGAAACACCTGGAATCTGTGGAGGGCAGGGAATAATTCATTCTCCCTGATAGGACTGTCTAAGGAGTTCCTACCCACTACCCACTTAAATGTTATTAAGAAGTTATTATTTTTGCTTTGTTTTTTTGTGTACTATAATATAGCTGGTATTTAACTAGATATGACATAAAAAAGTTATATAGTGCAAATCCGAGAGGCGACTGTGAGTGTCACTTCTTCTCGATGGTGACAATATTTAACCTTTAAATAACCTCCCAAATCGATATAGAATTTAATTTATAGCAAAATGTGTTATACAAACTTTTCTCATTAAGTGAATGTTTTCCAAGATATTCACACTTGAAATAATTTTTGATTTCCTACCTAAACAACGCATGTTTTGGGTAGGTATTCAAAAATTATTCCTAAATAGTACATTTTAACAAAAAGCCATCCGAATTAAAAAATAACCTATCAAAATATTAAATCAAACGGTTTTTTATAATACTCCAACTGTTTTAAAAAGTATTTAACGACATAGGATAACACATGAGTTATTAACGAAAAACACGATTATCCCATTAAATAACGAAAAAAGAAGAAATTCAGTTATAAGCTGTTTCACAAAAACAAAAATTAATCCTATTTCACGTAAAATTAGCTTTATTTATGTATTAACAACATATCGTTGTTTTTCTGACTTTTTGTGTGACTATTTGTCCATAAAATTGTACAATTTTTAGTGGCAATAAAGCATATTTTTATTGTATTGTAAATTTATATAGAAAGTTGTTTTACATGTAATAAATAAATTTTATTTTGTCTTATTTTTTCGTTAATGGTATTGTGTATATTTGAATATAAAAATAATTTGCCATTTTAAAATTTCATTTTTCAATTTTTTTTCAAATATACCAAACTGTATTTAAATATTTTAAGCTTTATTTAAATTGTCCCGCCAAAATTAGATTTTGAAATTCCCGCTTGAATTAGTTCCGATACAAATCTCTTGGAGCGCTGAATTTCATATCTAACTAAAGTATTGTAACATGTATGTATGTATAACATGTAAAAATGTTTCGTTTGCACTTTAAACAAGCAACAAAGTTTATGTTACTAAGTAATTAAGAAGGGAAATACCAAACACAAATATAAATTTTATCTTATTTGAACTTGGAATAATACCTTTAATCTATGTAACTTTTAAAGACTTCTTATATAGTTGTTGTTCTGTTCTTTAAAACAAGATTACAGTATATAGCACTAAGATTTTCTATGTCTTCTCTTTTGTTTAAGGTGTTTTTCTATGTAGTTTTAATTAAACACATTTCTAGAAACAGTCTTTTGTTGTAATTTCTTTCCCTTCTCATTATGTCTGCTTGATCATAGTTAGGCGTATGGGCTATAGCCCATCATAATAGAATGTTCACTTAATGCACAGACTTGGACTTCATTGCTTCATTATTCAGATTAATGTTACTCTTGTGCGAAGGTAATCTTCCGGACAAATTTCTGGATGTCTTAATCTGAATAAAGTCCAAGCCTGTGCATTAATTGAACATTCTATTACGATGGGCCATACGCCTAACTATGATCAAGCAGAAATATTGAGAAGGAAAAGAAATTACAACAAAAGACTGATTCTAGAAATGTGTTTAATTAAAACTACACAAAACACCTTAAACATAAGAGAAGACATTATATATATATATATATATATATATATATATATATATATATATATATATATATATATATATATATATTTATTGTGTGTGTGCTTGTGATATGCGGGAGCTCTATGTAATTTCTATAGTTCTCCGGGTTTGACTTCGCTTTATTTTGGCAAGGTTACTTCGCAAGAAGTGACTGAGAAATTGACATAAATACATAAACCAAATGTATTACATATACGAAGGTGTTCTTATAGATTTAAAATGAACTCTAATTTTTAAACTAAATTAAATTAATTTTTATTAGAAAGAAAAAAATTATAGCTTTTATTTTTAATTATATTTGAACAAGTAAAGTCTCAAAATGTCTCAAGGAAAAAAAGTACAAGAAACAAACAGAATGAAGAAGATGTGGAAATAAAAACACAAGCTGTACAAGAGGAGAGTTTAGTCCAAGTTCCACAAGATACTGTAGAAATGAATCAAGAAAGAGAGGAAAATGTCAATATAGTGTCGTACGGCCGTAGCATCCTCTCCGTTATCCGGAGTTCCCGGACGCTCAGCGGCCGCCGCTCTTGAAAATGATCTCGTATTACGATGATCCATCTTCGTATAGGAGTTAGTACATATACCAGCTTATTCGTGTAAGAAGTTCTATCGAGCCTCTGCAACAAGCGAGGTGACACTGGCAAACAGAACTCTCTAACAGTTAGAAATTTCTTACAATGATAAATATATTTCTTACAACGACAATATGTGTTAGAGTTCTGTAGCGTGGTATATGCCTCAAAATTGCAGAGATGTCGGTTTCCTTCTTATCAGGAATCGCCGCGTTCTGTCTCCTAGAAAGAGGCACAAAAATGCCCGTTGTATCGGCTCTGGAATAGCCCGTCGCTTTGTACACTACCTTTCGCACTATCAGTTTTACCAGTGTTTACTAATTACTGAAAATGCATAAGGTTCAAAAGTGTCGAAGCGTCGTAGTAGCTTGACTCGGAGCGGTGAAATCGAATGTAAGTCTCCGTCGAGACTTCTCCTTGTTTTTACCGTCGTTGTCCGTTAAATCGTCGGTGTCAGTTCGACGCAATTTGTAATAGTTCTAAAACTAATGTTTTTCTATTTCAAAAAGCGTATGTTTCTGACAGGGAGCGATTCTACAGCTGATACTCGGCTTTTCGTGCACTGTGGTATAATAGCAGACGACGAATAATGCCTTAGGATATCTTCGACGTCTGGGTTGGAAATAATCGCTGATCTTCGAAGTCGGTGCAATCGTTTTTTTTTTATTCGACGTAAGGACGACTTTGGTTATTTGGATTAATAATGAAACAACAGTTTTACTAGGAAGCACCACTAACCAACAAGGTCTAGTAGGGCTCGAAGTGTCTGACGACTGAAGTCCCGATCAAGCAAGCAAGCAATTTGATTGAACCCAGCCTATGAGAAATGTTCACCCAGGTAGTACGATCGGGTGTAACAATTCATTGGAGCAAGGTGTTTTAATTCGTGTTTAAAAACAAGAATCACCCCACCGTGCTCCAATGCTCTAGACCATCCCTTTCCCCCCTATAGCAATCTGATTCGCTATAGAGGCACAACAATCAGCCAAGTGTTCTTCATGTGGAGGTCCTGGGTAATTGAACCCCAACATGGTTTCCTAACCGTATGTGAAAACTCAGGACAGCGCATCTCCGCTTTATTCCTGTTTATCTTAATGTAGCTTATCCGCGAACTAAAATTGCTTACTTGGGCCTCAAGTCTCCGCTCTGAGTCCCGGCTCAGTTCGGCGACTTGGTGCTCAAGGGGGTTGGGCCCTACGTGCCCGGGTTTTGGGGATTTTGTTAATTTTTTTAGTGGCCGAAGCCGGTTTATGTTAGTGTTTTTTGATTTTTTTGGTGGCCGAAGCCGTTTTTTGTGTTTTTTGTGATTTTTTTTTGTAGTCCCGATCGGAAGGTGCGCTGCTCTTTTATACGTTTAGTAATTGAGAACTCGCAGCGCTCTTCCGCCGAGCGGCCAATGACAGCGAAGTTAATAACGAGCGCTGTGATTGGCCGGCCAAAGTAACAATCTTTTGTCGAGATTGTGTATTTTGGCGACAATAGCAGCTTTTATGTTATTAATGATGCAGATGAACAAGACAATGGAAGAGAATACGAAAAAATGGAACAGAAAGAGAAGAGAATTCAAAAGAAGTCAAAGAAGACATGAAAAAAATGGAACGGAAATTGGAAGAGAATTCAAAAGAATTGGGATTAAATTATCTGGTAATATAAAAAATTTGCATCCTAGAGTATACATAAATAGTTTAAAACATAAATTAAGATTAGTAAATAATATTAAAGATTATATTAGAATGACATTAAGTGACAATGCAGCAACTTGGTTTGCCAGTATTGAGAATGATTTGGATAATTTTCAAACATTTGAAAATAAATTTTTAAATTATTATTGGGATGAATTAGAGCAAGCTAGATTTAGGGAAGTTCTCTATTTTGGAAAGTTTAATCATAATTTAAGATCAAATATGGTAGATTATGCATTAAAACTGATAACGGTTGCAAAATATTTAGAACCACCATTTAGAGAGGATGAAACAGTTTTAAATGTATCAAGACATTTTGATGCTAAGGTTGTAAAAACAGTAACTGTGCAAAATATTCAAATAATAGATAGTTTTATTAATTTTATTCAAAGAATACAAAGAGGTAATATGACAAGTAATACTGATAACAATGATATTAGAATGCATAATAATAATAATAGAAAAAACAATAATAACTTTTAATATAATAAGAATAATAATCAACAATATAGACAATCATATAATAATAATCAAAATAGACAAAATTTTAATAATAATACTAGTTACAATAGACAACATGTCCGGAGGAATAGAAGCTGCGAAGATAGTGAACGAAATAGTACAAGGCAGGAAAATATGAGTAGAAGTCATAGTAGTGAAAGACACAGGACATTAGATCCAAGTGGTCAGACACAATCTGACAATTCTAACAATCCAAATTTTGTGCTGTAAACTTTCTGACTTACAAGTTGGGCCATTGTCATTATGAAAAACCTTCTGAATTTATTTCTTTAGATGAAAATAAAATTATTGAATCTATTAATTTAATTTATATAAATGCTATGGCCAAAAATAAAATGATTAAGGTTATGATAGATACTGGTTCAGAAAGTACTTCAGTCTCGGAAAATTTTATTTTTAATAAATTAAAATTATCAGATATAATAAAGATTCCAAAAATTAAAAGTGTTGGTGCAAATAACAAGAAGTTGGGTAAAATTGATAAACTAGCCAATTTTAAAATTAATATTATTAATAAAGAAATTAATATGCAAGGATTTGTTGTCAAGGATTTATGTGTTGATATATTAATAGGAAATGACAAATTGGAAAAGAACAAAGTGAAGATAGATATTGAAGAAAAAGTTGTAACTTTGGAAGGGCAAATAATTAAGTTTTTGCAGAAAGATGAGGTGGAAGAAGAAATAAAAATTGATAGGATATTAAAAGAAAGTAATGATGTTTATGAAGAAGAAATGTATTTTGATGATAGGGAGATGTCCCAAAAGAATGTAAAGAATAATTGTAATGAATATTTAAGGAATGGAAATTTTAAGCAGATGGATGCCTACGAGGTGGAGTGCGTAAAACTGGAAGCAAGGAATAATGATTGCAAAATAAAAAATAATTCTATTTGTAAAGAAGAAGATATGATAAAAGTTTTAAGTTGCCCTGAAGAATATAAATCAATAGTCGTTTCCATATCGCAGCAACACAAGGGACTTGTCAATAAATAAAATAGAATTGCACAAAATTATATCCATAGTATAAACGTTAAAGAAGAAAAAGATTTTAAAACAAAATCATACCCAATACCATATAAATACAGAGAAGAAGTACATAGAACGATTAATAATATGTTAGAAGATGGAATCATTGAGAAGGCAGATACACGTTTCATAAACCCTATAGTGGTAGTACGTAAAAGATCAGGTGAAATTAGGCTATGTGTGGATGCAAGGAATATTAACAAGATCACTGAAAAGCAATTTGAAGCACCAATGAGTATAGATGGAATACTAGGAAGAATAACAGAAATGTCATTTTTCACTAAAATCGATTTACAGCATAGTTTTTGGTTAATACCTCTAAAGAAAAAGTAGACAGTATACAGGATTTCAGATAGATAGAATAGTATATCAATTCAAAGTAGTACCATTTGGACTTCAATCATCTTGCAGTGCTCTATGCAGATGCCTTCATGATATTTTGGATCAATATGAACAATTTGTAATTCACCACATTGATGATATGTTAATTTTTTCTAAAACGGCTGAAGAGCATGAAAAACACCTAAAAAATAATAATCAACAGATTAGACAAAGTTGGACTAAAAATAAATCAAGAAAAATGTATATTTTTCCAAAAAGAAGTAATGTATGTAGGTTATTAAATTTAATACTAAGGGAATAGAAATGGATCCAGAACGGGCACAGGTTATTCAGGAATATAAAACACTACATAATTTAAGAACTTTAAGAGGATTTATTCGAATAATTAATTATTATAAAAGGATGATACCAGATCTAAGTATAAAATAAATTCCATTACTTGAACTGTTGAGAAAAGGTGTAAAATGGAAATGGGATCAACGAAGGGAACTAGCATTCCAAGAAATCAAAAACATTTTTCTGTCAAATTTAAAAATATTCCATCCTGACTACACAAAGCCATTCATATTAAGAACAGATGCCTCAATAGAGAGATTATCAGGGGTATTACTACAAATACATGATGGGGACGAATACCCGATACAATTCATCTCAAGAATTACAAAGCCACATGAGAAAGGTTATTCAGTATCAGAACTAGAACTAGCAAGTATCATACATTGTATCACAAAATTAAGATTTTATTTGTTGGGTAATGAATTTACTATAGAAACAGATCACCAAGCTTTAACATCTATATTGAATAACAAATATGGAAACAGTCGAGTATACCGTTAAAGCCTAATACTGAGTGAATACAGTTTTGAAATTAAATACATTTCTGGAAAATTAAACATAGTGGCAGATGCTTTGTCAAGGTTAGATAATACATCACAAAAAGGGCAGCGAACAATAAAAATTGGATTAAATCAGTTAGTAGGAAACACTGGATTATATTCTAAAGAAGAAATCATAAGAGATCAGATCAATTTGAGTGAAAAACAAAAAGTTCTTAAGAAGCATGGGGTGTACTATAAGATAATTAATGGCTTAGAGGTATATGTAATAAGTAGAACTTTGGCAAGAAAGATATTGAAAGATCTACATAAAAGTTACATGCATATTAGTTCAAGAAAACTATGGATGTTATTTAGAGATAATTATTTTGCAAAGAATGACATAAGTATAGCAAAAGAAATTACTACCCAATGCCAAATATTTCAAATTAACAAAGGAAAGAATTTCAAAAACCAGAACACGTATAAATCCAATGTTGCATATGAAAAACTAAATATAGTTGCCATGGATTTCATCTCAAATTTAGTTCCCAGTCCAACAGGAAATAAACATAGATAGTTGATTTATACACAAAATTTGTTAAACTATATCCATGCTCAAGAACAAATATTAAAACATTGAAATTATATATTAATCAATTTTTCGAAGAAATAGGACCATTTAAAAATTGCATAATAGATAACGCTACATATTTTAACAACCAAAAATTTCGGGCATTTTGTGAGAAAAGGGGATTAACATTCATTTTACAAGTATCAAACATCCTCAAGCGAATCCTACAGAAAGGTATATTAAAGAAGTTATAAAATATTTAAGGATACTATGCCAGATGGCAAGGACATATCAAACAAGTTGAATATTTTTTAAATAATACACATAATTTAAATACAGAGGAAGTACCAGAATATTTAATGTTTGGACATATAGCAGAAAATGAATCAGTGAATATAACCAAGAAATGTTCGAACAAGTAATGCAGAGAGTAAACAGAAGAATTCAAAGAAAAGCTAAAAAATATATCAGAAGACAAAATCGAATAATTAAAAAACCAATCACATTTAAAAAAGGAGAAAAAGTTTTAATTCGTTCACTTAGACAAGGTACTTTGAGAGAAAACCGTTGTAAGAAATTACAACCAATGTTTGAAGGTCCATACAGAATCGAAAATCAGAATGGACAAAACAGTTATGTGTTGATAGATGCAGACAATAGAATTAGAGGGATATTTCATATTAATGACATTTTCAAATATCATGAAGATATTGAATAATGTTTTCTATACCTTTAACACTGATAGCATTACAAACAGTTCACTGATGTGTTGAGACAGTCAGACTTGATTTGTTGAATAAGACAGATGGTATCATTTAACATCAATTTTTTTTTGGTATTTGAGCAGGTGTTGAATTTGTCCTTTTGTTGGGTCCTAAAAACTATAATTTTAATTAGAGTTAAGTATAAAATCACTTCTCATATAATTTATAATATAATTTTAATTGGGGTTATGCATAAGATTAATTTTGTAAATATTTTTCTAAAGACATATTAAAAATGTAGAACTTACCATTTAAATGTAGAAACATTATATATCCTCTTTGTAACATATCTCTTTTGTAAACACTATTTCCCAATTGATATGAAATTTTGGCAATTTGACAGTTGAAATGTAAACATAGGCGCAGTATAAGGTAATTTTAGATAGAAAATTAAATTATTTAATTATATTAATTATTAATATATTTACGAATGTGTGTGGATAAGAAAATTAATATTTAAAAAAATAATAAAGGAATTATTTATTTTAAAATTAATTTTGGGGTATTGGAATAATAATAGATATACAAGAAATTAGCATAGTAATATTATGATGTTTAATTAATAAACTTACTTAAATAGTGGTTAAAGAAATAACTTATAAGTTATATACTAGCGAATATTATTAAAAAATAATTATATGAGGATAATATATTTTTAAGAATTTAACATAATAATAAATGTTGTTTAAAGTTTAGATAGGTTGTTTTAAATTTATATTGTTTATATTAGATATATATATATATATATATATATATATATATATATATATACATATATATATATATATATATATCGGAAAAAGGAGTACGACCGTCAATCCAATATATATATAAGGATCACTCAGACGAGTGGTGGGTTCTTATATCGGTCTCTAGGTGGAGAAATAAAAGACAAAGTTGATAGGCTACTTTATCTATTTTGAAGACGTTTCGCTTTCGAGTTTTGAAAGCATCATCAGTTCATCTAAAAAATTATTATAATATGAGAACCACACAATCATGGAAACGATGTTAATTGTTACCTTAAAAAGATATGTAGCAGTCAATGTTATTAACAAATATGTGAATGAAACTAAGTAAATGGACATAGTACGCTGATCTTGTATAAACAGTTAAGCAACTAACAACATATATGAACTTGTACAAAAATTAGCACAGCAATTGACCATGTGGTCCAAAATAAATTCAATGTTATTTAATGTTAATAAGTGAGAAAGAACCAAGAAAATCATAAATAACCTCCAACTATTTAATGGATATTAAACTTTGATTTTAACTTTAGGTAGCATTATAAGTAATATTAATAAAATTCTAAAAAATAGTGAATATGAAGTTACCGATCAAAGCCCTATGGATGTCGCCGTGAAAATGGCGTTAGATGAAACAGGAACGAACTAAACCGCAAAAAGACAGCCAACCTTGAGGTCAAAATTACTTTTGACAGATCAACAAGGTGTAAATACCAACCCAAAATTTTGGGCGGTTAATTTAATTTTAACTGAGTCTGGATGACTACCAGGTTGCAAAGGACACAACAGTGAAAAAAGTTGGTAGTGTAAACACAACTCCCCTCACTAACCGGCCCAAATTTACAAACCGGAGATTTTCATTCAAACTCATAATAATGTAATGACGTTAATCATGTGGCAAGTTAAATAGCCAGGTGGTTAACGATATTATAATTTCCAAACAGCCCAAGGTTCAATATACTTGGAGCTGTGATTTGTAAAGGATTCTATGAATCAATTACAATGTTTGTATTATTTTATATATAATTTGAAACACTAATCAAAGAAATTAGTGTAATGAAATGCAATATGGGTTGCATATGTAATAGTAAAATTAAGTTTTTACTTTTTCAAATATACCGCCCATAAAATAGTGGGTTGGTACTCTTAACCTTGCTGTTCTGTCGAAGAATTTTCGACCTCAGGGCTGGCTGTCTGTTCATGTCATTGTCTCGGTATCTTTCAATTAACGCCATTTCAACTGCAACAGGTGCTAAGCATACAGTGGTAACTTCACTTTATTTTTTTTATATATATTTTTTATGACTTAATGTAGATAACTTAAATAATGCTACCAAAAGTTAAGATGAAGTCATAAAATAATTCTTTCATAGTTGGAAGTGAATCGATGATTTACTTAGTTCTTTTTCACTAGTTAATATTATATAAAATATTATATGAAGATTAGACCATGTGTTCTGTTGCTTTGCTAATTTTTATTAAGTCTCTAAATGTTGTTAGTTATTTAATTGTTTATACAATATCACCATATGATGTCCATTTATCTGAGTTTTTGTACTAACTTTTTAATACCATTGACAACTACATGTCTTTTTAAAGGTAACTATGTAGCATCTTCTTCATGAATATGTGGTTCTCATAATGTAAAATTTTTAGATGAACTGATGATGCTATCAGAATTCGATAGCGAAACGTCTTCAAAATAAATGAAGTAGTATCAACTTTGTCTTTTATTTCTCCACCTAGTAGACCGATATTTGAACCCACCACTCGTCTGAATGATC
The DNA here is from genome assembly GCA_918026665.1 of Diabrotica balteata. NCBI lineage: Eukaryota > Metazoa > Arthropoda > Insecta > Coleoptera > Chrysomelidae > Diabrotica > Diabrotica balteata. The sequence goes on along the minus strand of OU898280.1, from coordinate 71,872,883 downwards.
CTTATTATATATTGGATAGACGGTCGTACTCCTTGTTGCGATATATATATATATATATATATATATATATATATATATATATATATATATATTAAAGATAATTTAAAAAAATACTTAAAAACTAATTCTTTGAGAACCGCGATAAAACCCTATACTCATATTTTATTTTAAACACTCTGCTCATATACAAACAAAACATCATAACAATTTATATATATATATATATATATATATATATATATATTATTTTATTTGATTTCCTTTTTTTGCAACCAGATGTAACCTACTGTATTCTTTCGAGGAATGGAAATCGAAATGTCAAAATAAACTTATTTTAAGTAAAATTGTGGCTCATTCCCAATCCAAATAGTAAATTGCATAATCTATTTTAGGAAGAGGAACTTTGGCCAGTGATATTCTGAGAGTGTTCAATCATTTTAAAGTACTGGAGCAAACACGTTTACAACTTGTCGAGATTAGTACAAAATTAAGTGAAATTCAAGCTAAAAAATTGTGTAGTCAAACTTATGTGATCGATGAGAATAAGCCCATTTACAGAACTGGTAGTGTATCTAATTTATACCTTAGCTATGTAAAATATTTAATGGGAACAAACCTTTTTTTCTAAATAATAAATGCATGTTTTTCCGTATCATTTACAGTGGGAATAGTATTAAGATAATTTTACTGTCAGGATAGGATAAAATTTTGTTTCTAAAGACTTCTACTTTTTAGGTACCATTTAATCTAAGGAGGTTGCTAATCATCACAGTTATTTTCACTTTTGAAATTGCAGCTCTGAACAAGTCGACGGAACTGCAATTATACCACTTTCTCAGATTGTTGAGCCAGGAAATGTGTCTTCTTCCAATACTTCGTTTTTCCTGTACTTTTCCCTGCATTATGGTTTGTAGCAACACATATTTATCCCCTCTCATAACGTGGCCGAGATATTGTAACCTTATCTTAATTGTATTCATGATTTCCATTTCCTTTGTCATTTTTCTGAGGACCTCAACATTTGTAATTTGGTCTATCCAACTTATTTTTAATATTCTTCGGTAGGTCCACATCTCGAATGCTTCAAGTCGATCGCTCACCTCTTTCTTTAAGATCCAGCCCTCCACCCTATACTGCAGCACTGAAAACACATATGAACGTAATATTCTTATTTTGAGTTGCAAACTAAAGTCTCTACTGCATAATAATAATCTCTACTTTTCTCATCTTATTAAATGTTGCTCTAGCTTGTCCAATTCTCGTTTTTATTTCTTCTGTATACTCGTTATTTTCTTTAATAATTGTACCAAGATATCTGCATTTTTTTACTTTTTCTATTGGAACCCCTCTTATGTTTAAAATGTCTTGTTGTGTTTTGGAAATTGTCATAAATTTTGTTTTATTAGCATTAAGCGTAGTCCGCTTTTCTCATTATCATTTACTACATTATCTAAAAGAAGTAGTAGGTCTGTAGAGAATTTTCTTTTCAGGTCTGGTCGTGTCAGGTATTCTCAAGTTAGAGTTAATTTCGTGTAGTGTAAAATATATCTGAAATGAGGTTGAATGCTCGAATAAATGAACTTTGAAAATAAGGCTATTATCGAGCACAAGTTAATTAAATCTAGCCCAAGTACTTTCGCTTAAAATAGCATCTTTAGGGGAATTTCGTCAAAATAAGAACTATCCGGCAAGCGTAGATTGTGGAAACATTAAAAATAACATAAATTATACAAAACACTACACTAAAACGAGGACAAACAGTTTAAAATTACTTCTACGCTACATTCTCTGTCAGTATCTGGATGGATAATGAGAGAGATAATAATAATAATAAGATAATAATAATAATAAGATAATAATAATAAGATAATAATAATAAGATTATCCATCCAGATACTGACAGAGAATGTAGCGTAGAAGTAATTTTAAACTGCTTGTCCTCGTTTTAGTGTAGTGTTTTGTATAATTTATGTTATTTTTAATGTTTCCACAATCTACGCTTGCCGGATAGTTCTTATTTTGACGAAATGCCCCTGAAGATGCTATTTTAAGCGAAAGTACTTGGGCTAGATTTAATTAACTTGTGCTCGATAATAGCCTTATTTTCAAAGTTTAAAATATATCTGATATAATTTAAGTAATGTAAGTAGTTTTTATATTACTAACTAGCAAAACACAATAATTTGTTTAACAAACAAATATTGTTGTCTTTTCAAATAAAACTGGTTTATTCACATTATGTATATTACATAAGATAGAAGTGACACCCAAGTGATAGAAATCCGAAAACCCATTATAAATTATTATATTTTTCAATTATTTTGTACTATTATATGGGATAGCAACATAAACAAAGGAACAAAATTTCAATATATGTACTTGAAACAACTTAGGATAGGATGAATAAACGATCACTACACCTTTACAGGGTAAATCAATTAGGAATGTGTTGGTGCACCTCGACGGCAACACTTGTGGATGCGCCTGGGTTCGCTTGTGATTATGTGGTCAATAAGCTTTGGGGTATCTCGTTCCATGTACTAATTAACTTTAACCGAAGGGCTACCAAAGTTTGTGGAGGATGCTTTAAATTAAAAAGTCTACAACCCATCACATCACATCAAAACGCATGTTCCACATCTGTTCAAATGCTGATAAATCTGAGGATCTAGGAAGCCATAGTAAAAGATTGACTCTAAGCCTGTTCAAAGAAGTCCAATATCTAGCAATGTGTGGCCTTGCGTTATTGTGCTGAAAAATTGGATAATGAAGCATCTGAAGGTTTGGTATGAGATGAGATTCCAGAATTTTTTGTACATATCGCTGAGCTGTCATGTTCCCTCTGACGGGGATTAGAGGTGATCTTGAACCATAAGTGATGACATCTGACACTGTACCTCCAAATTGTTCGCATCCCAATTGATCTTCACGTTCTGCAAACCATTGAGTTAAAATAGACTTGGTAGTGGAAAAGCGATCTCTTGGATATATGTATCTCTATCTCCTTAGGAGACGGTGTTGCTGCTCAGGTGTTCTTCGGTGCCGCCCTATACTACTCGATAGTGTTCGGCTTTCTTGAGTCATGCCTGATAACATCTTAACCCAGTACCCAAACTTCTGTGAACCCTGTTCGCAATTTCCCGAAAAGAAAGTCCGGCTTCTCTTAGGTCAACTATCCACTCACTATCAAACTCACTCAGTTAATGGAAATGTGCATGTCTTTATACTATAGGTATTTTAAACGACTTTCAAACCTTTCTAAGATCTTCAAAATGAATTTTGATTGGTAGGTACTAAACTTAGAAGTTAAAATTTTAGTGGTTTGCGGATTTTGAATAAAGAATGAATAAAAACGAAAATATAAACTTATATGACTGAAATTCTAATCATTTATTATTTTTGCCAAAATAAGCAATGCCAAAAATTATGAAAATATCTGAAACAATATTAGAATTGCCTAAAACATTAATCAGAAACATAGCAAGTACATACAAGACAGTAAGAGGACAAGTACAAGTAGGAGGCCAAAGATCTAATGAATTCAAAATAAACAAAGGAATAAAACAGGAAGATAGTTTAAGCGCATTGTTATTTGTCGTAAAAATGGACAGCACTATAAAGAACCTCAAAGCTAAAGAAGAACATCACAGAATAATTGGATACAGGAACTTTTAACCAATAAAATTGCAGAGTTTACTCTAGGTAGATGATGTTGTACTGGTAGTGAACAATACAAATAATATACAAAGGCTGGTGACCTGAAGAAATACTAAAATGAAAATAAAGTGAATATAAATAAAACAAAAACGATGATAGTTAATCAAACGGAAGTCCAAAACCATAAGTAGATTAAATTTAATATAATAATATTAGAAAAATATCAACGTGTGACTATCTACTATAAACGTAGAACTAACCAATAGAGAAAATAAATCTACACGATTACACTACACAATTAATAAAACAATATTAGGACATACATATGGAAAACTGAAATTCAAGAGAAGAATTCACAATACAATAACAGTGCCAATAATAACATGTAAGCGAAAACTGTACAATTCAGAAAATGGAAACGACAGGATAAGAAATTAATAGAATAGGAGGAATAAACGGTCAACTATTGAAATGTTGAAGGACGATGATAAAATTGGTAAAAGAATTATCGGAATCCAAATTAAATGCCTGGGAGGGCAAAAAAATAGAAGAAGACGAAGAGCCTGTTTACCAAATTTTATTAAAATAACATAATTTATAATGGATTGTCCGATTTCTATGTTACTATAGTATCAGAACTTTAGTTGGATCATTATTATTTTTTTTTAATGCAGGTATCACACATGAAGGTATTTCTGTTAATTGGTACAAGAACTTATACGATATACCAAAGTGCTTTACTCTTTTAATAGCCCACGAATTTTTTGATGCTTTACCTATTCACAAATTCGTCCGAACAAATAAAGGATACAGAGAAGTCCTTATAGATATTGCTCCTGGTTTTCTTGGAAATAGCGATATTAATGAGCCTAAATTCAGGTAAAATTTACTCTTTCTTACTAGGATTAAACTTAAAAAAAACAATAAAATTATATTTAAATTACGGTTGTGGTTTTTTATTGAAATTATATGTATATCTGTCAAAATTTTGTCAACTGGTTCAAAATGTGAAATATTCCATTTATGCTTCTTTAAGTGGAAAACTACTTATTTTAGCTGAGTGCACTCGATGCATACCTGAACTAGTTTCCAAAATTTGATATTTTTATATTCATTCATTTTTAAATTCAATATATCAAATAATAACAATATTGAAACAATTTATTTAAATGTTCTTAATATGATACCTATAATACCTTCATATAATCTAAAACCGTTCCGCAGTGGGAAAGCACAAAAAGATGCAAGTAGTCCCTGCATTGCATCTTTCTAATGGGCGGGTTTTATCTACCACGTTATCTTTCCACTACTAAACAATCTCCAAACACAAGATGGGTAACAACTTAAGTATAACTTAAATTTTCTATGTAACAGAGAGAGATAGCGACGTGCTATTGTCTTTGCTATAAAATACAAATAAAATCTCATATTTGGAAAACAAAAGGACTAAAACTAAGATCGATATTTGATGAGAATGAAAAGGTGTGAAACGTGTTTTGCAGAAGGATACATTGCAGCTCTGACATAGTGTGGTGGTTCGTTTTTCTTTTTTCTGAGAAGAATATCGTTGACATCTTCTACGGGTCTTTCCTCCGATAGGTAAATGATCTCCCACGTTGAACATTTTTTTTGTTTTTTTGTGGGAGGTCGTTCAAGTGAAGTCAAGGCTTTTCTTTTAACAACAGCATGTTTTCTTCCTAATAAAATAGATCCCTCAGCTACACTAATTAGAAAAGGTTAAAATGGTGTTTTTTCTTTCCTGTTTAGACCATTGGGTAGTACATAAGAATTTCTAACAGCCATCGTCAAAACGTGAAAAAATACTGTTTTCCAGCATTTGTTAGACTTCTGGTCAAAGTCATACATGTGGAGAAGTTCAGGACATCACACAATCATTTTAGAGCCATTCTTCATTTTTCGTTTGACTTCTAATTGCTTTTCTCCAAAGCAATTGCTTACTGCTAACAAGTCTTTAGTATCTTACCATCTGCAAACTATGGTGCCATGTAACCGAAAAACGTGGTAAAAAAGTTCCATTAAATACCTGGTTGCTACGTACATTCGCCTTCTTTATCATTTTCGTCACTACTGCTTTCTTCTTCACTTTCGTCACTTATCATCTGATTCTCTTGATCCATTTTATTGTCCTCGGAACCGGAATCTATTTTGTTCTGGTTCTACTTCTCCTTCGCATACTGATGGATTGTAGTCTTCATCATCGGAGTCACTAGTGTCAAAATGATCGACTTCTGATTCTGCATCGTTGGCAAAAATGGCTACGGCATTCTCCTCTATCTCTTTTTGCGTCAATATCTTTCTACTCATCTAAAACATAACAAGACTGTTGGGACACTTATAACCCAGCATAAATGTCTGTTGGGACATATTTCACTCACAAAACAAAATACTAATCTTATTGAATATATTTACCTTCTTTGTAGGTAGCTCCACTCACAAAAACAAATTCGCAACAACAGTAACAGCGCACAACTTTCCCTGTAGTAATCATCAACAAAACTACATAAACACATTCCGCAGATTAACATCACGGGAAAATACAGCGCGAAAACGGTTCCCCATGTTGCCTCTTATACAAATTATTCTTTTAAAATTGTTATTAAGTTCTTAAAAAGTCGGTTACGATAAAAATTCATATTATTTTATTATTATTGTTATCTATTATTTTTATTGTTATTTAAATCCATTTGAGTAAAATTGGAATGGCAATTAAATTTTGAAAATATGAGATAAACTGTTCTGGAAATAGAGAAGAAGAATAAGATCGTTAATGAAAGACTGGATAAGTTAATATTTTGTTAAAGTAGAAAGTAAAAATAATGGTAGTACGGGAGTAAAAGAAAAATTGATAATGATAGAGTATGAAAATGTATTAGATTTGGTATTCTACAGATTAAGATGAAGAAGAGTTTCGTTGTAGTAACATTCTTAAAAATAATGAAAACACGGAAAACCTCATATTTGGGACACATATACAGAAATGAGAAATACCAGCTACTGCAGCTTCTTATAGAGGGGAAGGTAGAAGGAAAACGTGGTCCTGGTAGACGGCAGGCGTCCTGGTTGAAGAACATTCGTGAGTGGACTTATTTGGATTCTCAATCTTTAATAAGAAAAGCCAGGGACAGAAATTATTTTGCTGAGGTTATCGCCAACCTTCATTGAAGACGGCACCCAAAGAAGAAGAACAGGAGAAAAAGATTGAATGAGTTAGTACGGTTGAGATTTGTATAAATTGGGTAAATTAATTGTAGTTAACAAGGTACAGGAGCATAATGGAGATAGAAGGAGATGATGAAGTTATTGCTAAGTAAATATGCAAAAGAAGATATTATAGATCATTGAGTAAAAATTAAGAAAGTAGAAAGATTAAGAAAACAACTTTTTCGTGGCCGTCCTCTTCTCTTGCAAAAAAGCAAAAGAAGATACAAGAGGTTATTGAGTAAAAATAAAGAAAGTGGAGAGTAAGAAAACAACTGTCGATGGATGGCCAACAAAATTGCGGTTGGACAAAGTCTGTCGACACACTTGGGACGGTCCTTTATATCTCTGATAATCTCTAAGTCTTCATACAGATCTAAATGTATTACGTTTCATTGTTGTATAGTGTGAATTAATGTAACATCTTCAGGAATCTTAAGTTGATTTTTGCTGACTTTTAAATGGTATGAAAGACAGATGTGGATGAGAAATTTAAATAAATAAATTAAGTTAAATTGGGTAAATTTAAGTAGAATTAAGTAAAATTAAACAAAATTAACTAAAATTAAATGAAACTGAATAAAAGTAAATAAAATTAATTTAAATAAAAATAAACAAAATTAAATTAAATAATTTAATTTAAATCAAATAAAATAAATTTAAATTAAAATTATAAAATAAAAAACAATGAACAAAACTAAAACTAACTAAATTAAATTAATAAATAAGTAAATAATAAAATTATCTAAAATTAAATAAAGTTAAAAAATTTAATTAATAGTAAATAAAATAATATAAAAGATATTAAAAAAAATAAAAATCAAATAAAAATAAGTAATATCAAATAAATTAAAATTAAATAATAATAAATTAAATAAAACTAAGTAAAATAAAATAAAATTAAATTAAAAGATAAAATTAATTTAAGTTACACTAAATTAAATAAAATTAGACAAAATTGAGTTCAATTAGGTAAAATTAAGCAAAACTAACAAATTAAATAAAACTGAATAAAACAAATTAAATAAAATCAATTAAAATTAATAAAGAAAATTAAATGAATTTAAATTCATTCATAAAATTAAACAGAATTAAAGAACAGTAAACAAAAATTAAATAAAATTGAGTAAAATTTAATAAACTGAAGATTTTTTAAATTATTGAATAAAATAAAAGTAAATAAATTGAAATAGAATTAAAATAAATTAAATGAAATAAAAGAAAACTAAATAATTAGGTTAAAATTATATAAAATTTAATTAAAGTAAATAAAGATAAAATTAAATAACAGGAAATTAAGTTAAACTAAATAAACAAATTTAAATAAAATTAAGTAATATAGTAAAATTAAATCAAATAAAATTAAACTAAATTATAACAAATTAAATAAAATTAAGTGTAATTTTATAGGAATGAAACTAGTAGATAGACAACAGGGTTCCTGGCACATCCACCAAATCGCATTTCTTAAAATCGCAACCCCGGTCGTAAATGCCAAACGGCTTAACGTAGAATAACGTGTGAGTTATCGTTGGAAAGGGGATAAAAAATGGGGTTGAACGCAGTATGTGCCGTGCGCATCGACGCATGCCAAAGGGACATTATATTGTATCTTCATTTCTATTGGTCCGATCATGAAGTACGAGGGCTCGTTGGAAAGGGGGGGACAACGAACACGTTGTAGCAATAAACAAAGATGACGGCATTACCAAATGGGCCTATAACGTATCGTCGTTGCTATTGGTCTGATTTTCACGTATGGGGTATCAAATGAAAGCGGTGGCGACACAGAAGCCAACTGCCAATTCAGTCAGCTTTCATTCGTCGTGGTAGTTAGACGTGCGTAAGAAAGAAGCTTGTTTTTAAAACCGGTGTTTATAAATTAGATATATAAATAAATATTTCGTGAACTTTAAAAGTAAATTAATTACACTACATAAAAAGCGAAATTCGGAAAGACATTAAAAACTTATGAGTGCAGTTAGCGGAGGCGATGCCTCCGATAACAATGTTTTAGAAACCCAAATGGACACAGAAAATGCATCATCTTCAAAGGAGGAGCTGTTAGGATTTAAAAATCTGGTTCCGGTTATACAGATAAGTACCAAAAAACATGTTAATAATATACCCATTATCGATAATGACTTTGCTAATGTACAAACTTCAATAACAAATACTATAAACAAAGAAGTAGGAATAAAAAGGGAGGAATTTCTTTACCGACAAAACGACTTGGGACCTCATTACGTATATTTGGAAAATAATTCACCCGATTTTAAAGGCAGATTAAACGCTCTAAGGATAGGTGACATTATTATCTCAAATTTTAAAGAAGTCGATGAAAAAATTGTTAGCATTGACGCAGTAGGGAGAAATAAAATACGCATAAAATTTAAAGATTATAAATCGGCCAACTATATAATATCTAAAAAAAATGAAGCAATATTTACAAAAAATAATTTAGACATATACATTCCTAAGTTTCTTGTAGTTAGACAGGGCGTAATAAGAGATATTTCCACAGAATTTTCAGTAGAGTATGTTAAAGATAGAATCAAAATGTACGATTTACACTGTAAATTTGAAGTCATTCAAGTCAAAATATTAAATAGGAGGCAAGTAGATGAAAACGGTACTCAATATATTCCAACAAAAACATGTGTAGTTAGTTTTAGGTCACAGGTACTACCAAAATATGTAACAGTCAACAAGGTACTAAATAAAGTCGAGCCATACAAACAAAAGGTGATATTATGCTTTAATTGTCTTAGATTTGGACATACAGGGGGACAGTGTAAGAGCAGGGCTAGGTGCGATAAATGTCAGGAATCACACAACTCAAAAGAGTGTAAAACGACCGATATAACTCCAAAATGCTTAAATTGTTCGGGGAATCATTTTACTACAAATTTGAGCGCGTGTCAGGAATTTCAACGTCAAAAACTTGTAAAAGACGCTATGTCTTCTAGTAATATTAGTTATCAAGACGCCAACAGACAGTTCCCCAGAAACTCCTATGCAAAAGCAACAACCCTTAATATGGAACAAACTACTAACATTTCCTGTCTCAAAACTTTCCCTCCATTAAATCCCAATAATTATACACCCACCCAGCTCCCATCAAATCCAATTAACCAAATGTCAACAAATATCATATTTTACAACAATTCAAATAGTACAAATTCTAGAACATTTAAAAGACAGAGACCAAATAGTCCAGATCCAACATTAATTTTGCGTAATGAAATTATAGCTTCCCCTAGATCTCAATTACCTACGGGAGGAATATTAGACAGTATTAACTATAAAGGAAATATTAATAATAATTCAGTTGCATCTCCTCCAGACCTGAGCATGATAAATTTAATATTAGAATTAGTTATAGAAATTGTCACAAAAGTTTTAGTAACAAAAAGTATAAATATAAATAAGGAAGAACTCGAAAACTTAGTCAAATTAACTATAAATGGAAACACGTCATCACATTCTCAGACCTCAACCATGCAATAAATATTCTTCAATGGAACTCTCGTTCGGCAGTTTCTAATAAAACTAACTTAGAATATCTACTAGATACGGGCAACTACTCCATTGCACTTCGGAAACATGGTTTAAAGCAGAAAAATATTATAATTTTAAAGGCTTCAACAATATTCGCTGTGACCGGGACGACGGGTACGGCGGCTCAGCCATTTTATTAAAATCAGACTTAATATACCAAGAAGTCTCATTTCCAACTACAATAAACTTTGAGTATACTTGTATCTCGATTAATTTTCCATTTATACATAAAAAAATTTACTTCGTTTCAGTATACTTTAAACCGAGGACTAAAATATCATTACAACAGTGGATCAACTTTTTGGAACAAATCCCAAAACCATTCATAATTGGGGGCGACTTTAATGCACATAGTTTGGCTTGGAATGATGGATATGACGATATCTATGGCAAGACTCTTTTGGAAGCTATCGAACAATGCCACCTAGTAATTTTGAATGATGGATCACCTACACTAGCAAACAATAAGAAGTCAGCTGTAGACTTGACCCTCTGTACACAGGATCTGACGCACCTAATTACGTGGTCTACTTTAGAAGAACCTTATGGCTCTAACCACTTACCAATACACATACAATTTGGAAGGAATAGCCCGCTTGCGCAAATTAAACAGACAAAACATAACATATGGAGACTCAAGGGGATGTATATACCGCTACACTTGAAGCTACAGAACCAAAATCATCACTAAGGGACATTATCTACAATATTAACAAAGCTGCCAACGAGGCAATTCCCTTACAAAAATCAAACACACAAAATAGAAATCATTGTTCAAAAGACTGGTGGAATGAAACTTGTAACATAGCTGCTAAAGCAAGAAAACAAGCTTACTTAACCTATAAAAGACTTGATGCAGTAGCTAAAAAAACATTCAAAGAAGCTAAGAAAAAAAGCTGGATTAATTATTGCCAAAATCTAAATCAAAATACACCAATCAAAGAAGTGTGGAACAAAGTAAACCGATACAAAAACCGAAAACAAGTAAATAAACCCCCAATAGACCCCAAAGGAGACTGGATAAACGAATTCCACGCAAAAATCTCACCCCCATGGGTTGAAAACAACATTACTCAACAAATAGCTACCGTAAATAGAAACACCACTTTTCTACAATCACTGTTTCAATTATGGGAACTCAATCAATGCATTAAATCAACAAATAATAAATCTCCCGGGGCGGATAACATTTCATACAATATGTTGCATAAAATGCCCTTAGGCCATAAGAAAGCCCTGTTAGAATTGTTCAATTCGATTTGGATAAATAAGATTCCTTTTCCACCAATGTGGAAAGAATACATCGTAGTACCTATCAAAAAACCTGGAAAACAGAATGGAAATGCAGATTCATATAGACCCATAGCTTTATCATCGTGTATATTTAAAACCATGGAAAGAATGATAAAGAACAGGCTTGAATATTGGCTAGAAAATGAAAAAATATTACCTGACTCACAATATGCTTTTAGAAAGGGAAGATCTTCCTTAGAACCCCTAACGATACTAGTAAATGACATCTATCTAGGATTCACACACAAATACAGCACTTTGGCTACATTTTTGGATATAACTTCAGCATATGATAATGTTCAAATAAATATACTAGAAGAGAAGCTTATCAATATCGGTCTACCAACCTCCTTTGCCAACTTCATAAAATCAGCTTACTCTAATCGATCAGTTTCCCTAAAGATAAATAAAGAAATTTCGGAATCAAGAATATGTAGATCTGGATTACCACAAGGTAGTATCTTGAGCCCAATCCTCTACAGCCTGTACACAATGGACATAGAAAATGTTATATCACCTAAGTCCAAAATTATTCAATACGCCGATGATGTTGTTATTTACACCAGTAACAAATCAGAGGATAAATGTATAGAAACTATCAATGCTGAATTTATAGAAATCCAAAAATGCCTAGACAACATGGGACTTTCCATATCCGAGTCCAAAACCAATATATGTATTTTCTCTAGAAACAGAAACAACTATCAAAGACCATTAACAATGGGAAAATATAAACTGCGTATTAGCAACTCTGTAAAATATCTTGGTCTGCATCTAGATAGAAAACTATTATGGAAGGACTGTATCCACCAAATTATCAAAAAAACAAGTAATTCTATAAATATTTTAAGAGCGTTTTGTAGGGCAAAGTGGGGAGCAGATCCAAATACGGCTTTACTATTCTACAAAACAATGGTACGATCAATAATGGATTATGGAAGTCAACTCTATGGAACAGCAGCAGATACACATCTAAATAAAATCGAGATACAACAAAATAAATGCTTAAGAGTTTGCCTGGGATATCTTAAGTCAACACCCATAAATATAATACAAGCTGAAGCCGTGGAACCTCCTCTTAAACTAAGAAGACAACTATTGAGCAGAAAATTTATGATAAAAACCATTTCCAAAAAAACTTCTTACCTCAATAGTATACAATCACTAACAGTTCAAGTTTTGACCCATAGATACTGGCACTTCAAGAAAACCCCCCTCATAGTAGAAACTTTCACAGAAATACCTGGCATTACAGATATACTTTATTCCAACCAACTCCCCCCGGTTCTAAGTTACTCGCCTGAACAAATTTTTTCACGTGAAATTAGAACCTACTATTTTGAAAGTCAAGAAGTAGCAAGTATAAATCAAACAAAGTTTACCAAAACAAAAAACAAATACTGGCCAAACTATGATTCTATATTCACTGATGGATCAAAGTCAAAAGAATATACCAGCTGTGCCTTTTACCATTTGGAAGAAAATACTGACAAACAATTTATTCTACCAAAGGAAGCTTCCATATACACTGCAGAATTAACAGCAATAGTGCAAGCTATGAAATACATACTCGGCTCTAACCACGACAAATTCATAATATGTACTGACAGCAAAAGTGCAGTAGATAAACTTAAAAAAGTAAACATAAATAGATCAGTTAATCATATTGAAGCAAATATCCTTTATTTACATAATGAGATACACATCAAGAATAAAGTCGTCATATATCTATGGGTAAAGGGACACGCAGGTATAACAGGTAATGAAATAGTAGATGCCTTAGCAAAAACAGCCCCAACATTAGGAGAAGAACTAAATCTTAAACTACCCCCGTCCGACTTATTCTTAAACCAAAAAAACAAAATAAATGAGATGTGGCAAAACCTATACAACGCTTCAACAACCGGAACAAACTTTTGTAAACACCAGCAAAAAATTCCCAGAAAACCATGGTTTCACAAAATACCAAACCGAAACTTTGTCGCCACAATAAATCGAGTACGTGCTAATCATGCACTAACACCCTATTATAAGCACAAAATGAAAATTACAGACGATCCATGTTGTAGTTGTGGTAAAATGGGTACATTAGTACATGTTTTACTTGAATGTCCAATAAATAATGTAAACATTAATAAACTATATAAAAACTTAATTTACTACAAGATAAATCTTCCAATAGACCTAAATTGTATTCTTTTTTCAGGAATAATGATATCCTTTATGTACTTCATCAACACATCATAAACGGTAAACTAAAACTGTAAAATTACTAACCAATTTTGTAAGCAATTCTGCGAAAGAAACTAAATGTAAAACATGATGGAAAAATATATATATATATATATATATATATATAGGGCTGAAACCTCCGAGGGGATGAACCGGGTTGACGCCCTAGCGAGGAAAAAAAAAACCTTACTTATTTTGTATATTACTAACAAAACAAATTAATACATCATGCTCAGGTTTGATAATATTCACACAAATTAATGATTCAATCTAACATAGTCTGGCTAATTGGTTCTCGCCTAAGCCATAAATTCCACGAAAAAAAAAAAAAAAAAAAATTCTTCTGTCAACGTTCAATATTAACTGTCAATTATTGTTCTTTTCCGTATAGTGCTTAACAGAACGTGACATTTAACGTAGAAAATGATAAAATATTCTCTTCCTTAAAAATATCATAAATATATAAAATTATTAATCAAAGACTTGGAATTATTTTTATAGAAATATTTTAAATAAAAAGTTGTTTGTTAACATTTTGGATGTAATGCATTGATAAGAAAAGGGTGAAGACGTTATTTTTGCAACAACAGGAAAATACCAAGGATATGAAAAACCACAATGTTAGCAGTACAAATATAAGGAACTGATAACACATAACCACTTTTATTATTTGTATAAATGATATCACATATCAAATGAAGTTATAAGCAGAAAAATGGAAGGAGCCGAAACATGGTGCTCGGAATACCAGATAGAAATTAAAGATAAAGAAAAAATAGAAGAAGAAATAACGGAAGAGGACAGAGAAGAAATGGCAATTATGGACGAGAATCCAGAATTTTGTGAAGAAGTAATATGGACTGTGAACACATGTGAACAAACTGAGGATGAAAGAAAAATAATATGTGGAGAAAACATGGAGAAGGAAATAGAGAAGATTTTAGAAAATTATGGAGATCTTATTAATGAAGAAAGCCGAGTGGCTAAAAATTATGAACATTCTTTTAAAGTGAAAAACTTAGAAAATTTTAAATCGAAAACATATCCAATCCCGTATAAATACAGGCAAAGCGTCGGACAGGAAATTGAAAATATGATCAAAGACAAGGTGATCGAAAGATGTGACTCTCCATATATCAACCCGATAGTATGCGTAAAAAAATCAAATGGTGATTTGCGATTATGTTTAGATGCAAGAAACATTAATTCGCACACAATCGCGCAATACGAAGCGCCTTTGAACATAGAAGCCATTTTTGGACGAATCACAGGATCACACATTTTCTCCAAAATCGATTTGAAACACAGTTTTTGGTTAATACCTTTGGCAGAAAAGTGTCGAAATTATACCGCTTTTTATATCGACGGAGTGGTGTACCGATTTAGGGTAGTACCATTTGGACTACAAAATGCATGCGCTGCTTTGGTTCGCGCATTACACACAATTTTAAATAGGCATGGAGAATTTGTTGTACATTACATAGATGATTTATTAATTTTCTCACCGGATATAACAAGCCATCTACGACATATTCATACTGTTCTCGAAGAACTTGATCAAGCCGGATTAAAATTAAATATTCAAAAGTGTCAGTTTTTCCAAAAAGAGGTATTGTATTTAGGATTCAAATTAGACACAAAAGGGATTAGTCTTGCAGAAGATAGAATCGAAGTCATAAACAACTACCCTAGGCCAACCAATTTAAAAACTTTGCGGGGATTTTTAGGAATGGTAAACTATTTCAAAAAGCTGATACCAGACCTCAGTACAAAAGAAATACCGCTAATAGCATTACTTAAGAAAAATGTCAGATGGAAATGGGGAACTGAACAAGAAATCGCTTTCAAAAATTTAAAAGGAGCGTTTTCCACAGCTGTAAGAGTGCACCACCCAAGATATGAGCAACCTTTCATTCTCAAGACCGATGCTTCCATAAAAAAATTTGCAGGGGTGTTATCACAGATACAAGACGATATAGAGGTGCCAATATGTTTTGTTTCCCGTGTAACCAAAACGTATGAGAGAAAATACAGGGTTACTGAATTAGAGTTTGCCAGTGTGTTATTTTGTGTAAATAAATTACGTTTTTACCTACTTGGGGCAAGATTCACCATTGAAACAGACCATGCAGCTTTGGTACACATAATGAAAAATAGGTTGGTAAATAATAGAATTCATAGGGGCATTCTTTTACTCCAAGAATATGATTTTGAATTTAAATATATCAAAGGAACGGACAATATCTTGGCCGATGCGTTGACGAGAGATGAACAATTCCGCAAAGAGGATCACAAAACTCTCCACGTAGGCATGAACATAATGAGAGAAGAAGTAGGTTTATTTTCTTTGGCTAAAATCAGAGAAAATCAGGAAGAATTGGATGAAAGGGAAAAGCAAAGGGCTGAACAAGAAAATAACCTATATTTTAAGAGGGTCGATGGTAAAGAACTCTATGTAATCACGGAGCAAATGGCAAAAGAAGTTTTTTTAAAGTTGCACTGTGACAACGGACATATTGGAAGTAGGAAGGTGTGGCTTATGTTCAGGGAGAACTATATTTGTCGACAGGACTATACAATAGCCAAAGAGGTGACTCGAAATTGTGTGACATGCCAAAAGTGTAAAAGTAGGAACTTTAAAAATGAAAACATCACAAAAAACGTCGTAGCTCAGAAGAAACTGGATATTGTTGCTATTGATATGTTGAATGATTTGATACCAACAACGCAAAGGTATAAACATATACTAGTTATGGTGGATCTTTTCTCAAAATATGTTAAATTGTACGCATGCAGAACCACAAAAGGAATTGAAATACTTAGGAAGATAGACGATTTTATAGAAACAGTGGGAAGACCAGACAATATTTTATTGGACAATGCGACATATTTTAGGAACGAACGTTTTAAAAGGGAATTAAGAGAGAGGGGCATCGATACAAAATTTATAAGCATCCGTCATCCACAGAGCAACCCATCGGAGCGTTTTATACAAGAAGTCACAAAATTTCTACGAATTGCCGCTTAAGAACATCATCGACATTGGGACAGAAAAGTGTTTGAGATCGAGACCTATTTGAATTGTGCTCCAAATACGGTTACCAAAGAGACGCCTTTCTATATAATGAAACGAACAATGCCTACAAGACCGTGGGAAGACACCGCCCCCAGACAATACGAAGAAGTGATCGAGTTGGTTCAAAGAAGATTGAGTCGAAGTGGAGAGAAATATCTCCAAAGACAAGAGAGAACCCGAAGAAGAAGGCCGATCAAATTCCAGAAAGGAGATAAAGTCTTAGTGAAGGCACTGAGGGCGTCGTACAAAATGGTATTTGTGCTAAATTGATGCCGGTATTTGAAGGTCCATATAGGGTCAATACGGAAAATGGGGTAAATAGTTATGAATTAGCGCACATAGAGACAGGAAATATACGGGGTATTTTTAACATTCATGACATCTATAAATATCATGAGTAGATTTTAATAACATAGTGAAATAATTTGATCCTGGAAAACTTTTGTCAATTTTAAAATTTAACAAAGAGTTTTCGGCAGATCAAATGGCGGGGATTTGTTATGATATGTAAAATCGAGAAAAATATTTGTTGTTTAAAATATTTCAAAATTCAAAACATTAAAATAATTCAGATAAGTAGGATAATACCCAACAAACATTTCGAAGAAGGAAAGTATTTAAAATTTTTGGATTACCTGTATTAAACAAAATGTACTATGCATAAATTATTTCTTTTGTTATACTATACTTGAGTGACCCGCATAATTTTAAGTGAAATCCAAAGAACAATTGAACTGGGTTTTCCAAATACATTAACGCAGTGATTATAGACAATAGAAGAGATTTGGAAAGATGTTTTTGTTAGTTTTTAAGAATTATAGAAAAATATTATTTGTAAATAAGTTTTAGGAAATTTTATAATTATAGGTAAAAATTTGTTTGTTATCGGAATGAAAGAATGGGGAATTGTGACGAGTTTTGATTGGCGGTGATTAAAAAAGGTGGGGAATGGGGAAAAAAATAGGTATGTAGGAATGAAAGTTTAGCTAGATTTAGGAGAGAGAAAAGATAATCAGTTGGTTTTCCAAGTCTGTAAGACGAACAGTGATTGTTCTCTGGCGGTTCCCGAGAAGTAGCAAGCAGTAGTGTTGAATGTTAGTGAGTTTTTGTGGAGTTAGTGTATCTGACAGAAGCTGTTCACGCCTCTATCTAATTTAAGTTTTTTATGCATTTTACAATCCGGCAACATAGTAGCGTAGGAAGATATATTATGCCATATGTGAAGATAAGGCGAGCCCCTAAAAGCACTCCAAGGGCGACAGCATCATTCAAATATGAGAAGTCGAGGCCGGTGGACACCAGCGAGCGAAACAATACTTATTAGCGTTTTATTTATGTATTGTTAATTAATTCAATAAAGTCAGTTTTTTCACACGGAGTTTGATTATTTACCAGCGGCACACGCGAAGTGCATATCAAGTTTCAACCATTTGGTCCCTCGATCCGAATCATCAAATTCTTGTGTTAAAACAGTGTAAATTCACCGGTTAGAAACTCATATTTGTGTCATCAAATTAGCGGGCGATATAACAGCAGTGCATCATAGTGGCTCAAGCGCGGTATAGACATTCGAACGTTACGTTAAGACAGTTACATAAGTGGACAACTGTGGTTCTTAAAACTTGTGAAGAACTACTCTACGAGTTGATGCGAAGATTTGTGGCGCCACGCAAGGCCAGCTGTTAGAATAAACATAAAAATACTTTGGTGAGCATACCCATTTCACTACATTCCCTTATTTATCAGTTTTTTGTATCTTTATTCTGCACATGTGGTAATTCTTAGAACGTTAGGGTCGAATATCAAGCGATTTATAATCTGTTTATGTTTACTGTTTAATTCATTATAAAACTATGGAGAATTTAAAACGAAAAAGGGGCGGTTTTAAATGCAAACTCACAATATTTTCGAAATATATATTAGCATTGAATGATAAGGTAACTAAGGGTGAAACAATCTCAGATTTAGAAGTATTACAAGCTATAGAAATGGTAAATAATATAGGACATTTACAGGGCGAATTCGATGAGGTTCAGGGTCAAATAGAAAATACGGTTCAATTTGAATTATTAGAGGATGAATATACGGAGCGCGAAGAATTTTACAACAAATATTATTCACAATTAGCGGTAGCGCGAAAAATCATTCGCGATAATCAACAAGTAGCTTGTATAGAAGACGATAAAGCAAGTGAGCGCTCTAAGAATTCATATACAGGGATTGAGCTTAAACCTATCGAGTTACCAAAATTTGATGGTAATTATAATAATTGGTTAGATTTTGCAGATCTTTTTGAATCTCTAGTTAACAGAAATGAGTACTTAGACAATATAAGGCGTTTTCATTATTTACGAAGTTCATTACAGGGCGGTGCGGCGCAGGTAATACGAACATTAGAGTTTACCGCCGAAAACTATGCAGTTGCGTGGAAATTAATTAGGGAAAGGTACGATAATAAGAGATTATTAATTTCCAATCATGTTAACGCATTATTTAATATAGAGCCTATACATAAAGAGTCATCTAATAGATTGCGGCAATTAGTTGATATTTTTTCGAAGCATTTATACGCGTTAAAGCAGCTAGGGCTACCTACTGATTCATGGGACATATTACTTATTCACATTATTTCTTGTAAGTTCGATACATCGACTTTACGCGCGTGGGAGAATAGCAAAACACATAATGAAATTCCTAGTTTTGAGGATTTTAAAGCGTTTTTAAAATCAAAGGCGGACCTCTTAGAATCACTTGAGGTAAATCAAGCTGAAAAGCAAAATATACGGAATATTTCTCAGGCGGGCGCATATTCACGGAATACGAAATATTCACAAAACATTCGCGGTCTACATTCAGCACAGGGAACTTTAAACAAGGCGGATAATACACAGTGTTGCCCTATTTGCAAAAGGGAACACACCATTTATCAATGCGGCGAATTTTTAAAACTTTCCTCTAGGGACAGGTTTGATAAAGTAAGACAGGTCAATCTTTGCACGAATTGTCTTAAACCTGGACATTTCTATAAGCGGTGTAGACAATCAACATGCAAGAAATGCGCTTCAAAACACCATACGTTATTGCATCCAGATAGGTCAAGCGAACAGAACACAGCTTTAGTTCATCAACCGGTAGAAAACGCGAGCGATATACGATCTGTAGATAATATACAAGGTATTTTAAACACTACCAATTTGTCAGTTTCGGCAGTTAGCGCTACAGATCAAACTATGCTGTCCACAGTATTAGTTAATATTTTTGACGGCCAAGGCAAGGCATACATAGTGCGAGCTTTGTTAGATTGCGGTTCACAAAGCTCATTCATAACCGAAAATTTATGCGATAGACTTAGATTAAAAACGACAAGCGCGAACATATCAGTCATGGGCATAAATAATATTGCATCTCCCGTTCGATACAAATGCGAAGTAAATATACAATCGCGTAGCGATATAAGTTTTCATACAATTCTAAGTTGTTTCGTAATACCAGAAATTACGGGGTGCGTACCGGCATCTGAAATAAACATTAGCGATTTGCAGATATCTAAACATTTAAAATTAGCGGATAGTCACTTTCATAAATCACAAAAAATCGACTTATTGATAGGAAGTGACCTATTTTGGCAGATACTTGGTGCAAATAGAATTCTTCTTCTTCGGGTTCCTTCTCCTAGCGGAGGTTGGAAATCATCATCGCTATTTTAACTTTGTTGGCCGCATTTCTGAATAATTCTAATGAGCTGCAGCCGAACCACTCTCTCAAATTTCTTAGCCAGGACATTTTGCGTCGTCCTGGGTTTCTCTTCCCTTGTATCTTCCCTTGCATAATCAACCTCAGTAATACGTACTTCTCACCCCTCATTAAATGTCCCAGATATTGAATCTTTCTAATTTTAACAGTTTTTATGACTTCACATTCTTTCTTCATTCTTTGTAACACCTCTATATTAGTTACTTTTTCAATCCACGATATTTTATGCATTCTCCTGTAGCACCACATCTCAAAGGAGTTTAATTTTTTGATTTCAGACTGCTTTATTGTCCACGCTTCCATGCCATATAGTAAAGTAGAGAAGACGTAACAACGTAGCATTCTTGTGCGAATCTCTAGATTAAGGTTACGGTTGCAAAGTAATTTCTTCAATTTTATGAACGTGTTTCTTGCCCTTTCTATTCTAGATCTGATCTCCTTTACTTGATCTCCATCTTCGGTTAGCCACGTTCCTAAATATTTATATGTTTTTACTCTTTCTATCGTTGTATTATTGATGATCAGGTTATTTACATTTTGTGGTTTTTTTGAGAATATCATTGATTTCGTTTTCTTGAGATTCATTTGCAGTCCGTAACTTTCACATGCATTGTATACATGTTGTATTATGTACTGTAGATCTTCCATGTCACTTGCAAATATGACAGTATCGTCGGCATATCTAATATTATTCGTCAAACAGAATTAGTTTAGGTAAAAATAAACCATTTATGCTGGAAACAATGTTTGGCTGGATCATAGCAGGGCCGTATATCAGCCAAAACAAAGCATCAGAAAGGCGAATAACTAAGTGTAATTTCACAAACACAATCGAAGTTACAGAACAGCTAAGTAAGTTCTGGGAACTTGAAGAGGTTTTCAATGGAAAACCTGCACTCTCGGGCGAAGAAATTGCATGCGAAAAACATTTCGAAGATACGGTAAAACGCGACGCGACAGGCAAATTCGTAGTGTCATTGCTATTCAAGGAACCGATAAGTTCACTCGGTGATTCATTTCGTCAAGCAAAAAATAGGTTTTTAAATCTTGAGCGTAAGTTAAATAAAGATTCCAATCTTAAAACTCTTTATAGCGAATTCATCCGGGAATATGAAGAGTTAGGTCATATGAAAAGTCTATGCAGAATTACGGAAGCGGCAATAGATTTTAGTGGAAATACTACATTTTATTTTATGCCACATCATCCAGTATTAAAAGAAAGTTCTTTGACGACACGTTTGCGCGTTGTGTTCGATTGTAGTGCGCCAACTACAAACGGCATTTCATTAAATAGCATTCAAATGGCCGGACCAACCTTACAAAATGATTTACTCTCCATTTTATTACGTTTTAGAACACACTTATATGTAGTTAGTGCGGATATAGAAAAGATGTACCGTCAGGTATCGGTTGCAGATGATCAAAAATCCTTACAATGTATCTTATGGCGAAATAATCCGGAAGAACCGCTTGAAATATTTCAGTTACAAACAGTTACATACGGTATGAAATGCTCTTCTTACTTAGCGATTAAATGTTTAATGCCATTAGCGGAGGAGCAAGAAGCTAAAAATCCTAACATTGCTAGCATTATTAAATCTGATTTTTATGTTGACGACCTTTTGACAGGTTTTGATTCAAAACAGAAAGCCCGCGAAGCATGTAAACAACTTTTTGAGGTCCTCAAAGGCGGAGGATTTACATTGCGTAAATTCTATTCAAATGATCCTGAAATATTAAGAGATATACCGGATAATTCAACTACGGGTTCAGTTATTTAATTCGGTGAAAACGAGAAGGCGAAAACTTTGGGATTATTGTACTCAACTCAATCAGATACTCTGTTTTATAGCATAAATTCATCTCTAGGCCATATAATCACAAAGCGAAATTTATTGTCAGACATAGCTCAAATTTTTGATCCCTTGGGTCTATTAAGTGCGTGTACAATCATAGCGAAAATTACGTTGCAACAACTATGGCTAGAGCGTCTTTCGTGGGATGATCCCATACCTGAACATTTAGCAAATAATTATTTACAGTTTAGGAATAAATTAAAAATCTTAAACAATTTAAAAATACCTCGGCATATTATATGTTATCGTGCGGTCAAACTAGAACTTCATGGCTTTTGCGACTCCTCAGAAAAAGCGTACGGTGCTTGCATATTCATTAAATCTACCGATTCGTTAGGTAGATCGTATTCATTTTTATTATGTGCGAAAAGCAAGGTTGCGCCTTTAAAGCCAGTTACCTTGCCGCGTTTAGAGCTCTGTGGAGCAGTCATTTTATCGCGTTTGACCAATAAGGCCAAAAATTCATTAAATGTGCAATTTAATACGTGTTACCTCTGGACAGATTCATCAATAGTACTTAGTTGGTTGAAAACATCAGCCAATGTATTGAAGACGTTTGTTAGTAACCGCGTAGCAGAGATCCAGGAAACCACTTCGTTTGCGCAGTGGCGTCATGTGCCAGGCAAGGATAATCCTGCAGATCTAGTGTCCAGAGGCGTGGAACCAGATAAAATAATGGAATGCAACTTATGGTGGCATGGACCGAAGTGGCTCATGCAAGATTCAGATAAATGGCGAAATTTACAAGTTGTTCCTACAGAAACAAGCGAAACGAGGAAAAACATAAAAGTTTTTACGAATAAACTTGATGAAACACAGAATACGGAAGTATTTTCATTTGAGCGCTTTTCTAATATTTTACGTTTAATAATAATAATAAAATAATAAAATAATAAAATATTAGAATATTTTACGTTTAAAAAGAACCGCTGCATATGTGTTCAGATTCATCCGCATATGTAAAACTAAGAAGAGAACTTCGGAACCCCTTTCTTTGGATGAAATACATTCTGCATTTAACCGTATTCTAAAACTGTGTCAAGCACAGTCATTTTCTAGTGAAATAAAGCGTTTGAACCAAAAGGGATCTCTAGATAAAAAAAGCAAACTCATAAATTTATCTCCATTTCTTGATGAGCAAGGCATAATGAGAGTAGGCGGGCGTTTAAAGCATTCCGAGTTTGCGTATGACAAAAAACATCCCATCATTTTAGCGGCAGATCATGTAGTTACATCTTTAATATTTGATCATTTTCACAAGGATCTTATGCATGCTGGTCCTCAGCTTTTACTCGCAACGATAAGAGAAACTTTCTGGCCGTTATCAGGAAGAAATTTAGCGCGACGTACTGTACACAAATGTGTAAAATGCTTTAGATTAAAATCTAAATCCATTCAGCCAATAATGGGTGATCTACCTGCTCAGCGTCTCGCAGGCGGCCCACCGTTTATTGTAACAGGTGTAGATTATGCGGGCCCTTTCTTAATTCGCGATAGAAAGGGTCGAGGTTGTAAACTAATAAAGAGTTACATGTGTCTTTTTATTTGTTTTTGTACGAAGGCCATACATTTAGAATTAGTTACAGAACTGTCTAAGGAATCTTTTCTGTTGGCCTTTAAAAGATTTATTGCGCGAAGAGGCAAGCCTCAAAAGATGGTTTCCGACAATGGAACCAATTTTATAGCAGCTAGTTCGGAGTTAAAATTATTAAGAGAATTCTTAGAGCAGCACACTCCCGCGATAAGAGAATCCTTGCTAAAGGATAATATTTCGTGGTCTTTTATACCTCCATATTCTCCACATTTTGGCGGACTGTGGGAAAGCGGAGTAAGAACAGTTAAACATCATTTACATAGAGTTTTGGGAAACGCGCACTTAACGTTCGAGGAATTTTATTCGTTGCTTGTGCAGATTGAAGCTATAATAAATTCCCGACCGATTCATCCTTTATCCTGTGATCCAAATGATCTCTCCCCATTAACTCCTGCACATTTTCTCATCGGAAGACCACTTATTACCAATCCAGATCCAGATTTGCGTCATATTCCAGTTAATCGTCTCTCAAAATTCCAGCATATTCAGCAGCTTTCTCAGCATATATGGGAACGATGGAACAAGGAATACATCTCCGAGCTACAAAAACGTACGAAATGGTCTACCACTAACGGTGAAGTTGCGAAAAACACGTTAGTACTTATAAAAGAGGACAATTTACCTCCATTAAGGTGGAAGTTAGGTCGCGTGATCGAACTTATACGCGGCAGTGATGGTGTAGCCAGAGTTTTTAAGATAAAGACAGACAATGGTATCATAACTCGTTCTTTTTCCAAGGTGTGTCCGTTGCCCGGTTCGGACTAAGTGTAGTTTAAACTTTTGAACATTTAGCATTAGCAGACGATTTTGTTGGCAGTGTTTGCCAAGGCGGGGGCCATGTTCACGCCTCTATCTAATTTAAGTTTTTTATGCATTTTACAATCCGGCAACATAGTAGCGTAGGAAGATATATTATGCCATATGTGAAGATAAGGCGAGCCCCTAAAAGCACTCCAAGGGCGACAGCATCATTCAAATATGAGAAGTCGAGGCCAGTGGACACCAGCGAGCGAAACAATACTTATTAGCGTTTTATTTATGTATTGTTAATTAATTCAATAAAGTCAGTTTTTTCACACGGAGTTTGATTATTTACCAGCGGCACACGCGAAGTGCATATCAAGTTTCAACCAGAAGCTGAAGCAGCAAAATATTGTAAGTCATATTTTTCTACTTATATTCCAAGAGTCACTGTTCAGGCCAACGAGAGATTCAGTTTATCGTAAAGAGAAGATATTCCAAGAGTCATTTTTCACTCGGGCCAACGAGAGATTCAGTTTATCGAGAGGAGAAAGGCTATCATAATTTGAATGATTTGTGCTTTTGAAGGAGATCATTAAGGACGATATACTTGCAACAATTTGTTGTAAGATTGCTGATTACATAGGGAGCGGTTGAGAGGAGATAATATAGTCTACAAGGAACAAGGATTTGGACCACTCATCATCAGAGAGAGATATTTTTGTTTTCTGCAGTTTTTTCTTTTATTGATAACACAATTTTTACACTTAATTTAGAAAGGATATAAATATTTTGATTAGGAGAGTTAGAATAGTTTGGGATTTTGAGATTTCAATTAATATTGTTTGTACTATTAATTTTGATTGTTCACGTACGTAGAAAAAAATTTTGAGAATCATTATATGAGATTTTGTTTATTGAAAACTTTTGAGTGTGAATTATTTCATTATTTTTTATTTCAATATATAGGGTTAGATCATATGTGTTTTTTATTATTCCGGTATTCTTTGGACCTTACCTTTCACATGTAATAGCATAGATATTGAAGCACGAATTTAACCCTGAGATAAAAGAATTAAAAATTATGATAGAGTCATACTCATATCATTTAAATAATTTTAATTAATCAAAAAATTAATTAGCTAATTATTGCTTGGCGCACCAAGACTTTAAATATCACAATAATATATATTACCTTGTTATTCATTTTCTCATTTTACGGTCTCTGTAGGGCATGCAAATTGGCCGAATCCTCTTTTCCTCTTTTGAGTGTCAAGTAGTCATTCTCCGACACATTCTGCTAGCCAGCCTTTAATTTATTTTTTTTTGTCACACTGGCACTCTATTGTAATTTGTTACATTAGTCCAAATAATTTTATTACTTTGCACAAACACTTTTTTGGACATTGGCGTCCAACTCCCCATTCACACTGATTTTGTTACATGGGCGTGCCCAACGTGGTGCCTATTCTCAGTTAATACCGTTACTTATATAGTTATTTTCTTTTCATTGAATAGCATTCTTTACTATTTTTGATTCTTTCTTGTTCTTCTTTGTTTAAGTTACTCTTTGTAACTTATATATTATTTTTCTTTCTTTATTGTATTTACTATTTTACGAATTTAATACTTCTCCGCATTTTAAAGTTTAATTTCAGATAGCTTTACATATAAACTCAAGTTAAATTACTCATTTTGATCTTCTCCGAGATTTTTGTGATTTAGGAAGTGCTAAACACAGTTAGATTCTATTATTATAGTTTAATACATATACATTAATACTAGTTTAGTAATTTGTCAATGGAATTGTAGATCGGCTAACTCTAATAGAGAAAATCTCCTCCGCCTACTAGAAGACCAGAAAGTTGATATCGCCTTATTATCAGAAACTAGATTTGAACCAGAAAAGTATATTAACTTTCACGTATATAATACTGTCAGAAACGACCGCTTTTCAGCAACTGTCGGTGGTTGCTCGGCAATTTTAATAAACTCAAATCTGTATTATGAGGAAGTCACCATGAAAGTCAAATTATTGAGCATCAATAAAGTAGCCATTAAAATTAAGTTTAAATCATTCGCTGTAACATTTATTTCGATGTATCGGAGTAAAGTTATCGTTACAACAATGGAACGATTTCATAACATCTATACCCTAATAGCACACGTACGTCCAGTGGACGTCCATAGTACATCCCTCACGGACTTTAAGGACGTCCCTCGGACGTCCGCTTTGGTCCTATTTACGTCCGTTTTACGTCCTATATTGGTCCGAATGTCGCTGCGCCGAACGTCCTATGGACGTCCATTTTACGTCCCGAGCGGACGTAAAATGGACGTACCGGGACGTTAATTGGACCTTAATCGGACGTTCATAATATGTCCAGAGGACTTACTTGACGGACTTTTGTGATATTTTCGGACATCTATTTTAATGTAAATTAAACGTCAACGTCATTGCATAAAGTACTAAAAGTGGTGTCATCCTGTGCAATTAAGAATGTATTTTGGGAAATAAAACGTAAATGATTAAAGAAACTTACATTAATTATTACATTTATTGATATTTATTTATTATTAACAAACGGGACAAATTCACTGTCAAAATTATGCAAAAATGCAACATTATAGAAATATAAAATAATTTTATGTAATAAAACATAAATGTTTAAAGGAACTAACATTTATTATTACATATATTTATTTATTATTAACAAATGGAACAAATTCACTGTCAAAATTATACAAAAATGCAACATTATAGAAATATAGACAAAATTACAGATAAAATAAAATATACATAAATAAAATAAATAAGTACACATTTATAATAAGTTTCATTTAGCATTTAAGTGCTTCAAATAGTATCTAAAGCTATTGATATAAAAGTTTTAGACCATCTCTATGTGTGAAACATAATTAGTTCTGCGGTAAGGAACATGGAAATGTAAATTATGACACAGTGAATGGGAAGGAATATGAAAACAAAATAGCTGAAGCAATTTAGTAGATTGGTTATTTTATAAACAAGTTGAAAAATAAAGATTAAAAGGTAACACTTTTGATAAAAAATCCAGATTCAAGAAATTGATCATATCAGAATAAGAATATGGTCTACACAATTTACAAGAACAGTTGATGCTTGTAGATAAGTCAGTATAAATCTAATCAACATAAAAATGGTTTTTAATGCAATTATAACATAATCAGTGTAAATTAGTTGAAGTTGAACGACTAGACAGTGAGTAAACCACCCTGACCAGTATGAAGCTGATTCTTGAAATTTGAAAAAAGAATGCACAATTCCCTAAAAATAAGTTAAGATATTATGTCTGGACCAAGACCTTTATTGGTATTAAGACACTGTAAGCATGCGTCACAAATTTTAATAGTTAAAAGAGTGAATATGGCTGTGACTGATATGGGATCTTTGACTACACTTGTCTACACAAGAAAAAGAAGGATTGCAATACTGCTAAAGAAATTGACAAAATTGTTGAAATTGTGGTTCTTAAAAACAGAACCATTGTTGAGTTTTAAAGTTGAAATCATAAGTATGAAAAAGATCAATACCTAATATGGAACTTTGTCTGTTTTCTTTCAACAGTAGATTAATTTTTAGGTATTTATTTTTAATATATAAAACAGTCTCAAAAATTGGACTGTTCCTTTATGTCCATGAACCGCACAATTTAATCATTACAAAATTAATCATATTTGCTAATGCAACATGGAAGTTAAATTTTATCTGCCCTCTCTTTAAATATTTCCTCAGATATTTTTCATTATCAAGTTTCAACTTCCTTCCCCATGGCAACGCTGGTTTTGCAGTTTTTTCAAGCAACATCTGAAAAAAAAATTATTGTACATTCATAAATTGAACAAACTAATTTTCAGATTTAGTTCATTATACTTTGCTTCTTTTGAATAAATCATAATTCAAAGTAAAATTAAACACGCGAATTTCAAGTGCTGTAGTTTTAATGAATCTCACCTGAATTAGAAGAATACCAACCCAACCATTGGTATTTATTTCTAATGACCAAATGAGCAGTAATTACACTTTTATACGGAAAAAATCAAAATAACTGTATAAATAAAATATATGGCCAACAACAAACCTTTATCTCATAAGCTAGCTGTAGTTCTTAAAGCAATCTCATAGCCAGACCTGAACATTTATGAGTTGGTAAAATTTGCCATCTAAATAACATATAAGACACAGTTAACAATATGCTTAATCAGCTGTATGTGGCCACTTAAGTGATAGTGTAAATTCTTAAATGTACCCTAAATTGATTTATGTTTACAAGTTACAAACCTTTTAAAATCAGAGCTATAGGTGTGTCCTCAAAAGCTTTATATTGCTTTTTCCCTAGCCAACTATCTTTTCCTTGAATTTTATTCCAGATCAGCTTGTTATGGCTTCTCCTAACAAATTCATTTATGGTCTCCTCACCAATTTTCGAAAGCTCATTATCCTAAAATATAAATCAACATGTAACAGTAATCTAACTACCCCACAAACTTGATCATCCATGCTTAATTATTTTAGTTTAAACTATCTAATAAAAAAAACAGGCTCTGTTAAAAAATCAAACAAACATTCAGTTGCAAATTTTGGTTTCTCATAACCATGGTAAATGTCTATTAAATTTACAATTTTAGGATATATCAACAAATTATACAAACTACGATAAAACTGACTACTAAAACTCTTTTTTAATGAGATTCCATAAAAATGTACACAAATTTCTATAACATTGTTTTTTTGTGAAGATAAAAATACCATTGAAATTTGAATCATATGGATAAGGGTATGGGTGAAGCCAAGCAAGAAGGGTTCTAGCATTTGAACTCAAATGAGAAAGGTCAGGAACTTCTTTATGAATTTTTAATAAATCACCTACATAAGGGATTGGACAAACCTCGATGCCCATGCACTTTTTAGAGCCACACAAGATCGAGAGGAGTATGCCATAATTGTCGCCAACATCCACTAATTGGATAGGGCACCATAAGAAGAAGAATAAATCACCTAGTATTAAAGGACAAAGTCCAGTTGAATAACTTATTAGAAAAATTAAAAACAATGTTTAGACCCTTCTTCAGTTTCATTGAAAGAGGAGCTTTGTAAAGGATCACCATCACCGGAATGGTCGTCCACGTGGTAATTTGCATTATTTTAGGTACTTAACATGTTAATAAAAAGTTTAAATCGGAAAAATGATCAGTCAGGGATTCCGAATAAAGGTTTGAAGGAGATGGAATATCGAGGTTATTAATATTTTCAACAATATTCTCTACGTTTTTCGTAACCTTCCTCTGTTGATGACGCTTAGAAACAAATCGTTTTCTTTTAAACATAATTAATAAGTAAAAAATTACACTTACCTTTAAAATAAAACCAATTTCTGAAGTATAACCAAAGAATATTCTTTGGTATAACCTAACATGTGGTACCAAACCTTTAACAATATACTATAACCACAACACAAAGCCAAGCATCAAAAAACCAATGCACTGTATACTGCTTAAATAGAATTCTTTTATTTCATTTATTAAAGCATTAATAATATAAATATAATTAAACTGTACCATTTGTTTAAATAGGTATATGACAAACAAGGACATTATCATCATTATTTTGTTCAGGTTAATTAGGTTCAGCCAGAGTATATACAACCACTTGTTCATCTTTGAAAAATGATTTCAAGATTCATCTTGTTGATAAAAATCATATTTTTACTTATTAGAATTAGCAAACATATATCATCGTGATAATTAGAATAATAAAACAATTGTAACCAATTATCTAGAAATAAAATATTTTTACACTTTACCTTAAACAAAACATGTTTTGGATATATTAAACTATACAATTTTTAATTAATCATGATTTAACCTTTTCGTTTTTAATTATTTTATTAACGTAAATAATTTTTTATTTTATTAAAATATTTGCTATTTGATCCCATAATTGGTAAATGTCAGATGTCCAGAAAACGTCCGAGTTCGGACGTCCAAGGAACGTCCACGTATGGACGTATTAACTCATATATATATATATATATATATATATATATATATATATATATATATATATATATATATATATATATACTTCATCTAATTTAGATAACGACTTACGTCATTATCTACGTCAGAGATCGAAGTTGACATAGTTGCCAAAGTATAAAAAAATCCTGACTCCATTTTAAATCAAATAGATTACATAATTATTGCAAAAGTATTACCATCTCTTTACAACGACTATTTAAATTCTTACGTGACATTTTTGAAATAAAACACACTAATTTTGTTCTAAAAAGAAGAGATTTTATTAAATAGTTAAAAATATAAAACAAGAGATATTCACTTTAAAATTCAAAATAATGAAGTACAAAAAGTGTCAACACCGCAACTGTCAAATAAGTGTTACCAATTTATGCCAAAATTTTACCTTCGTTCGATTACAGTTACAGTATGTTTCGAACAAATGTTCTTGATAAAAACGCTTTATAATGCATTTATACAAATGAAATGAAACATATTATTGTGTA
Organism: Diabrotica balteata; assembly: GCA_918026665.1. NCBI lineage: Eukaryota > Metazoa > Arthropoda > Insecta > Coleoptera > Chrysomelidae > Diabrotica > Diabrotica balteata. The sequence continues at coordinate 71,841,338 of OU898280.1, read as the reverse complement.
TTTCTTTAAGTTAACAATAATAGAAATTTTTAAAGATTATTTCTACGCGTATATTATAAAATGTCTAGTGGCTGTAATACCAGTGTACTCGGTAAAGTGATTCTAAAAAAGAACACACCTACACCCTAAATATTTTGTGTTGGTATCATGTGACGTCACAGACTATGACGCCGATGACGTGCATCGTTATATAAATTAGATGAAGTGTATATATATATATATATATATATATATATATATATATATATATATATATACAGATTGAACGAAATAAATTCGGAACATAGGAATATAATGTATTTCGGCTCAATTCTGCTGTAGCTGGTTGGCCAACAAAAGATTGTCAAATAATTATATTATAAAAGATCCCATACTTCAGCGGACTGCTGGATTCTGAACTCATAAAAATTGAAAGCTACACATAAATCTACGATTATGCTGTCAAACCAGTTATAGTCCAGGAAATGTAGCATTTCACCTCGCAATTTTTTCGTGCGGCGTGGATTGACTTGAAATTTAACAGAAGGTAGGTAATAGCCTAAGGATCAAAATCTATATCGAACCAAAGTGCGCCAAAGCCTAGGGGTGGTTGCCACCCCATCTCCGGGGTGAAATTTTTTTTTACGTTTTAACTACAGGTTTCGATTAGAAAAGTGATTCTAAACAAAAAATGTGCTATACATTTTTTTTATAAAATGATATTTTTCAAGTTATTCGCGATTGAAACTAACAACTTTTAGACGAAAAAATCCACGTTTTTAATCGATCTTTCGCGAATAACTCGAAAATGGTGCATTTTATCAAAAAAATTGTAGAGAACAAATTTGTAGCTTTTAAAAAGACAAATACAATTACAAATACAATATCAATGTTCAGCGGTTTTCTTCAAATGCCAAATTTTAAAGATTCAAAGTCAAATATCGGGAAAATGATGCATTTTTGGAAGAAAACTCACAAAACCTATTTTAAAGAGCATAAATAGACCTATCATAAAAAAAATAAGGTCAATACCTCATTTTTTACGAAAAAATCGAGAAAAACAACACCCTAACCATCCCCATAATTAAAATCGATCTTCACCCTTCTGCAATTCCCTTTGTAGATGTATTGTTAATACGTCCAAGAAGTTTGACCCATTTAAAATGCTTAGTTTAAGAAAAAGTACAGCTTAAAGCGAGAAACGATTTACAATTTCATATTTTTTACCCTTCTTTTTTTAAATATGCCCGAAGATACTGAATATATGAAAAAAATAAAAATTACCAAATTGTAGCTTTTTTAATGACTAAAATTATCCTTTATTTAGATTTGTTGTACAATGAATATTTGGCGAGATATAGCCGTTTAAAGCATCGATTTACGATTAAGCACCATCTTTTTCGAGCCCTTTAAACTGACCCCATTTAAAAACCAAGGGTTCCAAAAAGACTTAATTCACAGATCCTTGTAGCTATTAAAAACCTCTACAAATCGTTTTTGAAGAAACACTCTATCGTTAAAAATTAAAGGAAATACGTTAAAAAAACCAGTTAATTTTTTTCCGGAAAATTCCATTAGTATAGTACAGTACATTTCGGAGCATAATAATCTACAAAACCGGTATATTAGCTAGTGGGGCGTTATACATTCGAAATTTTAAGCGTTCTTATTTTGAAATCCCATACAACAGAATAAAACATCTGCTCATATGTCTATGGCTTGGCAATGAAAATATCAGAGCAACAGATTGGGGATATTTTTCCAAAGATGGTTTGTTATTACCCGTACGCATGAACAAACAACCTGCACCCGATAAATTTTTGAAAATTATTTTTTGCCAATGCAAAAAAGGATGCGGCGTTTCATATGGGTGCAGAAAAGTTGGTTTATACTGTAACTCTACTTGTTCTGGGTGCTCAGGTGAAGGGTGCAATAACAGTCCACCAATAATTGAGGAAGATGATGATGACATAGATCACGATGAAGATGTAATTGATGACGAATAAAATTAATATTATAATTGTTTTACCTATAAATGTAAATATTTTCAACTATTTATGTAAATGTTTAAGAATATATGGTGCCTTTTTATGTTGATAATTTTTTTTGTATTTAATTCTACTTTTTTCAATTTATATCTTATAAATTAGTTTATAAAAACTTCAATGTTGTAAAGGGTGATTTTCAAAAGTTGAAAAGTTGCAAAATTTTGGCAAAAAATTGTTTTCACCTATAGCACTCATAACAATTGATTTTTAAGGGTTGAAAATGTATGAATTTGTATTTTAAAGTATAAAAAACTCACTATTTAACTAATCCAAACCAAATTTCACTCATCTTAGGATTTGTAATATTATTTTACAATTTTTGAAAATTAGTGGTAGTTTTCACCCCTAAGAACAATCAGGGTTCGTCGACATGACATAAACTATAAAGCAGCGGGTGAATTGAGCTTAAATCCAAATTTTTATCCAAATCGATACAAGGCGAAATCATTTTTTTAGAATTAGTAATTTTTTACATTAATCTCTAACAAGAGTTGCTTTTTAAGGGTTGAAATATGATGGAACTCTATTCAAAAGTACAAAATAATCATTATTTAATTAATTCAAACCAAATCTTACCCATATTCAGGTTTAATATGTTATTTTATAATTTTTGACAATTAGGGGTAGTTTTCACCCCTAAGAACAATCAGGGTTCGTCGACATGACATAAACTATAAAGCAGCGGGTGAATTGAGCTTAAATCCAAATTTTTATCCAAATCGATTCAAGGCGAAATCATTTTTTTAGAATTAGTAATTTTTTACATTAATCTCTAACAAGGGTTGCTTTTTAAGTGTTGAAATATGATGGAACTCTATTCAAAAGTATAAAATAATCATTATTTAATTAATTCAAACCAAATCTTACCCATATTCAGGTTTAATATGTTATTTTATAATTTTTGACAATTAGGGGTAGTTTTCACCCCTAAAACCCTTCAGCGCACTTCGGTTCGATATAGATTTTGATCCTTGGGCTATTACCTACCTTCTGCTAAAATTTCAACTGGATACATGCAGGACGAAAAAATTGCGAGGTTTTAACTTTTTTCGAGCTTCAATTCCTGAACTATTATCACCTCCTTAGACAAACCCGTCTTACGCAAACAACTTTGTTGCGAGACAGATAGTTGAACGATATTTTATACAATGTCTATACCCAGGTATGGATTTATTTTTGTCCAAGTTTTATATTGGTCCACTATTTTAAATGCAGTTCAAACAGACATGTATTAAATTGTATGTTCCGTTTTAATTTGGTTCAATCTGTATATATATATATATATATATATATATATATATATATATATATATAAACTAGAGCTAAGATTAATAGTATTACTAAAATTAATATCAAACTCAAGAGTCTTCCGGGTTGAACCGCGTCGATGTCCATTTTGCCAAGCTTTCGGTATCCTCTCTGATGCCTTCCTCAGGGCTTGCGAGGTCTCAGTCTCCCGAGCCTCCAGACACTACTACACTGTACACTATTCACGGCACTGTCACTACTACGGCTGGGAACAGGAGACGGTTCATTTATACTGTCGATGATGGCGTGGCCTAGGTGGGGGTTGGGGTGGGGTTTGGCGCGAGAATTGGTGCTGTGGTTGGCGCGAACATTTCTGACTGTGGAATTTTGATTCGAGGATGGAGGGGCGATATTTTCTTTATGAGAGGTCTCCATGTAGAAGGTAACCGTATGGCGTCATCTCTTTTATTAAGACAATTTGGCCTTTTTTCTATTTCTATGGCTTCTCGGATGATTCTTGGTTTATAGAAGCGGATGGGGGCTATGGTTCTGGAGTTTTTAAAATCGATTTTATGACCTGTATGAAGATGGTGTTGACCAAGGGCTGAATTTGAATCAGAATTGCGAACAGAAATGGAATGTTCATAAATCCTGTTTTGGATTCTACGGTTTGTTTGGCCTATATAGGATCGGGGACAATCTGCACAAGGTATTTCATAAACTCCGTGTTGTTCATTTGGAATATTGTCTTTGATAGATCAAACAAGAGATGAAAGTTTTTGTTGGGGAGTAAATATTGTTTTTATTCCTCTTGGTTTCAGAATTCTGTCGATTTTGTCAGTGACACCTTTGATATCAGGAAGAAAAGCTTTCGTATGATAAGGGTCTTAGTCTTTGAGTTGAGGATGAGTGGTAGACTGATGTCTGCGAATGCTCCTATTGATGTGATTTTCGCGGTAACCGTTTTGGATTAGGGCTTGTTTTAAACAAGAGAGCTCAGTGGGTCTACTTGCATCATCGGAAAGGCATATTGATCTGGAGACAAGGGTATTAATGACTGAATTGATTTGTGAAGGTGGATGGTGAGAGTTGGCATGCAAGTAACGATTGGTATGTGTGGGTTTTCGATAAACAGAGTAATGGAAACCTTGGGATTGGTTTTTCTTGATGAAAACATCGAGAAACGGTAGGGATGAATCAGTTTTCATCTCCATCGTGAACTGGATACTGGGATGTATACCATTCAGATGAGTTTGAAAAGACACTAAAGCATCCCTGCCATGGGGCCAAATGACGAATGTATCGTCAACATATCGTAGCCAACATGTGGGTTTGAACATTAATGTGGATAGTGCTCGGGTCTCGAAGTCTTCCATAAAGATATTGGCAATTACTGGAGATAGAGGGGAGCCCATTGGGGCACTATTTATTTGTCTGTAGAATTTGTTTTGAAAGATGAAATAGGTGTTGGACATACAATGTTTAATGAGAGATAAGTGATCTTGTTGAATATTGTATTTAGTTTTTCCATAGTTCATCATTCCATAGCTTATCAAGTTTTTGATTTCTTTACCATATATCAAAGAACTCACACCCAGACTAGCAAGGGTACTTAATTCTTTTTATAATTTCAAAATTGCCAATAAAACGGTATTTTCAATTAAAAACCTTCACACAAAAGTAAAAGACAAAACTCCTAGAGAGCAGATGTCACATGTAGTCTACAGCATTCCATGCAAAAACTGCAATAAAAAATACATAGGCCACACAGAAAGGCATCTAAAAAATCGCATAATTTCACATAAAAGCGACTGCAGACTGCATCATGACCGTTGCTCATTAGCACTTCATGTAGTAAATGAAGGACATCAGATGGACTTTGAGTCAGTAGAGGTTCTAGAAAAAGAAACCAACTACAAGAAACGTCTTTTCCTAGAAATGGCTTGTATAGCACAAACAGAAAACAACATTAATAAAAAACAGACATTAACCATCTCAGTGAAATTTATTCCTTTCTTCTAACATTAGACGAACAACATATGAAATTCAATAATTCAATAGTTTCCAGAATAAATTTAACTCTAGTTTATCACATAGTTTAACAATATACTCTTAAAGTAAAAAAAAACATACAGCACTTTATCAATTTATTATAATTAACATTTCATATCAAAACTTAAATATAACAGTACTTTATTAATCTTCAACCTTTACAAAATAACTAGGTCTTGGAATCAACCAAAATCTATTTATTACACTCTTGTTACCGTGATCTTCAATCATGTTAACAATTTAAAATTTTACTTAAAATATCTCCTACCTTAGATTCTATTCTAATACAGGTACAGGCAACCAATAAGGCAAGGGCCACTAAAGTCTCCCCTCTACTTTGACCATCTAAGAGAGAAGAAGATTTTAGAGGTTAGTGTCTTCCAACCTACAATCAACCACGTTGTTTCACTTTACATGACACTCTGTACAGTTTAATAAGAAATAAGAATTTATAAGATGTATATGTAAAACTCTCGAGAGAGGACATTCGGTCCTACACACAATAAGTTGAAATTGTGCATTGTCTTTGTACCAGTCTCAGTGAATTTTAACATTACATGTTTTTTCTGTTTTTCTTTTGTGAGAAAAAAACTTATACAATTTTTTTCACAAAATTTTATAAATTTGACCAGCTTTTACGGCACCATTCTCAAAATCGTAAGTAAGATCAACGTATTTATAACAGATTGTCAATTTTCATGTAAACTAATTGTAGCTTATCCCTGATGATGTTGATAACTATCAACGAAATATTGGATCAATAAAGGACTAAAGAGTACACTTAGCCTATCCTTTCAGCTGTTTTACCCAAAGAGTCTAACTTGGTTTACATATATATATATATATATATATATATATATATATATATATATATATATATATATATATATATATATATAACTTAGAGCTAAGATCTCTGGCTAATATTTTTACATTGTTAAAATCTATCTTATGGTCTAGATCGATAGTGTGTTCTGCCAAAGCACAAGTAGGTTTATTTAGTCTACAGTCACTCTTATGAGAAATGATACGACTAGACAGATTTCTTCCAGTTTTACCAATGTACGTGGATGGACATTCAGTATGTTGAATGCAATAAACAACATCTCTTGACTCTAAAGTAGTTAGGGGTTGTTTTATTTTGCTATACAGCTGACGTATGGTTTTGATGTTCTTGTTAGCTATTTTGATGTTCTTAAATTCTTTGAAAATTTTAGTAAGTTCTACGGTTAGTTTTGGAATATACGGAAGGGCATAAAAAATACACACTTGTTTGAGAAGAATTGTTTTGTGCTAAGGGCACTGATTGAGAATTAGTGAGAATGTTATTTCTGTTAACAAATGGAACATTAAAAATTAATTTATTAATCAGTCTTAGAGGATATGAATTTTCAATAAAAATATTCCGTGAGAGGTTAAGATCATGTTGGAGATAATCTGGATGTGATAACCTTTTGACACGTTCTTTCATTGCTAGGACTAGGTTGGTTTTCATTCTAGGAGGATGGTGGGAATGGTAGCTTATGAATCTATTGCTACATATAGGTTTTCTATACCATTGTGTTTTCACAACATTATCCTCACATCTATGCAAACGCATGTCAAGGAAGGGCAAAGATCCCTCCCGCTCTTCCTCGCATGTGAATTGCAAGTGTGGGTTTTGTTGGTTGAAAACATTTAACGTAAATTGTATAGAGTCTGCTGGTAGTGCCAAGATTAAGTCATCCACGTATCTCTTTATAAAAGGTATTTCAAAATTGATTTGTTGCAAACAATCTTTAATCAAGTCGTCTAAGACATAATTACAAAGAATTGGTGAAATGGTGGAACCCATTGGAGTACCAAAGACTTGTTTGTAGTAACAGTCATTAAAATAAAAACATTAGAGTCAAAAACAAAAGAAATGCGTTTTTTGATATTAGATAAGTTAAGAGTTGTGTGCATTGATATGTCGTCCCAGTGTTTCTCAACACTAACCAAAATTGTGTGTAAAGGTAAATTAGTAAACAAAGACACTACATCAAAACTAACGAGCTTATAATTGATAGGTAATTTTAAGTTATTAATAAAAGAACTGAAACTGAAAGAGTCCTGAATGCAGAAATCATTATTGTTACTGTAGGTTTCTGTGAGAATATTGGTTAAAAAACTTGCTATGGGGCCATTAGGTGTACCTATTGAGGAAACTATTGGTCTCATAGACAAAGTAGGTTTATGAATTTTTGGGAGTGCATAAAATCTAGGAGCAATTGCATTATAAATTTTCAATGTTTTCCCAACTGATTGATCTATTTGATTCTCCTTTACCAAATCAGAAACTAGTTTATTAGCTTTTTGTTGCAGAGTACACACAGCATTGTTGTTTAACTTTTTATAATATTTAGTGTCTGTTAATAAGTCTTCACATTTTTGTATATAGTCCCTAGTGTACATTGCTACAGTGACATTGCCTTTGTCGCTCTGAACAATCTTGATCTCAGGGTGATGTTTCAAAAAAGTTTTGCATTTAATATAGTATTTATTTAAAAAGTGGTCTTTTTCAACTTTGTTGAGAACGTTCGTGATTATATTAGTGCATTTGGACCTTAGAATGTCCTTATCGACATTCTCAATTGGTCTTAAAATGTTCCAACAACTTTTTAACTTCTACAGGAAATTCTAAGTCTGTAAGGTTTTTAAACCAACTCTCCCTGAAATCAATACTGTCAAAACTATCTAATCTGAACTTATTGAATTTATTGATATTAGTTCTCTTAATTTTATGAAAAAGATTGTTATAAATTATCTGTTGTCTACGTTTAAACTCAACATATGTGTGATAATTAAGTATAGATTTTGATTTGGCTTGGAGATCGTTTAGCTTATTTTCAAAATGATTAATATCAGCAAAAGTAATTTTGATTTCTAAATTAAGAATATTTTTTCCAAACCTTTTACTAAGTCCTTGAGATCGAAAATCTATCTCTCCTCTCCTGTGATGAAGTAAATTATTCACATTAGTCAAACTGTTCGTGATATGGTTCGGAAAACAATCTGCATTTCGACACTTAATTAAAAAAGTCTTTCTGTTCCTTAACGCTGCCAGTTTGGTGTTCACATTAGCCCATTCCTTTAGGTACGACACAAGTAATGGTCCGTATTGGAGTCTGATGTCTTCATAAAAACCCATACTAAAAGAAAGACAAGGTAGTCCAAAATTTTTTTTGACTAGTTTGGAAAAAATATGTAAATACTTTTTTCTTTTTGGGTGTGGTAGTCAATAAAAAATAGAGCTTTGCTAAGGCGGCTAAAGCTCGGATTTCAGAATAAATAGTACGCCTTAGCAAAGCTCTATTTTTTATTGACTACCACACCCAAAAAGAAAAAAGTATTTACATATTTTTTCCAAACTAGTCAAAAAAATTTTGGACTACCTTGTCTTTCTTTTATATATATATATATATATATATATATATATATATATATATATATATATATATATATATATATATATTATAAGGATCACTCAGACGAGTGGTGGGTTCTTATATCGGTCTCAAGGTGGAGAACTAAAAGACAAAGTTGATAGGCTACTTTATCTATTTTGAAGACGTTTCGCTTTCGTATTCTGAAAGCATCATCAGTTCATCTAAAAAGTACAATATGAGAGCCACACAATCATGGAGAAGATGTTATAAGTGTTACCTTAAAAAGACATGTAGCAATCAATGATATTAACAGATTTGTGAGTAAAACTCAAGTAAATGGACATTATACGGTAATATTGTATAAACAATCAATTAACTAACAACATTAGGCAACTTATTAATTAAAAAATTAGCATAGCAACAGAACATGTGGTCTAAAATATATGTAATATTTTATTTTATATTAAGCAGTGAAAAAGAACTAAGAATATCATAGATTCACTTTCAACTATTTGATAATTATTTAAGCTTTGATTTTGACTTTAGGTAGCATTATTAAAGTGATTTGAATAAAATTTTTTTTTAAATGTAGTGTAAATGAAGTTACTGCTCAAAGCCTCACAGCTGCCGCCGGGAAAATGGCGTTAATTGAAACAGACCGAACCAAACCGTGAAAAGACAGCCAACCTTGAGGTCAAAAATTTGACAGAACAGCAAGGTAGAAGTACCACCCCAAATAATTGGGCGGTGTATTTAAAAGTTCAAATGAGTTTAGATGACAATCCGTTTGTAAGAGACAAACCAATGAAAGAAATTGGTATTATAACAGCAATTCCTCGCATTAATTAGTCTAGAACGAACAAAAAAAAATTTTTGCAGTTGCAGTAAGGAAATATTGCAACTATCACAGCGTAGGTATGCCAGAACACATCAACAAGAACGGCGATTTAAGGAGACTAGACCTTCAACTTCAAGGATGCAGAGACATAGTTCAGATTTTAATCGTAAGTTCAGTGATAGTGCTCAAAAGTGTTTCCGGTGTGCTAAAAGACATCCGCCTTCAGTATGTCCCTATAAGGATTATATCTGCAATTTATATAACGTTCTAGGACACTTAAAACTGGTATGTAGAAAAAGATTTTTAAATTTATTGGAAGAAGGAATTGAATCATCTGTATTGTGTATATCATCAAATAATGATCCGTCAATTTATATTGATATTAATATTAAAGGTAAAATGTTTAAATTTGAATTAGATTCGGGTGCTGCTGTCTCTGTTATACCTTTTAGTGTATATAACAAATATTTTAATACACAACCATTATCTTAAGTTAATGTATCGTTTGTTAATTTTTCGGGAAGCAAGGTTCATCCTAAGGGCAAAATTAGCTTACCAGTAATTTTTTCAAAACAAACAAATAATTTCGATTTTTATGTTATGCATCGAGAAACTCCAGCCTTGCTAGGTAGAAATCGTATTAGATATTATAATATCGGTTTCAGGGAACTAAATTTTATTGAAGCAGATAAAAATACTGAAATAATGGGGTGGTTAATGAAAGATTTTCCCACTGTAGTTTCTGACAAATCGGGCACATTTAATAAATTTCAGTTAAAATTTAATATTATGCCAGATCTAAATTTTTTAAACCCAGAGTGGTTACTTTTTCTTTAAGAAACAAGGTACAGATGGAATTAGATAAAATGGTCCAGGAGGGCATTATATCTGCAGTTGAATTTTCGGAATGGGGAACACTTAGGCCCATATTTATAAACGATGCTCAAGTATGGATCGATACTTGAGATCGACCTTGAATCAAATTTGTATTCTATAAACCGTTCTCAAGCACGAAGTCGAGCTTGAGAACGCAAAAATGACAGCTCGTACTCAAGCATCCGATCGACCTGCCTTGAGTACGGGATCCTAACCTAACTTGTTTGTTTATATTTATGAATATTTCCAATACAATATTTTCTTTGTTTTTTGAGATTAATATTGTCGTTCAACATCCAGGATAAAGTATTGGTAGCTTATTATTTGATCAAAGTTGATTAAAAGTTAGAATGGAAAGAGGGCAAATTCCAGAATTATTATGAATAGTGAATATGTTTGCAGTGCAGACACAATCTACTTACTCCAGTATTATAGCCAGGTATTTATTGATAATTGGCCAAATAAAAAATAGATTATTTGATAAATACATCTTTTTAGGCAATGATCAACAAAATAGATATAATAATAGTACACATGTAATGTGTAAATGGATATTTGGAACCTGGAAAATATGGTTTCCCTGTCTGCAATGAGGCCTACAAACCAAATTAAATACATATCTTGCATAATAAGTGCTACAGCAGTACTTTGCAATATATGTTTACAGGAAAATAATGATAGTGATGATGATTTTCTAGAAAGTAGTAAATAGAAACTTTAATGATGTGGAATGAGGTTTAAATTTTAGGAGACATTTTATTCACCAATGTTATGCATGGGAATGTAAATACAATATTGAATACTTATTATGTATGTTCTACCTTATTTCTCAAAATGTCAGAATGATTATCATTACTTGATTACACTTTTTGTTGTTTTTTTTATTTTATATCTTATCTTTGTTTAATTCAAAGTTGTTGATTTTGAGAATTAAATACCTATATTATATTAGATATAGTATGTTTTTGTCTTATTTATAAAAATGTGTTTGTTTTAATTTTAAAATAAATGAGGGTTTTCCCTCACTATGCTCAGACAACTCAAGTAAGTATGTCTTCTCTGAGTACAAGGAGTTTCCCTCATTTTAATTAAGTATTTATTCCTTTCATAAAACCTTTCCTTACCAAATAAAAATTAATACAAATTTAGAATATTAATATTCTTTATTTAAAAAATTATAGTTATAATTAAATACAATGTAAAATAGATTATTTTATTTTATAGCTTTATCAGGAGTAAACTGCACAACAATTAGAACATTACAAAAATATAAAGTAATATATATATATATATATATATATATATATATATATATATATATATATATATATATATATATTCAATGGTTGAATATCAGAGGTTTTATCAGTCAATAATTGGCAAATAAAAGTCATCAACTACTTTATTGATTTATTTGAGTACGTTTCGCTTTTATTTTTAAAAGCATCATCAGTTCACTACAAATAAAAAAGATTTTAGCATATAAGTAAACAACCACCAGGGTTCATACTTACAAAAACAATTTGTAGATTTTTTAAAGGATGTTATAAAAACTCTATAATAACTTAACATTAAAGATTACAAACTAAACAAGAGAAACGAGACAAAAAATACAAGAAAAACAGTAAGAATACTATTGTTCATTTAATTTTAACCGATGGCTTCATTTGAATGCTAGTTTAAGCTCTTTCGAGGACGAAAGATATATATATATATATATATATATATATATATATATATATATATATATCGAAGTAGCAGCAATTTATTACAAATTTTTAATAATTTTCTGTAAACAACATAAAAATATTATGAACTATGTATTGCAATCAATACTTAAAAAAACTGAAAAAGAAACATACATAATCAAAAAACAAAAGACTATACAACAAATAAAAAGGTAAAACCATATCTTACCAGCAGAAATTAAAATATTAACAATCTTAAATCTACATTAAATACTATCTAGAAATAAAATAAACAGGAACGAGAATAGAAAGAAAATAAACATGATTTTACAACAAAGTATATTTTTTTGTCTTTATAGAGGGGGGAGGGTCTGAAATCTTAAGACATCTCAGTCCAGGATGCCGCCTGACTGACCTTAGTGCAGGATTCATTCTTCGTAGTTCCTGAGGTACTTTAAAACATCCTCTCTTCGCTGATTCTACGTCAAATGCCTACCTGCTAAAACAGACCCTACTCTGACATTCAGTGCTCCTAAAGTGAAAAGGCCACTGAAAGACCGAGTTAACACTTTTCAAACACTATCTTCAGTTGGGAATAAGCCACAATGTTTTGTATGTTATAGTTACTGATGTTTTAATCTCTATGACCAGATATTGTTACCAAAAATACAAAATTGTGATTTATTTTCAGAAAATAAATCACAATTTTGTATCTATGATAACAGCCTCTGGTCATATAGATTGAAAAATATCAATAAATAAACATATTATGGCTTATTTCTACATGTTACCTAAAACTGCAGAGTATCCAACAAAGGAAAAAGATCTTCTAGCGCCTGAAAATAAACAATTAATTATAGACAAATTCCAGTGACAAGTCAAACATGATAAAATCTATAATTACCCTTTTTATAGTCTATTAACTTCAATGAAGCTAATTCAGCTTCATCAATAGCTCTCTGCCTCTCCTTCTCATATCTTCTTCTAAAATCTTCATTTTCATCCTATGAATCTCGTCTTGCTGCCTGATGGTATAATTAGGCAGCAAGATGTTGACCTCAGGTTGGCAGTTATAATTTGTTGCTATGAACTCCCAAGCCATATTTTTCCCCATTGCTGAAGTGGAAAACAGTTTGTCCTTTTGTTCTCTATGAGTAAGGTGCATATGTACTGCTATTTCCACTCATCTAAAATTTACATAACCAATTTATTTAGCGTACGGCTTACACATGCAATATAATTATAATGATTGTAACGGATTACATACATATAAATATATCCAAAAACAAATATACATAAGCATATATTTTGAACATCAAAAATTATGCCTCAGACACAGTAACAAAATAGAAATTAATTCTGTAGAATAAATATTTTTTATAACATATTACATACCTTAAAATAGTTAATATCCAGTATTAATTTCAAACACAAAATATTAATATCAAACACAAAATTTCAGTAAGTAGCATAAACTAAATTTGGCGCTAAAAGTTTAGTCACAATTATGAGAAAATTGACAGAATCTTCTTTTTTTCGATGTTTATTCGTAATTTACTTTTACCGTACTAATTTTTTCTTGCTTGAGATCAAACTTGTACGAGAATACCCGAAGTATCGTTTATAGAACACAACAAATACTTGAGCATGACTTTGACGTAAGTTCGACTTGGCCAAGCACGTTCTCGAGCACGATCTTGAGTACCGACTATAAATACGGGGCTTATAGTAACGATTTTAAAAAATGATGGAGGTGTTAGGATTTGTGGTGATTTCAAAAATAACTATCAATCCTTTTATCGAAACGGATAAATACCCGTTACTACGGATCGAGAATTTATTTGCTAAGTTACAGTGTGGTCAAGAGTTTTCTAAAATTGACATGATGACATGCCTTCCAATGTTGATCTGAAACGCAAAATATTGCGTGGAGCTTTAAAGCAGGAAAAAGGAAACAGGAGTTTCTGACATATTTCCTTTATATTTCTTTTGAGGTACAATAATAGGATATTGAAGAGACTGTAAATGATTTGGCGTGAAAGATAGCCGATTTTAGAGGGACTGTCAAAGATAGTCTATATTCCAGCTAATATCACGCCTAGCTCACATCTCAGGTCGTGTCCATTTATTATCTTGTTTGTTTAGATGATGCACAAAAAATCTTCCAACGCTCTGTTTCTGTCCGAATCGTAAGTCTAGAGGGCGAACTTGATTCTCGAGTGAGTCCAATAGCAACATCAACTCCAATCTCTTCTATCCAAGCAGCAAATGCATTCCTACAACCCAAACCTATTCAGGGTCATAAATGGGGCACTACCTTTTCTGGTGAAGGTCATTATGACCAAGTCATTTCCTTTTTGGATCGAGTGGCATGTCTTCGTGTGTCGAGAGGAGTGAGTGAAGATGATCTCTTCACAGTGTCTGCAGAATTGTTTTCAGACGCAGCTTTTACGTGGTTTATGAATAACCGCAATAATTTTTCAACTGGGTCTGATTTAGCTCAGAAACTTAATTCTGATTTTCTACCTTTTTCTTTTCAAGACGACCTTGAAGATCAAATTAAAAATCATAAACAGAAACCAGACGAGTCTGTTATGATGTTTATAAATAATATTTTAAGTATGTGTAGTCGCCTTGAAACACCTCTGACAGATTCTGCAAAGATTAAGATCATCCTGAAATGTCTATTGCCATTCTATCATCAGCTATCATCAGCAGTTGGCCCTAATTTCCTAAAACTTTTGAAACGGTTACACTGCTCTCCCCACGATTTCAACTGGGTACCAGCGTGGAATCGGACTAGGCATGGTGGTACCATACTAACCTTCAAAAGTGGAAACAGATATACGGAGAGATAAGACAAACAGTATGCTGTATGGAGTAGAAGCGTGGACCCTAACTGAGGCTATGCTTAAACGCTTGACAGCCTTTGAGATGTGGGTATACAGACGACTACTGAAAATAAGCTGGGTCGACAGAGTTAGAAATGAGGAGGTCCTTAGACGGCTGAACCAAACAACACAACTGGTCAATATAATAAAGAAACGCAAGCTGGAATACTTCGGTCATATTATAAGACACCCTGAAAAATATGATCTTTTACATCTGATCATTCAGGGAAAGATCCAAGGTAATCGTGGTCCTGGTAGAAGAAGAACATCATGGCTGTAAAATCTAAGGCAATGGTATGGAAAATCAACTACATCGTTATTTAGAGCTGCTGTCAATAAGGTCACGATAGCGAATATGGTAGCCAACATGATATCCAACGATCGATAACGGTCATGGAACTAGAAGAAGAAGAAGAAAGACAAACAGAATGGGCAAATGTAGCCACAATCTGGACTCAAAGAATCCTTTAAAACAAAGCGTATATACTAATCATCATTTGAGACCAAATCTCTCATTCAACGGAAATAACAATTAAGGTATTATCATTTGAAATTTCACAATCTATAAAAGAATAAAACACATTAGGGTTGTCATCGAGATACAAAACAAATAATTTACTGTGTAATTGTTAGAAGACCTTAGACTCAAACTAACAATACTATACAAACACAAATGTGTTTATAGGTACGCAATAAAAAAACAAAAATGTTATCGTTTGTTCGGAAGCGTGGAGTCTTTCATCTATGACTTAATCCACGAATAACATAAGATAATAACGCAAAGCGTCATTATAGACACATTTCATCATCATCATCATTAACTAGCCTCTAACGTCCACTGCTGAACATAGGCCTCTCGCATGCTTTTCCACTTAGTCCGATTTTGCGCCATCTGAATCCAATTTGTAGTCACTCTTTTTGTCATCTGTCCATCTCGTTGGGGGTCGACCTCTATTTCTGTAAGCTTGTATTCGGGGTCTCCATTCCAAAATTCTTTTTGTCCACCGGTCATCAACTGATCTTGCTACATGACCTGCCCAGTTCCACTTTAGTGTTGTTATCCTTTCAATAACGTATGCTACTCCTGATCTTTTGCGTATAGTAGCATTGGGTATTCTATCACGTAGAGAAATCCCTAACATAATTCTCTCCATTGCTCTTTCCGCAACTTGTAGTTTACTCACTGTTGTTCTTGTGAGCGTTAGGGTTTCTGCGCCGTAGGTCATCACTGGCAAAATACATTGATTAAATACTTTTCTTTTCAGACACATTGGAATCTTAGACCTAAAAATATCCTTCATCCTTCCAAATGCAGCCCAAGCGAGGTTTATTCTTCTTTTCAGCTCGATTGTTTGGTTGTCTCGACTTATTCTGATCTCATGGCCTAAGTATTTACAGGAGTCAACTGGCTCAATATCTTTGTCTTCTACTGAGATGTTTTTGTTGTGGACTAAATTTGTCATAAATTGTGTTTTTGAAAAATTTATTTTAAGACCAACTCTTTTTGTGGCAGTATGGAGTTCTTGGAGCATTATCTGTGCCTGATCAAAGCTGTCTGCAATAAGAACGATATCATCTGCAAATTTAAGGTTATTTAAAAATTTTCCATCTACATTGATGCCCTTTTCGTTCCAATCTATTGTTTTACAAGCGTATTCTAGCAAAGTTGTAAATAATTTAGGAGACATGTTGTCTCCTTGCCGAACGCCTCTTTCAATACGAAAAGTCCCAGTATCTTCATTAAGTCTTACACAGGCTGTAGCATGTTGATAGATGTAACTGATGAGAGATATGTATCGGTGATCTATTCCACATTGTGTTAGAGCTTGGAGCATTTCACTTTGATTGACCGTATCAAATGCTTTTTCAATGTCGACAAAGACAAGTATCAGGGGTCTATTATATTCAATGGTTTTTTCAATCAACGACTTATTGGTTTGCAAATGATCATTTGTTCCGTATCCAGCTCTAAATCCTGCTTGCTCGCAAGGTTGATAGAAGTCTAGTTTTGATGTCAACCTATTAGTTATTATCTTCATAAACAACTTATAAACGTGAGATAACAAGCTAATAGATCTATAGTTCTTTAGCTCTGTTATATCTCCCTTTTTGTGCATGATTACTATAACAGCTTTATTCCACTGAGATGGTGTAACCTCGTTTGAAAGGCATAATTATATAATTGCGTCAATGCTTTCAATACTGTCTTTCCTCCTGCATTAACTGCCTCAATAACGATTTGATTATCACCAGCTGCTTTATTGTTTTTCATTATATTTAATGACTTTAAGACTTCTTCGATTGTTATTTCTGGGATATCCTCTGAACCCACATTCTGGACTTTTCTCAACTTGGTGCCGTCTTTCTTCCCCTTTCTCTATATAATTCTGTGTAAAATTCTTCAACTACCTTAATTATCTTATCTTTATCTGTTACCACTTTTCCATTTCGATCTGCGAGCTTAACAATGTTCTTCTTACCTAGAGCTTGACATCTCTTCAGCACCTTTAAACTTTTATTTTTCTCGACAACCGTTGTAATCTTTTTTGTGTTATATTTTCGTACGTCTTTTCTCACTGCTTTATTATTATCGTTATTAAGTTGTTGTAGTACGGCATTCGTATCGTTTTTGTTCTGAAGTTCTCTTCGTGCCTCCATAAGTCTTTTTGTTTCTTGACTGAGCTTTTCCTCCTTATCTCTCCTAGAATTTGTATTGCACTTTTTCTCTGCGTTCTTAATAGCTTTTATTAAGTTATCATTTAAGGTTTCGATATTCATAACGTCTATATTTGTTGTCTCTAGACATCTCAGAATTTCCTCTTCGAAGGACATGGTGTTTTCGATTGGATTCCATTCTATTGGGTGTATTTTTGTTATCATTTTGTATCTTTGTTTTTGGAGATTTAGCACGATCTTCGCTCTTACCATTCTATGATCACTTCCCACTGAACAGCTATTAAGAACTGTTACATCATGGATCATGTTGTTGGTTAAGACAAAATCAATTTCATTTTTGGTGACTCCATCTGGACTTGCCCAGGTCCATTTTCTTTGGGGACTTTTTTTAAAAAAGCTATTCATTGCAAAGAGGCCATTTCGTACCAAGAAACCCAAAATCATTTTGCCTCTTTCATTTCTTTGTCCGAGTCCGTACGGACCTATTGCAACTTCGGTCCCGTCCAATTTACATCCCAACTTAGGATTATTTTATTTTTTATTTAGCGTATGGCTACATCACAGGTTCATATAAATATAAATATATAAATATAAATTATATAAATTACAAACAACAGTAAATATAAAAATATTATTCTACAAACAAACATCTAGATTATAAATATATTCGATTGACTCTTTTGTAGCAGTCAGGAAATCTGAAGGGTTGCCATTATAGAATCTAATCGGGCATTCCTCTACCATGTGTTTTACTGTTTGCCTTTCGGCGCCGCAGTCGCAATTTGGTGATTGTATTTTTCCCCATCTAAAAAGTGAGTCGGAACATCTGCCACAGTTCGTCCTTATTCTATTGAGTGTGGTCCAAATTCGTCTCGGTTGGTTGAAGCCCTCAGGATTGCTTGTAATACATGGCATGTTCCAGTTAGCTGGTGCAGCGTTATTCTCCCATTGTTCTCTCCACCGTTCAGTTACATTAAAGTTTTGATCTACTAGCCTTTTTGCTGTTTTTAGAGGCGGGTGTCTCTGTCTTGAGCGGAGCCTATTTATGTCTCTGGCGGAAGTTCCGACATGGGAGCGGAGCTCAGGATCAGTATTTATTTTTGTAAATTCTCTGACAAGGGCATGTTCCCGGCGGATGGGTGGCGGAGCTATATGACTCAAAGCTGGTAACCAGTAGGTGGGCGTGGCCTTGATTGTACCCGATATAGTTCGCATGGCTTGGTTGAGTTGGACATCAACACGGTAAGTATGTGGACTGTTTATCCATACTGGTGCACAGTATTCCGCTACGGGGTATACCAGTCCTAATGCTGTCGATCTAAGTATGGGTGCTGAGGAGCCCCATGTAGTGCCGCAGAGCTTTTGCAGGATGTTGTTACGAGTTCGGAGTTTTGCAGCAGTCTTAGTAAGATGCTCTTTAAAGTTCAGCGTTCTGTCAAGTGTAACACCTAAGTATTTTGGGTGTTTATTATATTTAAGGAGTCTATCCCCAAAATTGATTTGAGGTTGATAGTTGGCCATCTTGTTGTTCAAATGGAAGCAGGACACTTCTGTCTTAGTTGGATTGGGTTGCAATCTCCATTTGCGGAAATAATTCCCTAGGGCATTTAAATCGTTTGTTAGAATGCGTTCAGTGACCTCGAATTCTGTATGACTTGTGGCAAGCGTCCAGTCGTCTGCGTATCCAAACTTTTTTGATGTGGTTTCTGGCATGTCTGCTATGTAGAGGCTGAAAAGCATGGGAGCCAGCACGGATCCTTGTGGAAGTCCATTATTCAGTTTTCTTTGGGTACTAGTCTTGTCTCCCAATATAACTTTAAAGCATCTATTGGATAGCATGGCGTTAATAACCTCAGTGGTCTTTCTGCATGGGATTATTCGCATTAATTTATATATTGCCCCTTATCGCCACACAGTGTCATAAGCAGCAGATAGATCGATGAAGACAGCGGTTGTTTTTGATTGCTTTTGAAAGTTTGATTCCACATAATCGGTCAGGGCGAGTACCTGGTCTGTGCAGCTGCGGTTTGGCCGAAATCCTGCCTGTTCCACTGGTAAGTGTTGGAATATGGTTTTGCTGATTCTATTATACAACAGTCTTTCGAACAATTTGTACACCATACTTAAGAGTGCGATGGGGCGGTAGTTTTTCGGTGAATGATTACTTTTCCCTGGTTTTAAAATGGCGACGATTTTTGCATTTTTGAGTTGGTGGGGGACGTTTCCCGTTTGAAGGATGTCAGAAAAGAATTCTGCGAGCCATTGCCTAGTGAATCTGCCGCTATGTTTGAGGAACTCGGCGTGAATGGCGTCGAAACCCGGCGCTTTTCCTGTTTTCATTTCATTTAGGGCTTACGATATTTCTTCATGCGTAAATGGGTTGGAATATTCTGTTGACTGTGCAAGACTAGATTTTATGCTTTTGAGGTCTTTTTTAACTTTAATTGTATGTAAACGATTTTGAGGTGCCCTAGAGGTTGACACTATGTGCGTAGCTATTTGGTCTGGAGTTACTAGGTTGGTTTGGCGAACGGGTGGGTTGCTACTTCCGAGTTTTTCCGAGTAGTTCGTCTGCAATCTCCTGCTTTCCCTCTTCGCAATATTCTTCATACAGTTTTTCGCTCTGTTCTGTCCAACCAGGGATATATTCTTTGCGGTATCCTCTAGGGATTGTCGCTTTTGCTGAGGTGATTATTGCTCCTGTTAGTCGCCCGTAGTTCTGGCTCTTTGGTGGAATCCATCCTAGGCATTTGTCAAGGTTACTGGTGAAAGCAGACCAGTTAGCTTTCTTGAAGTTCCATCTGGGGCGTGGGAACGATCTTATAATCGGAATGCTGATACCGATCTTGATTAGGACGGGGCGATGTTGACTATGTGGAAAGTCAGACATAACCCTTCGTGATGCTGCTAGCGGTTGGCCTTTGTTGTCAATGGTAACAAAACAGAGATCAGGGTTATATTCTCTCCTCCAGGCCGCAGATCTGAAAGTGCCTCTATCTTTCGCGTCAAATAGAAGGTGGGCACCATGTTCCTCTGCCCATTCCACAAGGGATGTGCCATTTCTGTCAGTGTCTGAGTATTTCCACATCTCATGGTGGCTGTTGAAATCACCTACGTATATGGCTGGATGTTCATAGGAATTAAGAACTTGGACAGGCCAGGTAATAGCAAGAGGTTTGTATATGTTAGCTATTATGACATTGCCTATTTTCACAGTTACCTCGTGGATGTTGTTCTCAGTAGAAGTGGAGATTAATGCTGCATTTTCTATGTTTGAACGGACATATGTTGCCACTCCGTAAGCTCTATCGTAGGTAGCGCCCAAAAGATCATACCAGGGGATTTTTCCTCTTGAGCTTAGTTGACCTTCGTTTTCTGTGTGCGTTTCCTGAAGTGCTACTAGGTCAACTTCGTTGTCTTTTAAAAGTCTGTGCAGGATTTGACATTTTGCCCTGCTTATGCCTTCTATGTTAAAATGGCAAACTTGTATGCTTGGTCCGAGTTCTTTGGTCAAATGGTCCTGATAAGGTCCGTTTACAAGTGTCATTTCTGGAAAGATTTTCTGTGATGATTGAATTGCCAGGAGATTCAAGATTGTCTGGCGCCTTTTGTGCTAGTTCATTTAGCGTTACCCAGGGTGCACGTGTAGTGTTCTACTACGGACGCGAACTAGCTTTACACCCCAACTTAGCATTAAAGTCACCCATTACTAGATTGTGTGTAGTAAGCGCCAGTTTTACTGCATTTTCTAGGTCTTCATAAAAGGTTTCCACTTCCTCGTCCGAGTGTGTAGATGTAGGTGCATAGGCTTGAATTATTTTAAGGCTGGTTTTTTTATTAAGCTTCAGTATGCAAAGTATTATTCTTGGGTTGATACCTTTAAGTTGTTGGATATTTTTAGTGTGTCTCTTATGTATAAGAAGTCCAACTCCTCCTATTTTTTCTTTGTTTCCCATATAGAAAAGTTGATGCCCTGATTTAAGAGTTATACAGTTTTCTTCTTCACGTCTTACTTCACAGAGACCTATAACGTCCCATTTTATGTGTTTTAACTCTTCTTCTAATTCCAGTAATTTTTCTTCAGATGGCAGTGTTCTTACATTGTACGTGGCGATATACATTTGTCGTCGTCCGTGGTAGCCTGATCTGACCCGGGGATTCTTCGCACCCTCTGTTTGCTGTCTTTCTTGATCGCTACCTTGACCAAGGATCAGCTCACTGCCGGGGACTGAGGGCCGTGTTTTTGTCGTGTCAAACATGATTGGATTTTAGCCATACTCTACCGCGCTGGCCAGTGCGAGTTGGTAGAGGGTAGGATGAAGGTAGGAGTTTTAAAAGGGGGGGATAGGAAAAGGGTATGAGAACCTGGTTCCCTCAGGCAAGGAAGGAGGGAGAACCAGAAGCTAGCATAAGGCAGGGTCACTAATCCCTGTAGCAGCCTGTCTTCTACTGGGATTGTAGAAGAGTGCTACCTGCCACCTATATATAGACACATTTAGAAACACGCAAAAAAAGGAAAGGGTTACTAATAGTTCAAAATTTGGTACATTAAAGTTCTACAAAGACAAGCCTATAATAAGTTCACTGGGAAAGGTAAACATCAGAATTTTCGACATACATTACTCTATTTGGAAACTAAAAAAAAGCTGGTGTTTAGTTATTAGTACAACTAGAATTGGTGATAACTAACGTGTATCATCCGCCTATAATAGGGACAACTTCGGGTAGGGTCATAATAATTCTAGGTTATATAACTAAACAAGTTTTGGAGAACTAAAAAAAAGTTTCCTGGCGAGGAAGGTTGTTGTTCTACCTATTATTGAAATACAATTATGAATAGCTTATCATTCCGACGAGTCAACTAGCGGGAATCAGCTTACTTCATCCCTAGCCTTCCTCAGTGTCTGGAAATTCAGAATGCAAAATATTGGACAACAATAATCTTTTTCAAACATTATTTTGGGGGTTTCGAATAGAGAGTCGAAATTCGAAGGCCTTCACACCAAGAGTAAAACTTAGGCAAAATGAACAGATACTATAATGAACTATCATTGGTAACTGGACCGAGGAATCATGATTTCTTTGGTATAGATACCAAAAAAAAAAAATAATTGGATTTATAAATCCCTAAAATAAGGTAAATTGAATTTTGTAACCCTTAAACAACTAACAGTATGTAATATGAATTAAAATAAACATACTCTACTAAGGAATTCTAAAAATAAAATGAGATTAACTTTTGCAAACACCCTTAAAATCAATATAAGTTGTTGGTCGGGGCAACAAAAACTGATCTCGATGAATATAAACCAGAAAGAAAACGGTACCGTAGTAGAGTAGGATAAAAAAAAATAAAATTTATGTCTACAAGAAATACGACATATAAATATACTAAACACAACAAATTATTAATATTATAATAATAAAGAATAAACATAAAAAATCATAAAATAATTTTACTTTTATTTAAGAATATTGTTTGGCACTATGTGCTAAAGGTAAAGATATATATCCAAGAAACATCAAAGGTGCTATAAGGGAATACAACATGGCTCTCTCAAAATTAGAAGTGTGTTAATTAGATACTTATGAAGACCAAGTCAAACAACAAGAGTTATTGTTAAAGTTATACTTTAATTTACTGGTTGCTCGTACTAAAACTGAAGATTATAAAAAAAATACATTTCTTAGTGGGTCATTTAACAATAATACCAGAGCTATGTCAGTTTTTAAACAAACGTGGTTTCAAAATCGACATAAAGATAAATTCACAATTGGCGGCAGCGGGTTGTTTCGCCTCTGTATAAACAAAACGTTACAATAGACAACAGCAAACTACTCCAACCTTCACTTGTACCATATCATGAATAGAAGATAATAAATGAAAGCTTAAGGCCTTAGCCAATAAGCCTCATATCAGCGCAAAAAGGTATATGTAGTCTAATAAACTATATTACAAGACCACAAAAATGTCAACGACAAAAAAAATGAAAGGTATTGGATATAAGAATAGTCTCCAATAGTCTGACATCAACGCAAATAACTCAAGATACAATAATACAGTTAACGTGCCTGTACGTAGTACAGGACATCCCGAAAAAAAAAAAGATAAAACACCAGGCGAGCCAACTGAGTTACTCTGGATATCAACGTGCGGAGTCTCCTACACTACTTCCAGAGGCTCGTCTCTTTACTACAACATCTAAGAAACAAAATTATTATTTGGAATAGGGATATGTCCGCTAATCCACTTGACTATAGCAGGATGGTCCTGGACTAATGGTCAACACCGCCAACATAAATAAGGGTTGTCGAGACAGCTCAAAAAAAAATTGAAACGTGTCAACTTCCTGAAGGGAAAGAAGCACTAGGGGACGGATTTTCCGAAGCAAAGTGGTATTCAATGTACTAATACTAGGGTATCAGTGCAGTACTGATCTCACGCCCAAAAAAATTTTGAAAGGAAACGAATCCTCTCCAGGATACTTTTCCTGTACACGGGCCACGGAGGGGTTGAAAAGTCGCTGGAGAAGGTAGCAAAGATTAAGTATGCAAAGGCATGAAGGGAAGGCATGAAAAATTAAAAATTAAGAATGGGCTGAACATTTTAGAAGAAAGGTATTAAGAATTGAAGAAAACAGATTTATTCTGTCTCAGACAAATCTGAATCATCCGAAGAAACACTGACTGGCTGATAAGCTTTTAGGTCTTTTATATGCCAATTTCCGGCATTTGATCCATCTGGATTTCTAAGGACATATACTAAAGAAGATAACTTCTTAACAATCGTGCACAAAATATATTTAGGAGCCAGTTTTGCTATAAAATGTTTTGGAGCGCTAGATAGAACCATATTTTTCCTCCAAACTTGGTCACCGACGCCTGTACGTCGCGTTTACGCAAATTATAAGTTTTGGTATTTCGCTCATATGCACGATATAAATTTTTACGAACTACTGAAAAACTTCTGTTAAACCTTTAACTCCCGAGGCATAATTATTACGATCACCCGGTAAGATTTCAATATCAACAGGATCATTGGGTATTTGACCATAATAATTTCCAGATAACGGCACATGTCTAGCAAAATTCAAAAATGCAGGAGTATATTGAGTTACCTCATGTTTAGCGGTATTAATAGCTTGACGAATTTCATGAATATGTTTGTCCCAATCACGATGGTTATTAATATAACTTCGAATCGCGGTACCAATAGTACGATTATTTCGTTCGACAAAATTTACTTGTGGTGAATAAACAGCAGAAAACCAGACTTTTTGGACATCATATCGTTTACAAAGATCCTTCATGATATTACAATTTAAATTCGAAGCGTTATCACACATGAGATGTTGAGGAACTCCAAACGTTAGAAACACTTGTTCTTCTAAAAACTTACATATGTTAGAGGCAGTAGCTTTGCGTAGAGGATGTAACAATGTATATTTCGAAAACCAGTCAGCACAAACTAAAAGCCATGTAAAACCATTTTTACTTTTAGTCAAAGGGCCAATCAAATCGACAGCGATAATTTGCCAAGGATACTCAGCTTTTTTTCTTTACCCATTTTTCCCATTTGTGCGGTATTAGGTGCTTTTTGTGCTCCACACGTTTTATTACCACGCATATATATATATATATATATATATATATATATATATATATATATATATATATATATATACAAGAGCACTAAAGGCCTTAGAGGCCCATGGCTTAAAAAATTTTGTTCTTTCTTCATTTTCGCTTTCCTTTATGTACTGAGATCTTCTCTGGCTCGATATGTGACTTTTCTCCATTCCTTCTTGTTATTCATTTTTCTTTTCTGGCCGTCTAGTCCAATTTCTTCCATATCTTTTTCTACCTCCTGATTCCATCTATTTTTTGGCCTTCCTTTTCTCTTTTTTGAAGTTATATTGTAGTTTAGTACCCTTTTTGGAGTCCTCGTGTTTGGCATCCCTTCTAGGTGACCTCGCCATCTTAGTCTCTGTGCCTTTATGACTCCTATTATGTTAGGTTGATTATATAATTTCTTAAACTCATCATTTGATCTTCTTATCCATAAACCGTCCCTTATTATTCCTCCATATATCTTCCTCAAGATTTTCCTTTCCCATATCTCCAGTAGATTTTGTTCATTTTTTGTCATTGTCCACGTCTCACTGCAGTATGTTGCTATTGGTTGTATAGTTGTTTTGTATAACTGTATTTTTGCATTTCTTGATGAAAACTTGCTTTTCAACATTCCACTAAGAGCATGTTCACTTCTATTGGCTGCCATTATTCTAGCTTGTATTTCTTCTTTAATGTTAGGTTTACGTGATATTATTGTACCTAGGTAGGTAAATATTTCCACCATTTCGAATACGTATGATAATCTTCTACTTCTAGTTTAAACTTTTGTCCATCCCTAAACTGATCATCTGTCCACTGCATACATTTTGTTTTAGTTTCATTTATGTAAAGTCCCATTTTCTTTGCTGCTTTTACTATTCTCTGTACTATCTCCTGTAGCTCTTTTTTTCCTCTTGCCAGCAACACTATATCATCCGCAAATGCCAAAACTTGGTGTCTTTTATGATATAGGAGTCCTTCTCTATTAATTCTCGCTTCTCGCATTATTTTTTCTAGGCATAAATTGAAGAGTAATGATGACAAAGGATCGCCCTGCCTTAATCCCTCGTTTACTATAAATTTGTCCGATGTATGATTGTTGACTTTCACTCTGTTTTCTGTATTCTCTAAAGTAAGATGTATCATGTTACGCAACTTTCTGCTAACTCCCAGTTCCTCAAGGGTTTCTTTTAATTCCTTCCTTTTTATTCTGTCGTATGCTTGCTGGAAGTCGATGAATAGCGCTATCGTTGGTAAGTTGTGTTCATAGCTTTCTGCTTGTAACTCTCTTATTATAAATACTTGGTCCGTTGTGCTTCTCCCTCGTCTAAATCCACACTGGTATTCGCCGATTATATTTTCAGCTTCTTTTTCCAGCTTATCTTTTATCGATTTTGATAGGATTTTATATATGTTATTTAGTAACGTTACTCCTCTGTAATTACTGCATTCTGTTTTGTCTCCTTTTTTTGTGTAATGGACAAATAATGGCTTCCTTCCAATCTTCTGGTATTCGTTCTTTTATCCATATCTCTTTTATGATCTTGCATATCCAATTATTTAGCAGTTTTCCACCATATTTCATCATCTCTGCTGTTATGTTATCACTTCCAGGGGATTTGTTGTTTTTCAGATTTTTTATGATTTCCTCGATTTGTTTTTTGCTAGGTGAATTATCTTCTATGTCGTCTATGTGTTCAATTCTTCCTTCTGCTTCCATATATTCTCTTTGGTTTGACTTATTATTGCTTTGCTTTGTTTTTAACGAATATGGGTTTTTGTTGGAAACCTTTTTTTTTCATTTCTAGCACCTTGATATAGTTTTATTTTTTTATTTCTGTAGTTCTCTTCTATTTCTTTTAGCTTATTTTCTATGTGTTTTCTCTTCTTTTCTCTCAGCACCCTCTTTACTTTTTGTCTTTGCTCTCTATATCTATTCTTTGTCTCTATTGTTTCTTTCGTAATCATTTCCATCCTTAATGATTTTCTTAGTTCTATTTCTTTTTGGCACTCTATGTCGAACCAGTCTTTCATCTTTTTATTCTCTTGTTTATCACATTCTTTTGCTGCTTTGTTCATTATTTGCTTTATGTTTTCCCATTTGTTCTCTGTTTGCTCTTCTATTTGTATCTTTTTTAGTTCTCTTTCCATTGTTTCCTCGTATATGTCTTGCTCTTTTTTTGTTGCTAATCGAATTGGGTTATGTATACATTTCTTTTTATTTATTTTGTTTTTGTTTTCTGGTATCAGTTGCTTAATTTTGATACCCACCATGTAGTGATCTGAGTCAGCGTCTGGTCCTCTGTATGTTCTTATCTTCTTTATACATTGCTGTTCCTCTTTTTCGATGAGCACGTGGTCTATTTGGTTTTTAGTCTTTCTATCTGGCGATATCCATGTTTCCTTGTGTATTTCTTTTTTTTTCGAAATATGTGCTCATTATGATCATATTTTTTTCTCTTGCGAAATCTATCAGGAATTGTCCGTTCTCATTAGTTTCATTGTGTTTACTATATTTTCCTATTGTCGGTCTAAATACTTCTTCCTTCCCTATTTTGGCATTTGCGTCGCCTAGAATAATTTTCATATCATATCTGGGTATATTTTCGATTGTTCTGTTTAATTCATTGTAGAAACATTCTTTAACATCATTATCTTTTTCTTCTGAAGGTGCGTGAATATTTATGAGGTTGATTTTTTGGTATTTTCCCTTGAACCTGATACTACATATGCGGTCTGATACTGGTTTAAACTCTACTATTGCTTCTTTTAGCTCTTTTCTTATCATAAAACCTGTGCCTAATATTCGATTCTTTCCACCGCTATTGAAAAACATTGTATCCTCTATTTCGAGTATATCATTTCCCAGCTGTTTCGTCTCCTGTAAAGCTACTATGTCAAAATGGAACTTTTTGATTTCTCTCGCTAAATGTTTAAGTTTGCCTTCTCCATATGTGCCTCTTACATTCCATGTTCCTAAAAGTAGGTGCTCTTTTCGCAATGTTTTCTCGTGTTTTGGTTCAGTTTTCATTTCTGTACTCTTTTTTCCTTTTTTTGTATTTTCCTTAACCTTGTTCTGTGCTTGTTTCGTCAACGTTATTCCAGTAGTAGATTTAGTTGCTAGTTTTTTGATGTTTTTTTACACATTGCGCCTTCTTTGTCATTCCACCCCCATTCGCTGTTATTCACCCATATTTTTTTTACTCCAATTTTTACTTCATTTCCTTTATTTCTTTTTTCTTGAGCAATGTTTCTAATTGTTTTCTGTATTTCTCGTTCTTTTATGGTTGCATCTTCGTTGATATATATATTTTGTACTCTTTAAATTCTTTTAACTTGTGCTTTTTTTCCATTATTTTTCTTTTTTCTTCTTGGTTTTCTAATTCAATTAGGCATGTTTTTTCGCCTAACTTGTAAGCATTCCTTATTTTAACCTCTACCCCTATACGTTGTTTGATGAAATTATTGATTGTTCCTTTTACCTCTGCTTGCTCATATGTGTCTATCCTTACACCGTTCATAACTATGTTATTTATTCGTCGGTGTTTTTCCATAACTTCCATGTTTTTTGTTATTTCTCTAAGTTCCTCCTTGATCTCTATATTTTTTTGTTTTAGTTCCAAATTTTCTTTTCTCAGCTCTCTGTTTTCCATTATGAGCTTTTCTATCGTTTCCTTGTATTCTTTTTGATTTCTTTTTATTTCCTTAATATCATCGGTAAGGTGGCTCATCATTATTAGTAATTGATCAATTTTTGTTGCCTCATTTTTTTTTCTCTGGAGTTTCTGTTGGTGTTCTCGAGAACTTCTTGCTCTTTCTGAAAATGTTATCTTCTTCCTCGCTGTCTTTATATCTGTCCTTCCTTTTTGCCCCTCCTTCTGAAAGTGTATCATCACTGTCTAAATTTTTTATATATTTTTCCATTTTCCGGCGCCAAAAACTGTCTTCCACCTCAACAGTTCAGAGAAGACAGCGTTTACCGTATTTATTTTATGTTTATTAACCGTTGTTATTTTTCTGTGTCTACCCCGAAAGTCTACTCACAACGGCAACGTCGCAGTTTTAAAGGTCAGAGTTTCGTTTCTATGCCTTGATGTTAATTAGGCTTATCAATTACTGCAATCTTACTTTTTATAGGGCCTTGGTGTTTTCGGATGTTATTTCACCGATTTTAAAGTTTTTTCTTAGCACTTTCCTTCACTTAATGTCTTATATTATTCACTGAATGTCTTATATTATTCACTAGATATTTTCAATAATTTATTTCCCGTTACAACTCTCAGAAATTGAGTTTATTGTAGACGACAAATAAAATATTTTGACGCACATACCTAACGACATCTTTTCTCATCTTCGGCCAGTAGTATCGCTCTTGAATCCGAGCAAGAGTTTTATAAACACCTGGATGTGCGCAAGTGGCTGGATCATGACATGAATTAATGACTTCTTCACGTTGAGGTTTAGGCACAAGAATTTTCCATTCAATTAGATTTGAATTAAAAGGGAGACTTGTGGGAATAAACTTGTAAATGAGATCATTCTCAACTTTCCATTGTGGGAAATTATCGGGTCTGGTCAAAATTTTCGTACGCAAGTCATCATACGAAGGGTCAATACAATCGGTGTCTACCTCAAGATAGGCAATTTTATCATTCTCGTGAATCCTGCTAAGTGCGTCTGGCACCTTATGAAAAGCTCCTTTACGATGAACAATTCGGAAATCAAATTATTTTAGGCGCATAGCCCAACGAGCCAAACGACCTGTTTGTGACCTTTCAAATTTGTGAGCCATAACAAAGAATAATGATCAGTAATAAGAATGAACTCAACACCGTCAATGTAAGGATGAAACTTTTCTACAGAAAACAAAGCAGCAAGGACTTCCTTCTCGGTAGTTCCATAAGAACGCTCAGCCTTTGTTAGAGAACGGCTAGCATAAGAAATTACTTTTTCTCCACCATCGATTTCCTTCCTCAACACGGCACCTAAACCGGTGTCACTAGCGTCACACTGAATAGTAAAAGGAAGAGAATAATCAGGTTGTACAAGAACTGGGGAAGAAACCAAAGCTTCCTTAATAGCGACAAAAGCATTTTCAGCTTCAGGTGCCCAAACTATGGATTCCTTCTTTTTCTTTCCCTTTAAAAGATCAATAATGGGGGAAACGAGAGTAGAAAAATCCTTGACGAAACGTCTATACCACGAGCAAAGACCAATAAAACGTTTAATTTCTGTCGTATTGGTTGGACGGGGATAATTAACCATTGTTGAAATTTTATCTGGATCAGATCTGAGAGAATTATCACCAACAATATAGCCTAAATATTTCAAAGAAGTTTTGAAAAACTCGCATTTTTCCACATTTATTGTCAGGTTGGCATCTTTCAATTTGTCCTTGACTTGTATTAACAAATTAATGTGTTCTTCTTCAGTGGAGGAACAAACAATGATATCGTCTAGATAAGTAAAAATGAACGGTTTAAATTTAGGACCAAAGATTTGATCCACCAATCTCTGTTGGGTTTGAGCACTATTACAAAGACCGAAAGGCATTACCGTAAACTGAAATGAACCACGACCTACAACAGCAAAGGCAGTTTTCTCACGCGAAGCTGGCTCAAGAGGGATCTGCCAAAAAGCTTTCTTCAAATCAATTGAGCTGATATATTTAGCATTACGAAGCAAAGACAAAATTCTGTCAATATTTGGAAGGGGATATGTGTCATGACGAGTGACCTCGTTAAGATTTCTGCCATCAATACAAAATCTAAATTCACCTGACTTCTTTTTCACAAGCAAGACTGGAGAGCACCACGGGCTGTTAGATGGTTCTATTACCTTGAGTTTAATCATCTCATCGAGTTCACGATTTAGAATCTCAGACATATAAGGCGACATAGGAAAAGGACGTTTACGAAACGGCTTAGCATCGCCAGTATCAATAGACATTTGGATCTTATCAGTTCTTCAAATTCCATGTTTATTGTCTACTTCTTGAAAGCTATCAATTACAGTATCCGCTAGAGGTCTTGATTTGGAATCAAGGGAATCTATCGAGCACAAAATGAGATAGAATGTCACTTTAAGGTTTTTAAATCATTTCACAAAAAGAATTTTTAACACTCCATGTATTCTGATTAAAATTCATTGCCAAAGAAAACCTCGAAATAAAATTACTTCCTAATATGAAATTAAGAGGTAGTGATGGTACTAGGAGACAATTGACAACATGGCAAACACCATTCGCCACAATCGGTAGATCGACTATGTCAGTAACTTTTTTATTTGAACCATCAGCAAGAGATACGCTTTGACTATTTGGAGAATAAATTTGAATGCTATTCTTCTTAAGAAATTCAATTCCCTCGGATCCCGCTACAGTTGTGGAACATCCTGTATCTAACAAAAGTGTAAAAGGCCGTGAGAAAATCTGGACTTTTAAATAAGGCCTATTATCAAATGGCTTTGAAGGAATCACTGGATATACCCTTGGTTGCCTAAGGAAATCCCTTACAATGTTTAGCCATTTGGACCAATCAGAAACACAAAAATTTTTTGAAGATTTGTTGGTGATCACTAAACATGTATGTCCGGGATTTTGGTCAGCAACACGCCCACCGAACCTAGGGGTGTTCTTTACTTGTTTTTTGAACAATTGGGACATGTTGGTACAGTAGCATCATCCTTACCGCAACGAAAGCAAAAATACTTATCAAACCTTTGACGACATTCACTATAAGTATGTCCTCGTTTTCGACAATTATAACAAACCACCCTTCTACACTTCTGGGAATCTCTAACTGCAGGTTCTACCTTAGAGCTTTTAGAGTTATTCACTTGAAGGTAATTCAGAATTTTTAAAATCTATTTTCATATTTGGCTTGTTTCGAAGTGCTGGGGAAAACATGACTCACGTAAGATACAGTTGAAAATGGGTCCTTTTTTACATTAAGAGAAACCGCATTATTTTTCAATTTACGGATGACTACAGACAACTCCTCGACGGTATTAGTATCAACTAACGCAATCAGTGGAATATATTCTGGGAGGATATTTTGCCTCATATGTTTCACAAGAGTCTTTTCTAAAGGTTGAGTTGTCAGACGTTTAGCTAGAGCCATACCCTGAGCTTGAAATAATTTCATATCCATGAGGTTCTAACGTGAAAATTATAACCTCGTTGCATATGACACCCGGATATTGACAGAAGTCAGAAATATGTCATCAAAAAAGAAGAATAATTCTTCTTTTCTACCTTTAACATGAAGTTGCAGTTTTTGTGTAGGTTGTAATTTTTAGATTTTTGTTGTGTTTGTATTTTAAATAATACCCTGTTGTGTTGTAATGTTTTTATTCAAAATTTTAAATGTATTTTTAAATATTTTTAACATGGTTGTGACAGTGTTCTTCACCTCTAGGACCAACTGAACATTTTCAATGTAGGTTTTAAATGTTAATTTCCACCACTTGTACTAAAATAGGTTTTCCATTTAGGTGCTGATGAAGGTGACAACATATCACCGAAAATTTCACATTTAGAATAAAGTTCTACACCAAACTGGCTTATACCATCTCTAGCTGATCCTTGTTTTGACGCTTTCCCGAAAGTTACCCTCCAAAGAATTATATATATATATATATATATATATATATATATATACACGACATATCATAAGGTAACAAACTGAGATATGACATCATAATACACAAACAACTTGAATCTGAAATACGAAATATAAGCAGAAATCAAACATTCCATAATGAAATCCAAACAAAATAAAACGAACATAAACATACTACAACGAAGAATTTAATACAAATCTAAAACACGCCCCACGATGCTTAATAAACATCCAGCACACAAATTAAATTCAAGGCCAGAATCGCTCAATGTCGGAGAGAAATGGCGGGGTACGCCGAAATGTATAGAAATTACGTAATATCTCAAAAATCCAAACACAATCAGATAATGTGAAATTATAATTTATTATTGGACGCCACCCCCTGTTATCCTCGTAGGGGACAAGAGAGAATAAAAAATAAGATATATAGAAAGTTTACAGCGAAATTACACTTTATTATTTCTCAGTAATAAAAAGAAACATTAAAAGTTATGTTATTACAAAGGATACTAAAATACCATTTCATAATTACATTACTATAAACAAAACAACTTTATATCGTATTAAATCAAGAATTGGTTGTTAAAAACAAATGAATTTATATATTATTTAAAAATTTCGAAATTCGTGTACATTTAAAATATAGTAGTTATTTATTAACTAGGCATAATAGAAAAATTAAATCTTTAAACAAAATTAAAACACTGCTATATTTTCTTTCTCTGAGTCCATAATTATTTCTCGCTTTCTCGATAGGATATAATAAAAAAGAATGGTACAACCTTAATCATCCAATAGCTGGCAACCATACAAAAAGGATATGTTCTGTTTCCTCTCACCTTCCAAGTATTTCATTAAATTATTTATTAGTGGTCCATTTAGATCATAATAAAATATTGGGCTGCGTTTACGACAGCATATGACTTCTCAGTTAACTTCGAGCCAAATAAACATAATCAATGATCTTTTATCCTCCCCGGTAAAAGGTCTAAAAATAATTATTTATCTGAAAATATAGACAAAAAAGGCCTTTTTTCTTTGGCTTACCTCTATATAGAGACCACTTCACAAAACACGTACTAACAGTTGGATGTTTGTAAGAGAAAAGAGACAGACGCTATAATTTACCAGTTTGAATTGGGGAGTGATTGACAAGTTAATAATCGTTTTCATCTACCGGATAGGTTTAGAATTACAGTAGAAACCTTGAGTCGGCTACAAGTACCCGACAGATAGATGGGGTTAGCAGTTTTATTTAAAAAAATAATCGAATTTATAATGAATTTCCTAAAACTTTTGAAACGGTTACAAACTGACCCCACAGGAGTTTGATGAGTGGATGTGCAATCTGCATGCTACATTGGATTACCTTAGGATGAGACAATACAGAAAATCACGAACAAAAATCAATTTAAGGTAAAAAACAAACCAATACAATAAATGTCAAATAATCATAATCACAATTTTTCACATATGCTTAGTTCGTATAATGATTCCATAGATGTTTCAATTCATTCAGAACAATTAAACAATTAATGAATAACCTTTCTATTTCTAGTCTGAACGAAACACCCAATCAAACTCCCAGTCCCAACACATCTTTCTTTTCTGACCTAGGCGAATACTCAAATAGCCCTGAACACAAAACTCTTTTTATGAGCCGTTCATTAACTATTCAACAGTGTTTTCAACCAATTTACTCCAAAAGGAATTTAAATTGAACACCCCCCCCCCCTAGATTCTAGAAAACACCACCTAAAAAATCTAGAGTTACTTGGAGCAGAATGTGAAAGTATCTTAACATCAATCCCAAATAACAACACTGAAGAAATTAGGGATAAATTAAAGGTTTTATTTAGAAAAGATATGGAAAAATTGAACAATAATCATAACCACAGAACTGCTTTCAGATATAATAACAACTTCAAACATGTCATAAAATCTATAAATAAAAAAATAGAGAATAATTTAATAATAACTAAAGCAGACAAAGGAAACACAGTAGTTGTCTTGAAATCCTCTAATTATATTGAAAAAGTTAATACAATCAAAATTAGAAAGACGTCATATCTAGGACACATAATGCGCCATAAGGAATTTGAGCAGCTCCAGGTAATATTAGAAGGCAAAATCTAGGGTAAAAGGGATATAGGAAGAAAGAAGAAATCCTGGCTCCGAAACATTGGAGATTGGACTCACACAACAGGAAATGACTTAATCCATCAAGCACAGAACAGAGAGAAATTTGCCATATTGATCGCCAACCTCAATAGAGAACGCACTTAGGAGGAGGATATTGAAAAAGTATTTAAGCCACAATTATTGCTTGTTATTGAGATGAAAATTACATTTTTAATTAACTAATATTTATTGTTTATTGTACAAATTATGTAAAAATGTGTACACACATTTTGTACAAAAAAAAGTTTTTTGAGAACGATTTCCGGAAAGAAAATCAAAATGTCGAAACATTAGTTAATTAAAAATGTGATTCTCATCACAATTACAACCAATAATTGAGGCCTAATCACATAAAAACATAATTTTTATCTTAAACTATTCACCGATAGTTTGGATTAAAGAGGTTGTAAATTGAAATTTATGTAAAATATTCCCCTACACAATTCTCTGGGAAAAATATCTAGGTTAAAAAAAATAACATCTAAACGAAGAAAAAACCAGTTGAGACCACAACTTGTCAGCAGGTAGTTTCAACCTCTGGGGTTATTAGCGACATAAACATAAACATGAGATAAGTAACTTATAAATAAATTTTATATTTTGTTAAGAATATTAATGTCCTTAAGAAATTTCACAATATTTTCACTGGTACACTCACTAAAGATGTCCCTTATAACTGATGGAATTTTATTAGTTAGTCTTTCAGTACTATATTTTTGACACTCCGTTAATACGTGTTTTAGTGTTAACGGCACGTCACAACTCGTACATTTTGGTTGAGGTTCCTTCTTCATGAGATATTCATGTGTGAGTTTGCTGTGTCCTAATCGGAGCCTGATTAATACAACCTGAAGGAAATGGCTAGGGACGTCGTTAGTCCATCGTCCAAAATTTGAAGTGTAAGGCTAATTATTGTGGTGTTCCATTGTCTTGAGATTTGATACTAGAAAGTTCTCCATTACTACGTACTGAAAATTTGCGTTCATTTTGAAAGTTATTCAAAAATGCCAACATGTTTCCTTGAATTCCCCAAGTCTGCAGCTTTGTTAATATTCTGTGTCGCCATGCTAAGTCAACAAATGCTTTGTGGATGTCAAAGTAAACAGTTATGCATTTCTGTTTGTTACAGATGGCTTAATTAATTTGACTTTCTAAATGTAAAACATTGTCTATAGTAGATCTCAAAGGACGAAATCCAGCTTGTTCTGGTATAAGTAAATTGTGATGTTCCAAATGCCACATAAGTCTATTATTTATTATTTTCTCTAGCAGTTTGCAAGTAGAACATGTAAGTGATATTGGTCTATATGATTCTGCCGCTGTAGCCGGTTTGCTAGGTTTTAGTATAGGGATGACAATAGCTTGTCTTCTTAAGTCAGGATATTTTTGTTTACACCAGATTGTATTAAAAAGATTCAATAGAAAGTCTAAAGCTTCGTTAGGTAACTGTTTTAAGAATATTGCGGGTATGTCGTCTGGACCTGGTGATGTGTCTTTTAACATTGCTGTAATTTTCATTTGTAGAATTTTGTCTGTAAGTTTCAGCTAATTCTTCTACAATTTTTTTGTTTTCATTAATTATGTTTCCATTTCGTTCTATGTATTTTATTCCATTTTGTGTACTGACGCCAGATATCTTCTTTACTTTTTTCCTTGCAGATGACATGTTTGTATTCCTGTTAATACTTTGAACGTATTTTTTCCAAGATTCTTTTTTAGATTTGGAAGTAATTAATTTTGCATATGCCCTTTTTTTCTTTAGCTTTATTAAGTTCTCATTGGTTTTATATGTTTTGAAAGTATTTAAAGCCTTTTTACTTTGTTTTATTGCCAATTTGCACTCTTCGTTCCACCAGGGAACAACTTTGTTTTTTGTTATATACTTTGTTTTTCCCATTGCAATTGTGGCGGCTTCAGTGATTAAGTTATAAAACAATTTTAAAGTTAAGTTTATGTCTTCTTCAATTTTAGGGATATTCGATATTTCTTCAATAATTTTTGTTTTAAAAATGTTCCAGTTGGCTTGCTTAATTTTCTACTTTTGCAAAGGATTGGTTTTTGTTGTGGGGTTGGAAATTTTTGTTACTATTATTGGATAATGATCACTTCCTTATAAATCGTCTACGGTTTGCCATGTGTGATTTAGTAACGTCTATGTGTCAGAAAGGGACAAGTCGATAGCTGAAAAATTTCCAGTAGCTGCGTCGAAACGAGTTTTAGCTCCGTCGTTCATTATTGTTAAATTCATGCTATTGATTACGTTTGCTAATAACTTTCCATTTTTAGTTGTTTTTTCGGAACCCCATAGATGATTATGGCTGTTAAGTCCCCGAGAATTAATTTTGGTGATGGAATTTGCATAATTAAGTCGGAAAGTTCATTTTCTTGGATATTTTGGTTCGAGAGAATATAAATGTTACATATCTTGTAAATCGGTTTTAGCATATATCGCAACACCGCCTTGATTTGTCTGTCTATTTTGATAGTAAGCATATGACCTCAAGTTATATGCATTGTTGCCTTTAAAATTAGTTTCTTGAAGACATATAATATCAGGTGAATATTTCCTAATAAGTACCTGAAATAAGGGTAGGCGTGTGTGAAAACTGTTTATGTTCCACTGTAGAATATTATTATACATGAATTATATTTTTATTTAAATAATTAGTTTTGAGATATATCGCTGTCTAAGTCAGATGAACCAACGTGTTCGATCAGTTGTTTAGTTAATTTTTTGCTTAGTCTAGTACATTTAATTTTCATATTTCGATCTTCAGCCTGGGTATGTACTCCATTTATCATTTCTATAAGAGATGGAATATGTAGGGTATAGTCTTTATAATGCTTAATGCATCATTACTACCGTGAGTGTTCTCTAACAGATCAGTGAATTGTTGACTATCGAGTGGGAACTTGGGATTGTGATTGTCAATGAAATTGGTTATCTTTTGGGACAATTCTCGAAATTCTAATGAGGGTTTATCTTTCAATTTCAACTTTTTTTGGAACTTTTGGAACAGGTGTTGGAAAGTGAGATTTTGGTTCTGAGGAATTAGTAATATCTGGTGTATCTTCTGGGCTAGGTGGTGCAATTTCAGATAAATTTCGTTGGGAGGTCGTAGGTTTAGTTATCGGAGTTGTTTGAAATTCAAAAGAAGCGGGTATGTCGGGATTGGGCTCATTAAATGTAGGGGTAATTGGAGTTTGTTCACATATCATTTCAGGGTTAGTAGTATTTGATATAGACTCACCTACATTATTGCTGTCTAAGGAATGGTTTAGAGAGGAACTTTGTTGTTGTGATCTAGTATATGAAGAAATTGAAGTTTGGAGTTGAGGGCCGGCACATTGAGATGCAAAATGACCTGGTTGCTTGCACTTATAGCATAATGAATCTGTTGTAAGATATATGCGATATTTTAAGTCATCATAATTAATTTCTAGTGCATCGGGAATTTGGAAACTATCTTCTGGAGGAGATATGTACACCTGCCTTCGAAAACTAAGTATGCGACCATATGCTGGATCGGTTGCTCCAATTCGTAAGAATGTAAGGGGTGACATTAGCTGTAATACAATGATTTTTAACTCGGTTTCCAATAGATTATGTGAAATTGTGAGACTTACGTTGGATAGAACAAGTCTTTGTGACGGAGTAACTAGCTTTCGTACTGGTATTACTGTGTTATTAATCTTAATGGAATTATGTTCTTTTAAAAATTTGTCTACAGCTAATTTGCTTGATAAGTATACACAAACACGGTTGTTTGAAATTCTGGATGAAAAAATTATGTTTTTTGGATCTACAAGTGGTCCCAGTTCTAATAAATAATCTTTTAATTTGAGGCCCTATATTGCAGAAAAGATAATTGCCTGATCTTTGCTAGGAAAAGTTGTTGGTGGGTGAATCAATGCTGAGGAGTATTTTTTAGTGTTTGGTGAGTTCTCAGTCTTAATAATAACATTGCCGTTATTACTATTCATTTTGGTCGTTTTCGATTTTTCGGTTTCATCAATTCGGCTGAGTACGGATCTGTTTTATTTAAAACTTGACGAGCAACCAGATTTTGATAATTGCTCTTTTTATTTTAACCAAATTGTTAGGTTAGTTACGACAATAATTTATTTAGTTTATTATCATGCAATCAAACAAAATCAAAGTTTTCTTTACTCACGTATGATTTCTTGCACTTAAACAATCACTATAAGTACTTAAGTAATAATTTTAACTTGCTAATTATCGGTTTTTACTATTAATATTTTAGAGCTGTTTGTGAAACCAGTTGCTGGTACCACGATCGGGTCAGAACTCCTATCTAAATATTATTTAAAGTATTAATATCGGCAACATCTATTTGCTCTCGTTGGACGGATGGATTTGTGTGACGGAAAAATTTGCTATATATTTTTATTTGTAATTTATGTTTTAATGTCATACAAATAACATCATACAAATCCACCCGTCCAACTAATCTTTCAATGACCCCCGTAGAAGTTCATAATTATCTCAAACCTTGGAATTTGTTGAACATATGGCCCTTAAAAATTTTCGGTATCGCGTCACGTCTTTTGCATAGATTGCAATAAATCAGTGTTTTGTTTGTCTTCATTGGAGAACCATCTCTAAATGAAGCCAAATGTACGTTTAAATTTTTTTTTAAATCTTCGTTTCTGCGAATGATATTATTTTTTGCAAAGTTTTTGTGTTCTTTGTTTCTGTTTTTTTAAGTTAGTTCTAAATAATGAGTAAACTTAAGTACATATTTAATAACATCTTTAATACTACATATTGAGTTGTAAATTATAAATTATTAGATCTGTATTTCGTATAAACTCTATGTCATCTTTGTATTTTAGATTGCTTTTTTTCTAATATTGTTAATATAAATAACTTAACATAATTTTTTACTTAATCTCAGAACATTGCATCCAACAATCAGAACATCTATTATCATTCACTACCTTTTGTACCATCATTAACACCTAAATTAATACAAACACTAAAGGTTATTGACCATATAAAAATATCAACAAAGAACATCAAAACTATTTCATCCTTATATTCCAAAACAAAGTATCCTATAGACAAATTAGATAAAACCAATGTAGTATACAGCATTAGTTGTACTCAGTGTGAAGCTGTGTATGTTGGTGAGACCGGAAGAAATCTGTCAAATCGCATTATTTCCCACAAAAGTAATTGTAGAATTAAAAAACCATCTAGTGCTTTAGCAGAGCATGTAATCGACAAAGACCATATTATAGATTTTGGTAACATTAAAATTTTGTGTAACCAAAGTAATAAATTTAAAAGGACTTTTTTAGAAATGGTTTGTATTAGCAGAAGTGTTAATAATTTCAACAAAAGATCAGAAATTCAAAATCTAAGCAACATTTTTAATTATATTATTTCTCTATAGTTTATTATAAAACCAGTAAAATATCACATTTCAATTTAATTTTCCATATACTTGTTTTATTTTTTAGGCATCTATCAATGATGAATAAATCTTTTTTATTACTAAATAACAAAGAATCTGTAAACAAAATTTTAGTTTTTGGCAATATAATTATCGAAAATAAAAAATTTAAGTCAAGGCATTCTTGACATTGAGGCTTATTTGTAATTGGTCACTATTCTAACTTCTTTATAAATTCAATTATTTTTGTGTTAAAAAAGTTTTTCAAAATTATACTACAAAATTACGAGAAACATTTATTAGATAGACTAATTTTTAGAATAGTTTTTTGAAATATGTTTAGCAGCATAAATTTATTAACGAAACTAATTTTATTTGGTGACTTGATATAATTTTTTTTTCTAGTTCCACTTTGTAAGATATTTTGTATTTTTTAGCAGCTCTTGATACAATTGGAAGCTCTAGATAAAAAATAGTTACCTAATAGCCCCTTTTATTGATTCCAACCCATCCAAAACATATTTATATATTTTTTCCAAACGAGTCACAAGTACTTCTTTTTTTTACTGTTATATATATATATATATATATATATATATATATATATATAAACCTATTAACATATTGCCTTGAATCAGTCATCATGACGCAGTTGTTGAGAGTAGATATCGCCAACTATATATTCTCATTTCAACCTCCCACACTGATCGTGGTGGATCCGAAAAATGATTATGAAATAGCTCTCCGATTTTTCCATTCTCCAACAGTATACCAAACATTAAAAATTGCACGTTTTACTACAATGATAATAACCGATAGCAAAATTTTGCTTTTTTCGAAGGATGTTATGAAATTGTCGACGTTGAAGAATACATACAAAAGAAATTGGGTTCCGACTATGAGCTTAAACCGGAAACGATATTTAGTCTAAAACCTAACCACAACACGTTGCAGTGCTAAATTTTTAGCAAATATAGAATTTCATTTACGCAGCCTGATAGTCTTGGTACAATATTGGAATTTTCTCTTACAATACTCTATCCCGGACAAACGCATTCAGATCTACCTGTTAGTAATAATAAAGTATCTAGGATACGCTTTGAATGTAACATTAGTACTGGTGCCTTCGACGGTAACAGACCTGCTCACACAATCTACGAATTTATCATACAAGCAGATCCTGGGTACGCAACTGATGAAACTGCTCATAATTTGTTGTATTTACACGTTGTGCCACAGCGTGAAATTACCAATATCGATGTGTTAGCTGTCGATCAAGAAGGAAGGGGAGAACAAAGCACATTGGTGCTGGAACTTAGATCGGGAAGCAGATGGTACTAATAATAGGACAATCAACTGCTTCGTCTAAGCGGCAACATTTTACGTTCGCGAACAAATTGTTTTTACAATCGCTTGGTTTTAAACTGAAAAAATGACTACAATGTATGGAAAACGAGCACGTTTAAACAACAACAACATAATACTGCCTCCAATATTTGATATTTATCGTAAGGCAGTATTTAATGAGTCGACTCGAAAGGCTGATTACCTAACCTATGTGCCATTCATCAAATCATTCAACTGCAATGATATTGTCGAATTTAGCATTAATAAATTTGACTCGTTTTTTGCAATGAGCGAAACGTTATTATGCATTAAAGGATCGCTCGAAATAAACGGAACTGGTTAATCAAACTAGCAAAGAATATTGGTGCTTTTTTGTTCGATTCGTGTACGTACAGCGAAAGCGCAAGGGAGATGGAAACATTGTGGGATCCTGGTATTGTAAGTGCTGTACGTACCATGACATGTTACACTCAAGAAGATTTCAATCATATGGCAATGGCAGGCTGGAATTATCCCAAGTATCCAATTCTAAACGCTGCTGATCATTCATTCAACATACAGATGCGTCTTAAGCATGTTTTAACATTTCCAAGGATTATCGGGTGGTTTGTTCCCAAAGAACTTCCCATTAAAATAGGTTATAAACGAAGTCATTATATCTTTTTGCCACAGAAACCATTCAATGCGCTAAGTAATGCTAAAAAACTGCTTGGTATTCGATACTTGGAGAAGTAGAATTGTCCAAATAAATGAAATACTTGAAATCAACTTGTTGTATGCAGAAGATTACATCTACGTTTGAGGAGAACAGAAGGATGCATTTTTAAGCAAGGAATG
Source organism: Diabrotica balteata (assembly GCA_918026665.1). Classification (NCBI taxonomy): domain Eukaryota; kingdom Metazoa; phylum Arthropoda; class Insecta; order Coleoptera; family Chrysomelidae; genus Diabrotica; species Diabrotica balteata. The sequence goes on along the minus strand of OU898280.1, from coordinate 71,798,614 downwards.
TCACATCTGTGGAGTTTTCCCCCTTATTATTGATGTTTGCAAGTTTGATGGTATGAATAGGGCTACTGGAAAAGTAGCTGCGAATCCCTGCCATGCCGTTGGACTATTTTCATGTACCGAAAGAAATGTGCAATAATGGCTTTGTAATTTTTATGTATTAATAAAATATGTAATTTTATTTAAACACCTTATTTACTGTTCAAGTCCTATATTACATGAAAATTCAAATTTTCTCTTTACAATTTCAACAATAATTTTTAAAATTAAGGTAAATACAGATCCTAATAGTACACAAGACATTGCAAAGACATTGTCTATTTCACTTTTCATACTTCCGCTGGTGTTGTTGCTATCGATGGTGTAGGCTGAATACATCTTAATGAATATGTAGTTTGTGGTAGTTTTCGAAAGGCGTAAAGACCTTGCTGCAGTTTTGTCACAAAATGTCGCGTTTTTTCACGTCAAATGTCACGTCCTGCGTCGAATCTCACGTCAATTGTCACGTCCTGCGTAGAATGTCACGTTCTGTTAAGCACTATGCGGAAAAGAACAAGAATTGACCGTTAATATTAAACGTTGACAGAAGAAGAATTGATAGTTGGCTTCTGTGTCGCCATTGCTACGTTATAGGCCTATTTGACATTGTTGCCAACTTTTGTTTTCAATCCCTCTCCTTTCCAACAATTCCTCGTACATGATCGGACCAATAAAAAAAGATACAATATAATGTCCTTTTGGCATGCTTCGATCTGCATGGCACATACTGTGATCAACCCCATTTTTCATCCACTTTCCGTCACATTACGATACCTCACACGTCATCCTACGTTAAACCGTTTGGCATTTACGATTGGTGTTGCGATTTAGGGGATGTGCTAAAGGGGAAGAAATTAGAGCTAGAAAAACCGCAAGAAGTAGCGGGAAGGATATGAAAGGAAGAGAAAAACGGCCAACCAAGAGAGAGGAAGAAATAAAGGGAGAAGAAAGAGGAAGCGGAAAAAAGCCAAAGAAAAATCTTTTTGGATCTAATGACAGAAGTAAAAAACAAACTGACATGAAGAAAGGACATTAACATAAAAAGGATCAGACAGACTAGACACCAAGGAATATCACTGGAGTTGGGCGGAGGATGGGAAATGGCGGAGAAAGTGAAGAAACTCTTCTCTGATAATAAACGCGTGTCGAGAGCAGTGGGAAAAGGGCATCGTGAAGAGAAGAATCTTGGAACAGAAAATCCTATCCAATACTACGAAGGAGGAGATCCAAAAACAGAGGAAGCAGCTGGAAAAGAGCGGGCCTGTGACATTATAAAAATTTATACCGAGACACGAGGCGCAGTAAAAGGGATGATGAGGGCCGTGATGGATGTGGATGAAGACGCTGCCGAAAAGATCTTGAACATGAAACGAATAAAAGTAGACTACATATCCTGCCGAGTAATAGAATCAAGGGTAGAAATACCGAGATGCCTGAGATGTCTCCCCTTTGGACACAAACAATGGCACTGCAAGGGGCAGAACAGAAGAGGATGTTGCTTCCGATGTAGCAAAGAGGTCACATAGTGCTGGAATGCAAGGAAGAAACAATCAGATGCCTCAACTGCGACGTAACTGGTCATGTGGCGATTTCAAGAATATGCCCAAATTTTACCCGACTGGTTGAAAATGGGAATCACTGAGGACTAGTCCCAAGAAGAGTATGCGAGTGAAAATATTACAAAAGAGAGCACAAAAAAAGTCCAAGGTTTAGAAATGGCAAACAAAGGAAACAGGACTCGAGTACTGAGGGTGCCCCAAATTCACGTGGGAACAGCAAGATTAGCACATGATCGAGGCTGCCATAGTAGAAAAGATCATCCATGTGCTGGTAACGGCGGAACCAAATCCAACAGCGGGGAAGAGAAGAGGATGGTTTGTCCATACGATTGGGAGGGCTGTTGTACGAATCTACGACATGAAGCTGCGAGTGTACGAAATTAAGCCGAAAGAAGGATATCTGATTATTTAGATGGACGGGTGCAGCTGGTCTGCTGTTATATTTCTCTAAATGTGACGGTGGGCGAGTACGAGATGAAGATGGACGAGATCATGCAGTAAATGGGATACACAGGAAGAGAATACGTAGCGCTGCGAGATTTTAACGCAAAAGCAGCGAGGTGGGGATCTCCCATCACCGACACTCGCGGCAGGATGCTGACTGACTGGGTGGGTACTCTAGACCTAGTGGTTCCTGAGAACACACGTCTATAGCCTACGTTTGTGAGGAGAGGTACAGGTACGTACATCGACGTGACCATGGCGACACAAGGAATAGCGGCGAAAGCAAGAGGCTGAAAGATTTTGCCAGACTACACCGTGAATAAACATCGGTACATCGGGTTCTCGATACCCGGAACGGAACCACTAATGCGGTCCGTGCGTCCGGGACGTAGGAGGGCGGATGCGGCGATATAAATGACTGGAAAGTATACAAGGAGCTGATTAAATGGAGAGTGTCTATAATGCAAGGTCAATCACCGACTGTGGAAAGCCTGGAGAGAGTCATTAAAGTAGCGATGGAAGGAAGCTAGATAGGTCGTCAAGATGTCAACAGGATACCATACTGGTGGAATGCGGGCATCCCACCAGTATGGAAGAATTTTACAGGAAAATCTGTACAGAAAAAAGAAGGCACTGGAAAGAGCTGTGTGAAAAGCTGGATGAGTATATCTGGGGTCAGGGATACAAGATCGTCATGGAGAAGTTCCTTGCGTATCCTTCTCACGAAATGCCTATGGACCAGAAGCTTGAGGTAACACGATAGCTCTTTCCGGACGGCAGATACGTGGCTTCTAGAATACATGAATGTGCTGCTGGAAGCACAAACACCACATTTGTCTACTTCCATGCATCAGTAAGCTGTTTGAAAGGCTGCTGAGAGTAGGCATAGACGACATGATACGTCGGGTAGTTTATCTCGGAGGCAATTTGGTTTTTGTAGGGAAGGGAAAAAGACGATTGATGTTAAGAATGCCTTCAATACACTGCAGTGGAACAAGGTAATGAAGGCAATGGAAAATGTCCTAGTTACCTGGTGAATGTGGTGGCGGAGTATCTGTTCGAAAGAAGGATTGTCGTGGAAAAGGTCCGACGCTATGGAACCTGGCATATGACGGGGTTATGATCTGTGAATACGGAGAGGGTAGAACCACCTTCGCATTCACTGATGACCTCGCTGTTCTAGTAGTGGCCCGAGATGAGTCAGATCCCAAATACCGGGTTCAGAAGGCCGCATCGTAAAGAAATAAATGGCGCAAGACGGACTGAAACTTGTGACAGAGAAAACCGAAGCTATCATTCCGAAGGGGAAAAGGAACATGCAAAGTGTTGAATTATAATGTGCAGGAGCATGTCTAACACCCAAGAAACAAGTAATGTACCTAGGAGTGACATTGCACCAGAATGGAAAATAAGGGAGCACGTGCGGGAGGTGGCCCGGTAAGCTGCGAATAGTGCGACTGCGTTGGGGAAGGTGATGCCCAACATTGGGGGACCCAAGTCCGAAAGCAGGAGAGTCTTACACGGTGTTGTACAGTCGATCGTCCTTTAGGCGGCACCAGTCTGGAGCGAGGCGGTAGAGATAACGGCCTATAGGAGGCTCATGATACGAGTGGACAAAGCAAATCTATTGCCAGTGGCATGCGCCTACAGGACTGTGTCTGCGGCGGCCTTGTGGACCATTACTGGATGTGTTCCGTTGCATGTTTTGGTGGAGGTCGTATGAGATAAGAGGCCCAAACTTTGCTATGGCCGAGAGAAGACAGGAAAGGGAAAGGTCAATTGAGAGATGGTAAGAAGAATGAAACAACACGGAGGATGTGCCGCAGTGGACGAAACTGCTGATCCCGAACATAAGAGATTGGGTTGACTGTGGCCACAGGCGACTGGATTATTTCCTGACGCAGGTGCTCACAGGACGCGAGTGTTTTAGGGCCTACCTCTCTAGATTCGGAAAGGCTGACATAAATGAATGCATACACTGTGGACACTCAGACACTGTGACACATAAGATGTTATATTGTAACAGGTGGATAGTAAAAAGGAGCAGAATGGAAAGAGATACAGGTTTAAATTTTGTTACAGTGAGAGAAATGATTGAGAGAATGATTAAAAATAAAGCTGGTCGGACTAGCATACACAACTATATATGTGCAGTGATCAAGAAATCAGAAAAGGAAGAAAGTGGACCATCGGCAAAGGTAAAAGGGAAATATGCTGGAAGTTGAAGCTAGAGAAGTGGGTCAGACTGTATGAGTTAGAATGCGTGAATGTGACTGTAGAGAAGGAGGAAATGTCCGTCTGGGAAAGATGCCGTTCTAGGAGCGATGAGGGTCTTCTAGGCGCTACCTGTAACAAGAAAAAGTGCCTCCTTGCTGATAAATGGAGAATGAATGAATGAAGGTAGTGCTTTAGAAGTGATGCCGGCCTTACAGCGTCATTCCTCTTCTGGATCGCTGGATGACAGAGAAGGGTCTGGTTTAGCAGGTAGGTGTTCTGCATAGATTCGACGACGAAAGGGCATTTTTAAGTAAAGATAATTCTTAAGGTCGTGGACCTAACGTAATTATTTAGTGACGTCGATCTACGAACGAAACAATGATATCATGCATTGCTAAAAACATACAGTTTTCTTCAGTGCGTTATCGTAGCGAGACAGAGACGAACTAGTTTTTGCGTTAGTGAAATAGCATTAATATTTTTTTTTGTCAACAATCGTCTTTAATATTTTATAGTAAGGTACTATTTATGTTCAGTGCGTTTCAAGCAGTTTTTAACATTTTACAGTGAGATCCTAAAAATGTTAGTTACATTATGTTGATTTTAATATTTTTTTGCAAATAACTTATATGTCACTTATGAGAAATTATTGAATTAAAAAAAATTTACTTTTAAAAGTGTGTAGTCAAACATTATTCCGCAGTACATATTCTATGAAAGTGATTATGCAAAAAATGTTATGGGAATATTTTTACCAAGGAATTCGAGGTTTTGGTCTCGTATAAACATATTTTGCTAAATTTAAAATCAAAATCCCATTATTTTTTTATCATACATTGATTTGTTATTTATTTATTTGTCCTCTAGTTTTTTTTTTCAATTTAAAAGGTTTATTTATGAGCCAAATTAGTGCAGTAAATATTTTACATTTTTACCCAGCAATTCTTATCTGCAGTGAACATGGGAAGTCGTAAATTTTTATTACATTTTTCAATCTGAGATAAAATAAAAATGTGATGACTAACTGGAATGTGTAAGATTAGATTAGAGACATATTATGTTATGTTTACTGGAAATACTCAATATCATTAGCACTTGCAAATCCTACCCTGTCGCCTAATTTCCTATGAAATTAAACTGCTGCATGTTTTTAGGTTCCATTTATTTTTTCGTTCATGCGTATTTACGAGGTTTACGAGGTTTTAAAACATTTCTACTTCTAAAACTAGCGCGGGGAGTACGAAGAACGAATCCCGTCTTTTGAAAATTCCAGACCCCCTCTATAAAGACGAAAAGAAAAAAAGTTTAAATTGTAACGATAAGACTACCAAAGAGAATTGAAGTACTATTGTAAAAATAATACCTCAATCAACCATGGGAGCGTATCGTCTATACCTTGCCTAGCTCAGTATCTCAAGGGTGAGTTCGTCTTGTCTTAAAATAGGGATTGAACCTGAGTTCTCAGTTGATAGCAAATAAGACAAATTTTAACCAAACATATTTATTTAAAAGAATAAAAAAACACAATAATTAACCCTGTGTTATATATTTATATAGTTCGAATTTATCTGTCTTTATTCTAATTTATTGTCTATAATCTAATTTATTAAAACTCACGATAACTAATTACGAATTTATTAAAGTCTTTATTAATCCTAATTACAAATAATTTATTAACGTTTCGTTACATTTAAATATCGCGGTTCGCGAGCTTCTTATAACTGCCTGCCAAATAAAAATCTTTCATTTATATATATACAACTGTGTCATCCAGAGAATTCGGCGGACTTCTTGAATAGTCTCGTATTTTGGTGAAGGCGCTCGACTCGTTTTTCAACCTCGAGACGTGGATGACTCACTAAAATTAGGGTCTAGAGATTTCTGGTAAACAACTGGTAGCTAAGCTCAGGTATATTTTGACCTACAAATTACGAGAATCAATAAAAAAGAATTAGTCATAAAATATTTACAGTTCTATATGCCATAACATTTAAAATCGTAACATTGCCCCCCTCTTAAAAGATGGTTCCTCCTGGAACCTTGTCGGGACTGGAACTGGAACGACATGCTGATATCGGCAACTGGACCCTCTTTTACAACTTCCAGTTGTATAGAAATGACAAGGGACGGTTTTCTCTCCGCAGCAGTAACTATGCGGATTGCAACAGACTAACACCTGGACTTCGGTGTCTTTAAAGATTTCCTCCACCATGTTTCGTATAACCCTCCAATCTAATTGGCGGCACTCCAACTTTGGCATGGCTAACTTTTGCACGTCGGACTCTAGTACGTGCTCTCTCAACTGAAGTAAGGCTTCCCATACATCTCGGTAGGTAGGTTGGTCACGGGCAGTGTCTTTTGTTACCAGGTAGAAAAGGTAACGTGATGCATCTTGAAGTTTCAAGGTTTTACCAGGAGCTGGCACTTGGCATTGAAGTTCTGCAACTCGACCAAACTTCCTTCGAAAGACGGATGCCAACCCTGGTGCATCTTTGATACTGGCCGGGATGGTAAGGGCCAGTGAGTAGTCATCGGGAAGCGCCAGTAGATCTTGCCTTTCTTCAGTGGTAACACCATGTCTTGCTTTACCGGTACCTCCATAGGCACCCATGAATTCCTCAAACGTGAGGTCAGACACATCTTGGACTTGGTTTACTTCCACTTCTTCATCTACGTCGTGGTCACCCTCGAAAGACGCCAGCCGGTTATGGTGTACTATCATCGGCTTTCCTCTCGGAATCTTGCTTATTCGGTAAATAACATCATTGATCTTCTCCATAATGAGGTATGGACCTTCCCAAAACTGCTGCAATTTGGGAGAACAACCTTTTCGCTTTTTGGGGTTATAAAGCCAGACTTTATCGTTCTTCTTAAAACACCCCTTTTCGGCTTGCGTATCGTACCGTTTCTTCATTCGGTCACTAGCGATCTGGAGATGGGAACGGACCAACTCGTGTACATCGTCCATTCTTCTTCGTAATTCGATCACATAATCTTCACCTGCTACATCTTCTCCAGGTCGACACCCAAACTCTAGATCACAAGGTAGTCGCATCTCGCGTCCGAATAGGACTTTGGCTGGTGTCTGGCCTGTTGATTCATTAACAGCAGATCTGTAGGCCATTGTGAAGAACGGGAGATATTGGTCCCAGTCTCGCTGATGATCGGACACCATCTTTGTCAAATACTTGCCAACTGTTCTATTCAATCGTTCTACCATACCATCCGATTGCGGATGATAAGCCGTAGTCCTTGTTTTCTTCATACCTAGTCTATCACATATTCCTTGGAATAAATCGCTTTCGAAGTTCCTGCCTTGGTCACTATGGATCTCCAAAGGCACTCCAAATCGGCTGATATATTCTTGGATCAACTTATCTGCAACGGTGGCCGCCTTCTGGTCTGGAAGTGCGTAAATCTCGACCCACTTAGTGAAGTAATCCATTACTACCAACATGTACTTGCCTCCATTATCACTTTCTGGAAACGGCCCAGCAATGTCCAAAGCTATTCTTTCAAACGGGCTTCCAACATTATATTGTCTCATAGGAGCTCTCCTTTTTCGATAAGGCCCGTTACTCGTAGCACAAATAGTACATTTCTTACACCAGTCTTTTACATCGTCGGAACTGTTCATCCAATAAAACCGTTCCCGAACTCGCTGAAGGGTCTTCTTCACACCAAAATGCCCTCCTGATGGACTGTCGTGTAACTGACGAAGTACTTCGGCTATTCTGCTCTTTGGAATCACCAACTGTCTTCTCTTCTCTGAACCGTCATCATTTTCCAGGACTCGTTTGAGCAAGCCATCTTCCATGATAAATGAGTCCCACTGGGCCCAATACGTCTTCACTACTGAGCCTAGGTTCGATATTTCTTGCCAAGGTGGTCGACGGTTTTCCTCTTTCCATTTTCGGATTTTCTGTATAACTGAATCTCTCTCTTGTTCTTCCCTGATCTTGGTAGGCGTCCAGTCGTCGTGGACCACCGTCGTTCTTAGCACTGCTGCTTCCTTGGATTCCGTTTTGTTGCAGTGAGAACACTCTGCTGGGCATGGCCTTCTGGAAAGAGAATCAGCGTTTCGGTGGCTAACTCCGGCCCGGTGCTCAATCTTAAAATCATATTCTTGGAGTCGTTCGATCCACCTGGCTATCTGACCCTCTGGATTCTTAAACTGCATCAACCATTTAAGGGCGGCATGGTCGGTTCGGATTAAAAACTTCCTTCCATAGAGGTATTGATAGAAGTACTCTACTGATTTCACTACTGCCAGAAGTTCTCTTCTCGTGACGCAATAATTTCGCTCAGGTTTTGAGAGAACTTTACTAAAATATCCAAGGACTCTTTCCTGTCCTCCTTGAATCTGAGACAGCACTCCTCCAATTCCCACATTACTTGCATCTGTATCTAAGATGAACTCTCCTTCTGGCAGTGGATACCCTAAAATTGGTGCTGTGATTAAATGCTTTTTTAAGGTTTCAAAGGCATTCTGGCAGTCTACATCCCAGCGGTATTCTCTTGCTTCCTCTGTAAGTCGCGTTAATGGTTTAGCGATATCTGCAAACTTCTTAATAAACCTCCGGTAGTAAGTACACAGTCCCAGAAAACTTCTCACTTGGTGTTTGTCAGTTGGTTTTGGCCATTCCTTAATAGAATCGATTTTTCCCTTATCCACGGCCACTCCTTCTTTACTGACTACATGACCCAGATAATTGACTTTACCTTGAAATAGCTGGCACTTCTTGGGGTTTAACATCAATTGGGCAGCTTTAAGTCGATTAAAAACGTTTTCTAAATTCTTCAGATGGTCTTCAAATGTCTCCCCCAAGACAATTATGTCGTCTAGATAAACTAGGCATGTTTTCCAAGATAACCCTCTCAACACATTTTCCATAAGCCTCTCAAATGTCGCAGGAGCGTTACAAAGTCCAAATGGCATAACGTTGAATTGCCATAATCCAGATCCTGTGGTGAAGGCTGTCTTTTCTTTATCTACCGGGTCCATTTCTACCTGCCAGTATCCAGACTTCAAATCCAAAGTAGAAAATAATTTACTTCCAGCCAATGTGTCTAATGTGTCATCGATCCGAGGCAAAGGATAACTATCTTTCTTGGTAACGTTGTTCAGCAAACGGTAATCCACACAGAACCTCGTTGTTCCGTCTTTCTTCTTAACCAGGACCACCGGAGAGACCCATGGGCTCGTAGAAGGTTCTATTACCCCGTCTTTCTTCATTTCCTGAACAATCGTTTCAGCTTCCTCTCTTTTCGCCTGTGGTAATCGTCGAGCTGTTTGGCGAATTGGCTTAGCATTACCAGTATCAATTCTATGCTTAACAACGGTAGTTCTTCCCGTCTTTCCTCCTTTCGGTACGAAAATATCACGATACTGCCGAAGAAATTCCCTTAATTTCCTTTTCTCAATCTGATTCAGAGACTGTCCAGCAACTGCAACCATTTGATCAAATTTATCGTTGGAATTATCAGACGTTGTTGTCTGACGGATTATGGATGTGACAGGTACACAAGTTCCTACTTTTGTCTCTTTCTTGATGGTCACTGGGTAGTCATTGACATTAATAAGTCTCACAGGAATTTCTTTAGCCGAAGTCACTAATTCTTTTCCAATTATGATTCCACGGCCAACTTCGTCGTCATGATTCCAAGGCTCCATCATAACAGGTGTTCCTTCGTCCACAATTCCCTGTAGCCGCGCTACTATTATCGTTTCGCTTCTCGCAGGCACGACTGTATCTTCTTTAACGGCTGCTTGCATAGTGTTGTCATCATGTGGATGGAGAAATACCTCCTCGTTACCAACTTTGATTACCTTATTCTTAAAATCCAATTGGAATCCATGCGTATTCATTACGTCCATTCCTAATATAACATCCTCTTCGATGTCAGCAACTATAACAGTATGGACGAACTTTTCTGCTCCAATTCCTAATTGTACCTGGATTTCTCCATGAATGTTGGCATTTTCCCCTGTGGCGGTCCGAAGTCGCAACCTCGTTGGTAACAGTTTCTTTCGGCTGTTTATAACTGTCGGGCGTATAATGGTTCTGGTCGCTCCAGTATCCACCAACAACGTATGCTTTTTACCATTTATTTCTCCATCTACATATACACTATCTTCACGACATTTCAAAGAAGCTATTAGTATCAGAGGGTCTTTGGTAAAGTTCTGGGTCGAAGCTGCTCCCCTAAGGCCGACGCTTTCTGGTTTTGTCTTCGGTCTTATGGTCTTCGTTTTCTTGTGTGTCATGCTTTTTATCATATTAAAGAGCTGGTCAAGTTTATCTTCATCTCCTTCCTCTTTTACAGTCCTAACTTTGCTATACCCGCCAGAGGCCTGCGTAGCTGACTCGTATTCGAGGGCGGCAGATAAGACATCCATCAGCGTCTTGTGACGAGCTAATCGTAGTGTTCTCTGCATCTCATGATCACGAAGACCATCAATAAACGTTTGAACGGCCAATTTTTCCATCATGTCTTCGGGAGCTGTTGGATAAGCATATCGCACTAATCTGGCGATATCTACTTCATATTCTTGAAGAGCCTCATCTTTCTTTTGTCTTCGATTTTTGAGCTGCGACTGATATACATGCTCCAAGTGTTCGTGGCCATATCGCATATTTAACCTCTTCTTCAGTTGTTCGAAATCGTCCGTCTCCTCTACGGCTATGGTCTGGAGCACATCTAAGGCATCTCCTCGAAGAGCGATAGTCAGGTTTACAGCCTTTTCTTTTTCAGACCATCCATTCGCTCTTGCAGCTGATTCGAACTGTTTCATGTAGTTGTTCCATGATGATTTTCCGTCGAAAGTTGGGACTTTGACATGAACGGAACTTCCACTTCCTTCACATTTCGGCCGTGTTTCCAACTTACATTTCGTCTCGTCTTCTTTTGTCTCTATGGTAATTGGATTGTTTACTCTCTCTGTTGTTCCTGTTCCCTCAATCTTCCTTTCCAACTCTTTCCATATCTTCTCTTCGAAGGCCATCATATCGGCAGCAACTTGGTTTTTTAATGAAGACACTCTATCGTCGAGAGCAGACATCTCCGAAGTGACTTTAGAGATTTCCAAGGAGATGTTAGCAGAGACTTTGCTTTCTAGAGAAGAAATCTCGTTAGACATTTTGTCTTCTAAAGAGGCGATGTCGCCGCAAACTTTGGCTACATCAGAGGAAACTTTCGAAATATCTTCAGAAACCTTGTTCTCTAATTTCGAAATCGACGAGATGACAACAGCAACCTGCTTGTCTTCAAATATATGAGTTTCCGGATCCAAACCTTCTTCTTTTAAAGCGTTCTTTAGTCGTTGGACTAACTCAGCCTTTTTTCCGGTAGAAGCTAATTCTCTGTCTTCAAGATGTCTTCTTAAATCCGTAACTGTGAGCTCATTAATTGTAGCCATATTTCACTTCTTTTTATTTAAAGTTCAAATTAGATTTATTTAAAATACCGCTTTTTTTTATTTGAATATCCCACTTCTGACACCACTGTTATATATTTATATAGTTCGAATTTATCTGTCTTTATTCTAATTTATTGTCTATAATCTAATTTATTAAAACTCACGATAACTAATTACGAATTTATTAAAGTCTTTATTAATCCTAATTACAAATAATTTATTAACGTTTCGTTACATTTAAATATCGCGGTTCGCGAGCTTCTTATAACTGCCTGCCAAATAAAAATCTTTCATTTATATATATACAACTGTGTCATCCAGAGAATTCGGCGGACTTCTTGAATAGTCTCGTATTTTGGTGAAGGCGCTCGACTCGTTTTTCAACCTCGAGACGTGGATGACTCACTAAAATTAGGGTCTAGAGATTTCTGGTAAACAACTGGTAGCTAAGCTCAGGTATATTTTGACCTACAAATTACGAGAATCAATAAAAAAGAATTAGTCATAAAATATTTACAGTTCTATATGCCATAACATTTAAAATCGTAACACCTGCCAAAGCTTAACAATTGATGAAATACTTATTGCTTCGTTTGATGGGCTACTTGTGTGTTCGAGCTGCTAGGTCCTCCAATGGAATGTTGTAGGTTGTAGTTCTGGAGAGCTGCAGTTACATGTGGTCGTACGGTTTGATTAAAAAGTCCAATAAAATTATTAATATTTCCAATGAATCCAATAAATAAATGCCCAATGTAATGGTTATTGAATTATTATTCCCAATAAAACGATGAATATTCCCAATAAACTGAAATTTTAGTTACAAAGTTACAATTAAACAAATAGCGTATGCAAGGATAAAATGAAATATAATTATTATTGAACTTTAGCTAAATTTTGTTAAGATTTCTAGAATCATATAATCGACAAAAAAAAAATCATATTTAAGAAATGTGGTTTAGTGAAAGAAGTAAGCTTATGAAAATTGGAAATGCGGTCAGAATTATAGAATAAATATCACAATGAAAGTACTTACCCCAAGAGAATTTGTAGACCATAAAATGAGTCTAATTATAATTTTTGTCTTCTTTTATAAAGATCAAAGAGACAAAAAATAATCTCACCACGTTAGAAGTTGTTTTGACAGAAAATGGGAAACTAAATGAAGTTAGCACAGGACAGATGTCATAGGATGGTCCTATAGATATCAAGAAACTGGTTGCGTTCACCAGACTCAATCTCTTAGAAGCTGCTTGCAAGCGGCTTATAATTGATTCTGGTGAACGATGTGCTACCTCCAAGTGGCTGATAAGCGGTCGCCATTTTATTTAGCCTTAAATTTGTTGTGCTTAATCATCGCTGAATGGATGAATAGCTTATTCTAATAGTCGAATTCCGCCAACATATAAATTTATCAAATAAAAAATGGCAAATTTGTTCGAAATAGAATATAAATATAATAACACTATAAAATATAATATATAAATAAATATAATAAATAAATATAATATAAAATATCGTCCTCAAACAAATTATTTTAGTTAGGTATTGTTATTTATTGTGTGGTTAGGTCACAGAATAAATATAATATAGTATAAAATATCGTCCCCAAACAAAAATGCTTCAAGAATATTATCCATTTTAGTTAGGTATTGTTGTTTATTCTGTGGCTAGGTTAATAAAAACAAAAACAAAGCAACAAGCACAACAACCAGCTCAATATTTTGTTTTATATTAGTAGAGGGGAAATGAGAGTTCTATCCGCACCGTTCGCATCTTTACGGCGAAGATAATGATCCGTTATCACTTGTTCTAATAAAGAATCGTGTTGAATAAGATTTAGAATACAAATATAGCAGTCGCTGACGGAAGGTGGGTACATCACTCCATCAAAGGTGGAAGGCCAATGATTAAAACAGCGAGTAATTTTCGTTAGAATATGTGGATCATTTTTCACTTCATCTGGCAGTTTATGTTCAATATCTCGTAACTCTGATGCTTTCATATACTGGAGATATTGTAATGAAAAATCTCGTAATTCTTCGAAAGAAAATGCGCTCAATGGAACAGCAGGAAAGTGTTTACTGTAATAAGTCCTGTTGAATACTGTTTGATTACATGTAAAATATTACCGCAAGAATAACTGGTTATACCCCCCACTCATAGATACCTCCCTCTTACCGATACCCCACATAGACCCCCCCCCCCACTTACTAGACATAAAATATGTAAGGTAGGGTGACCTGTGTATCAAGTTAGTAAACATGTCTCAATACGACTTTAGTGGTAACACACCCGTTCAAAAATATCGGGTAGAGAATAAAAAAGATGTAATAATAGGAGAAAGAAGTTTTCAGTTAAACAGATCGAAAAGCAAATTTGTGTCTATTGTGTTAAAGTACGGTGCGGAGTGTACACCAGTGATATCACTATATGGAAATCAAGGACAACGAGTAGTATTCGCGGAAGAAGATTGGAAAGAATTTTTATACTACCAAGGAGTAATTACAAATTATCTGTACACGATAGAAAGCACTGAGTCTATAAAAAGAAACAGCTATAGTATAGAATTTAAAAAGGTACTGGAAGCGAAAGTAATAAAGATATCACAAAGTAACTCCTACATATACTTAGGATATGAAACCATCTGTAAATTATGGGAGGTGTTACCGCTTATACAACATCATATTAGCCATTTGAAAGAAGGAAATTTCTCGGATTATTTAAAGAGTATATATCCACCATTACAAAACAACAAAGGCGATTTTTATGAAAACGTGTTAAGAAGTGTTAACGCAAACACTCAAGTTTGCTTTGAAGATATAAGTAATATTTTGTAATTGGTGTACGTGTATCCAGAAGCATTAAAAGATGTCTGCACAAACGGGAAAAATAGTAACTTTTAATGATCATCTTAACAAAACACATGTTCTACAAGTTTGGAACCACGCATATCGTCAAGCACGACAAAGGTACTGGAAACTATTTGTAATAGATTCAATAAGGTTTAAAAAAAGAATCGAAGAAACTTCGAAAATAATATCACCGATTTTAAATATAAATCATAGAATTTTTGTATACAATAGTAGGTTTAAATAAATATTAAATCACAAAAGTTTTTTATTTTAAAAATTTATTAAATACAAAATGTTTAACATATCTAATAATTACATTTAAAAGTAAAAAAGTAACACAAATAACTAAATACCAGGATAAACAAATATTTGACAGATAATCCCCACCAACTTGAGTAGCACCAGAAGAGATGTAGAGCTGACACCATTCTGTTTCATCATTAAGGTAATTGGGAAAAGGTAATCGTAGTTTGTACACTGTACTGTTATATGGTATATAGGCGAATCTAAGATATACCCCATTTAGCTTATAAAGACTCATGTTAGTCCACTGCGATGGCCAATTTTCATTTTTTATTCCATTTTTATCAAAACAGATATGAATATCGTTTGCAGCATAAGGTTGGTAAATATAAAGTACTCCCTGCAAAACAGCGTGTAAAATAAGTAGACCTGCTCCAGGCCTTATTTTATCATGAACTAAATTCTGTTAGATAAATTTTCTATATTTATACAACATTATTTTTACTAATCCACGAGTTGTGACTTTTATCCAACCCCAACCATTTAACATAAACTTGGTTACCTTTGCGTTTTAATATCCGTTTAACAAAATAGACGTCTGAATATTTAACTTTTTGAAGTTCTTCTGTCTAAATTCCCCCTTAATGTCCTCTTATTTAGAATCCTCGAGTAAGTAGGTAGTCGGATTGGTTAACTGAACTTTTTTAATCTGTAATATTTCAGTACTCCAAAATGGTGTATATTCTTTAGCAAATGCGTGGCGATATTTAGTTATACGAACTCCGCCTGTGGTGACTAATGGGTGGATTAAATAGCTCAGGAGTCACCATTGCCGGTCCTAAGCCCGGGTAAAGGAGGAAGGTTGGGCAGTGGGCTAACAACCCACTCCCGGAAAAACACACTGTTATGAAACCTAAACATTTGCCTCGGAACAAGGGGAACTTTCGGAAACGACTAAAGCTACGAAACATGGACTATGCATTTGGAAGTTGGAATGTCAGGACGCTAAATAGACCAGGAGCTCAAACTGCACTTCTACAAGAACTAAAAAGATATAATCTTATGATCACTGCTCTTCAGGAGACAAGATGGCTGGGGAAAGGTGTCAGGGACACCAAAACGCACACAATTCTATATAGTGGCAAAGAACAAGGAATCAAAGAATGTGGAGTTGCATTTGTGGTAGATAATGATTTTAAGTCAAAAATCATAGACTTCCAGGCAGTGAATGAAAGGATATGCAAACTAAGAATTCGCACCCACTTCTTCAACCTTACTATGATAAACATACATGAGAGAGATGAACAAGAGCAACATACAAAGGAAAGCTTCTACCAACAGCTGGAGATAGTATATGACAACGCGCCAAAAAATGACATTAAGGTTATAATGGGTGATATGAATGCCAAAATAGGCAAGGAACCGCAGTTCTATGGCACAACAGGAAAACACTCACTGCACAATGAAACAAGCGAGAATGGGGAGTTTTTGATAAATTTTGCCACCAGTAAAAACATGGTTATAAGCTCCACATGCTTCCCACATAAAGACATACACAAAATGACGTGGATCTCACCAGATGGAGCCACAACCAATCAAATTGACCATGTGATGATAGACAAAAGGGCAGCCAGTAGTATCTTTGATGTGAGAACACGACGAGGAGCATGCTGTGGATCAGACCATCTTTTACTGCAAACCAAATTTAGGTGCAGAGTTAACAGAGAAAGAAACGAAAGACAACAAAGAACAAACAAACTAGACCTGGAAAAACTGAAGACTCAGGAATGTAGAGAGAAGTTCGAGCAAGAAGTCACAAATGAGCTAAGGACACAAGAACTGCACTCCATAGAGAGCAAATGGAATAATATCAAAACAGCAGTGCTGACAGCAGCAGCGTCCACCGTGGGAAACAAGAAAAAGAAGAGAAGAGGAACATGGTTTGATGACGAGTGCAGGCAAGCGATAGAAGAAAGAAACGAAGCGCACAAAATGTACATAACAAGAAAAACACGGGAAAGACGAACATCATTTGAAGTCGCAAGACGGAAAGCAGACAAGATATGCAGAAACAAAAAGAGAGCTTATGAAAATGGACAAATAGAAGAAATGGAGCAAAATTTCAAAAAAAACGAAATTAGAGGAGCTTACGAATACCTAAAAAAGATAAAAAGTGGATATAAACCTCAAACAAGCCTATGCAAAGATGAAAGTGGGCAAATAATCAGTGACCAACAGAAAGTCACAGAAACCTGGAAGCATTATTTTCAGACCCTACTTGGAACACAAGTAGATATGGAAGATAAAATGGGTACGAACCATGTAGAAGAGAACGAAGTTGAAGTAGAAGCTCCAACCATAGAGGAAGTTCTCGAAGCTATTCCAGCAGAACTGTATAAGGTAGGTGGCAACCACCTATCAAGTCATATCCACGCGCTTATCAAAGAAATATGGCAAGAAGAGAAAATACCCGACGAATGGAAGAAAAGTATAGTATGCCCAATCTATAAAAAAGGATACAAACTCTAAAGGTGCAAAAACTACCGTGGAATCTCTCTACTATGTACAGCGTATAAAGTCCTCACGTATATTATAAACCAGCGACTCCAACCACTAGCAGAAAATATTATTGGAGAATATCAGACGGGCTTCAGACGGGGAAGATCGACAATGGATCAAATATTTACAGTCAAGCAGGTCTTGAGCAAATCGTGGGAACACGACATTGATGTTCACAACGTGTTTGTAGACTTCAAACAGGCATACGATTCAGTCAAAAGGGACAGACTATACTATATATTGGTAGAATTAGCAATACCACATAAGCTAATTAGACTCATTAAAGCCACAATGGATGAAACTCAGGCATGTGTACGAATACAAAACAACCGGATAGACTTTTTCAAAATCTCGCAGGGACTAAAGCAGGGAGATGGGCTGACACCAACATTGTTTAACCTGGCACTGGAGTATGCGGTTAGGCAAATGCAAACTGGACGAGAAAACCTACTGACCAATAAAACGGTTCAACTGGCTGCCTACGCCGATGATATTAATATTATGAGTAGAACATCAACAGGAGCACAGGAAGCATACGCAGAGTTAAAAACACAAACGAAAAGGCTAGGTCTGGAAATTAACACAGAAAAAACAAAAATAATGGTACAGACGAGAAGAAATATAATCCCACAAAACATTATACATGAAGATGACATTGAAACGGTTGGAAAGTTTACATACCTGGGAGTAGAAATATATGCCGATGGAGCAGAGGATGGAGAAATACGAAAAAGGATAACGCAGGCAAATAAAGCTTATTTTGCCCTCTCCCACATATTTCGGTCTAAAAGTGTCCACCGAAATACAAAGATGAGAATCTATAAAACTTTAATTCGGCCAATAGCATGTTATGGCAGCGAAGCATGGGTCCTGAAAGAAACATCCAAAAACAAACTCGACACATTCGAAAGAAAAGTACTGAGGAGAATACTAGGACCTGTGAGGGAAAACGGAATCTTCAGAATTCGATATAACAACGAGCTCTATCAACTGTATAAGGAAACACCCCTGTCAGACTTCATTAGAATACAAAGATTGCAATGGGCCGGACATGTGATACGAATGGGAGAGGATAGGCTACCAAAACGAGCACTGAACTCCAGAATGCAGGGAAAGAGACCAGTTGGAAAGCCAAGAAAGCGCTGGGAAGACACAGTAAGCAGCGACGCACAAGCACTTTTAGGAGTCCGTGTATGGAGAAGAGCAGCCACAGACAGACAAGGGTGGAGGCAAAAAATAAAGGAGGCCAAGGCTCATTTTGGGCTGTAGTGCCGTAGAAGAAGAAGATTTACTTATACGAACATAATCCCCTCTTTGAAATTTTGGTTTACGTTTATCAACGGTTTTAACCAGTTGTAAGCAATTATCTGCTTTGCATTTCGATTAGTTACTTTACTTGGAATGACTCTCGTAGTTGAATGTTTGGTGTTATTGTACTGTTCAACGATAGAGGGTAGTATGTTAACCCATTTATAAGAACCTTGCAGACTAAATTGTTTCAAAATTATCAGAAGGTGTTGCGTATTGTATCGGTTGCAGTATACTTTCAAAATCAGCATATATAACAAACGGAACTTGCATTTATTTATGAAAGTTGGAAAACTGTAAGATATTTTCTTTTTGTAGATCTCCATATTTATTAAGAATCATGTTTGTAGTTGGAAGCTTAGTATATACAAAGTTACAATCGTTGTCTTCATGTTTGTGAAGACGTTCTAAGGATGAGAAAAATTGTAAACAACCATTACATAGAAAAGTCTGACCATTATGGTGTGATTTTTGTTTTGATATTAACCGCGATAAATTTTAAATATAACAATAATGACTATTTCCGTTATCATCAAAAATAAGTAATAAATTAACATGCGTAGGTTTTTTAGATTTTGTATGATACAATGGTCCAACGACTTCCAATTGTGTGCCATTATTTTTAAAACATTCACTGATTCCAAAAACGTTAATTGACATATTATTTAGTAATTCAAATTTTGGTATATCGTGACAGTTTCATAGGGAATTCTATATTATGAAACTGTAAGAGACTACTATAATGCGGATAAGAAGTAGTAAGATTGGATTTACCTGTTGGGTCAAAAATTGATGCGTTTACCGCCCAACCAAAACACGCTTCATCTTTATTCATTATATTAATAACCGCTTTTTTCATCTCGATTTGTCGTGGTAACTTGATATATAAAGAAGTTCGTAGGGTTGTACTTGTTAATGTTAACTTCTAATGATTGGATTTGCAAAAGACTCCATCCAGATTCTTTTTCTTTTATTTCCGAAACCTTGGGTAATATCTCACTAATAAAATCTTGATATGCTTGTTTTAGATTTAGTAGAAATAGTAATAATTTGATTTTTTGTGTTAAATGATTTTAAATCATAAGTATCTTTTTCAGGTATTGTGTACATAGAGTAAAGTTCCAAATTAACTTTTAACACTTTAAATTCATGTAAATAGTTATGTAGGAGCTTCAGAACGTTACTCTCAATTTCACTAAAAAATTCTAAGTGGTCAGTGTGATGTTTGCTGCTAATAAAACGGTAACTACCAATACGATTTTTAAACGCACTTGATAGTTTCTCTACTCCACCATCTAGATAATTAATAACACTTTTGTGCGAATTACTACATAAATGTCCTGTTAGTCCTCTACCAGAATTTTTTTTTATAACAATCTTGGCATTCGATAACATTGGATGTAGTGGTAACTGGATGAACTTTAGATTTAATGGAAGTCGCTTCTGCGGTGGTTGAATAGTTTATATTAGCGGAAGTACCAACATCTGAAGGTTTTATCTTTTTCACTTTGTTATTGAACCGTTCTGGACAACTTTCCCGTTTATGACGAGTTACACTGCTTCTGTTGGATAAAACTTTTAAACAAGAGTCGCACTACGTGGTCGTTGACTGAAATTTGGTGAATGTACGGCACGAAAATGAATAACAACGAAAGGAGTGTGGGGTATAAATATAAACTTGTTTTGGATACAGGTTTTAAACTGGAAATACCGGTTTTGAACTGGAAATACCGGTTTTATGTTATTATGAGAATAAATAATTACAAAAACTAAGAATATAATTCAGATATAGACAAAAACCTCTTTTAAAAGAGCGAATAAAAAGTATACGATAAGATAACGCTTTTTACCGCTTTACCACCTTACGCGTTAACCTTTTCTCAAATTAATAAGAGATTCGTATTCCTGACGTCAAGACCTTTCATTCGAGTGGTCGGATTGTAGAGTACGATAAAAAAAATCACTTTTTACCGCTTTACTACGGCAAAAAACACACATTTTACCGCTTTACCGCCTTACACGTTAACTTTTTTTCAAAGTAATAATAGATTCGTATTCTTGACGTCAAGACCTTTCATTAAAGTGGTCGGATTGTGAAATACGATAAAAAATACACTTTTTACCGCCTCATTTTTTTTTTAAATTTATTTGTAATGCTGTATTGGTGTTGTAAAAACCTTTCATTTGAGGGGTCACATGCCGACATTTAATTTAACAAAAATTTTATTTTTTTTTATAAAATTTTTAGCTTCCAATTTTCTGGGTTATTAAGGGGTATGAAAATTTCACTAACAATGACAAAAAAAGCTTCCTTCACCCAAAAAATACAAAAAACCGAAATAAAACCAATAAGAAGTATTAAAACCAATAAAAAGTACAAAACCAATAAAAAGTACAAAACCAACAAAAAGAACAAAACCAATGAAAAGTAAAAAACCAATAAAAAGTAAAAAACCAATAAAAAGTAAAAAACTAATCAAAAAACAAAACCAATAAAAACTCTAAAACTAAAAAGGTACAAGATCAATAAAACAAGAAAAAATTGAATGGTTGTTCACATTTCTTTGTTGTCTACCTGTCTGTGGCCGGGCACTCACCTTTCTTTGTTCTGTGTATGTGATCGGGTTTTCAACTTTCTTTGTTCGGACGGGTTACTCCCAAGAACTCGTTCTTCCCTACCTTTCTGCGGCTTAAGATTCGCTGTATATAAAATCAATTTAACATGTTCAATCAATTGTTCAAGTCGTGCTTATCCACAATTTATTTCCAATAAATACACATGGTAAAATATAATATATTAATCAAGAGATGGGTGTAGAAACAGGTAATTAGGCAACATCGACAACGTTAAAAACCGAAATGAAACAGTTAGTGAGTTTATCAATAAATTAGAAAGAAGAAAGAAAAATATAACTGATCTATAACCAAAGCAGGGTATTCATCCTGAGTCATTTCACCTGAGTCATTTCACATTCCGAAGAAGACGCATGGTCGTGTTCAGGTATTCAGTTCGATTTCTGTCGCAGGTACTACTCCCACCAGACTAATGAAAGTAGGAGATGGGTAGGTCGATAACAAAGAAAGGTAAAAATCTGGTCACGGACAGATCCTCTCGAACTCTTGAATAAAATTAGATTACAAAAATAACTAATAAGAATTTAAAACATAATTTAATTACAAATATATCACCATAACAAGGGGTTAATTTTTAAACAATTAATAGAAAATTATTCAATAATTATTATCGGTTCATTAATTAGGGTGGTTCGCAAAACATAACATTTTCTGATACACCTTCAATCAGTTCGGGTGGTGCTATCACAGGTTCCAAAAACACATAATCTTCCGATACGTCCTGAAATTCTACGTCACCATACAATAAACTGTCATTTTCTACAGTTTATGTCACTCTCCGACAAAGAAGTAAAATCTTCTGATAGCTCGAGTGTTGACAAACTCCATACAGATAGATTACAATTCATAGTAGAATCGCATG
This sequence comes from Diabrotica balteata, assembly GCA_918026665.1. Classification (NCBI taxonomy): domain Eukaryota; kingdom Metazoa; phylum Arthropoda; class Insecta; order Coleoptera; family Chrysomelidae; genus Diabrotica; species Diabrotica balteata. Next base: position 71,776,480 of record OU898280.1, on the reverse strand, counting down.
GACCATCATCACTAATAGTGCTACAATTATCCCAATCAGTACTAGAGTCACATACAACACCGTCTACAATGATACAATTACTTGAAAAACCAACTTCCATGATTGGGTGTGGGAGGCTTACTGAGTAGCAAATATTTTTGAATAAAACTCAGTCGAAAGTATTACCTTCATGACCGCGCTAAACAGGTTTAAAAACGGTGGGGTAATTATCCCGTCAAGGTCTTGTTATATTTTTTCTTTTTATTCTATAGTCCGACCATAAACAAAGAAAGGTGAATATCCGGTCCAAAAACTGGTTCAAACAAAGATAGGTGAATAACCGGTCAAGGTTTTATTCTTTTTATCCTATGAACGTGGGTAACAAATGTGAACAACCGGTCAAGGTCTTATTGGTTTTGTATCTTATTGTCCGTCTTTTTTGTTAATATAAATTTTTTTATAGCGCAATTAGTGTTATTAATGAGATAATTGTTTAAAAATTTCAAGCTTATACCTCCCTCCAATATGAGTTTACATATATAGATTATTTTCCGAACTAACTTATTAGTCAAATATGTGTCTTGACGACGGTAACAATGATAGTATATCTCGTACTGGGCGGCAATTTGAAGACCGTTTACTTTCTTTTAAATATTGGAAGGGTACAGTTGAACCCCTGTTGTTAAACAAAGCTGGGTTTTACTATACAGGGGTTAGTGATATAGTTCGGTGTTTCTACTGCAATACTGAAATATATAAATGGGAACCTTCCGATATACCAATTGAAGAACATTTAAAGTACAGCGACTGTTTTTTTGCAAAAATGTTGGCGACAAAATATCGAAGTTCAAAAAAGATGTGTTCAACGAAGTTTTAACAATATAATACCATATATTTTAATAATATGTATTATTAATTTTTTTATTTTGTTAATAAATAATTAAAATATTTTTATATATATTTCAATTAAAAATGTGTCTTGACGATGGTAACTTTGGTAGTATACATCTGTTTTAAGATCGTTTACCAACCTTTAAATATTGGAAAGGTGCAGTTACCTCGTGTTAAGCAAAACAGAGTTTTACCATATAGGGAATGTCGATGTCGTTAGCTGTTTCTACTGTAAGGTCGAAATACACAAATGGGAGCCATACAATATACCTATTAATGAGTACATAAAGCATTCGATATGTCTGTTTGCGAGACTGATGAAATGTAATTCTATTTTTTTATATATAATTTGTAATAAATTATAAAATATTTTTGTACCACTTATTATAGAGTTGAATATATTATTGGTAACAAATAAAGGTGGGAGGTATTAGCGACACGAACTTTAAAACCGGTTTCGATATGGTTTAGTGGGGGGTCGATGGTATATAACTTCGTTTATGTAATTCCAAAATCAGTTTAGACTATAATCATGTTTCAAGAAAGTATTGAACTTACTATGGATAAAGTGAAATTACTTAGTGACAAATCAACACCTAACATCTATTGGATATTATACCAACAAAAAAAAATTGAATAAAATTTGTGTAAACTGTTGGGTGGAGGCACTTTGTGAACTCGGGCAAAACAACATGTTTGATGATGTATGTCTACCCATTAAATTGCGTTTGTATATTAACGAATACCCGACGAAGCGTTATCTATTAGACACAGCTTTGGGAAGAATTTTCAAATTTTCCGACGTTTGGTTGTGGGTGGACCAATTCCTAAAAAAGACGTCAACTTTCGACACCCTTTTTCAAAAACTTGTCCAATACCAACAATTAGAATCTCTTAAGCCAATAGAAGACCTACTACCACCAAGGATTCGGTTGCAGTGTAAGGGGTATCAACACCCCTTCAAATGTGAAGGTTGTTTAGGTTCTGTAAACTGTTAGGATGGTTTAAGTCTATGGAACACCTGCTACCAACAAGGATTCTGAGATGATTGAAGCGTGTCAACATTCCCAAGAGTGTGATGTTGTTTGGCTGGACCCTGTAGCTGCAAGTAGGTTATAGATAGAACTTATTATTGTAGTTTGGATCAAAAAATAAAAAAGTAAAAAATATTAAATTAAATTAAATTAAATTCTTTATTTTCTTTTTGACAAACATAGTTTGTATAGAATTAGTCATAAATATACATTGCTACAAACTAAACACTAAACTAGACTAAACAAGACATGAAATGAATTTAAAAGCTAAACGAAATACAGCTAATATCTAAGATCTAAAAAATTCTTCGATTGTATAAAACACTTTTTCACATAAAAATTGCTTAAGATTCCTCTTAAATACATTTATTGAACTGGTGGACTTTACAACTGTGGGCAAATGATTAAACACTTGTAGCCCGTATACCCTGGGCGATTTAAGTTTAATGTTACCTTTTGAAAATGGTATATAAAGTTTATTACAATATCTAGTATTTAAATTATGCATATCACCACTCGTTTTAAACTGATGTAAGTTATTAAAAATAAAAACACATAATTCAAAAATGTATAGACACGACAATGTTAAAATTTTATATTTTTTAAAATATTCTCTACAACTAGTTAGTCGGGAGACACCAGCGACACAACGCAATATTTTCTTTTGTATGACGAAAATACCATTTGCATAACCAGACATACCCCAAAAACATATCCCGTATCTTAGCCTGGACTCTACGAGTGCATAATAAATCATAATTAGCTGATTTTCCGTCAGAACATATTTTAAATTTCTAATTAGATAGTTACTAGAACTCAACTTCGAAACAACCGCTCCACAATGCAACTTCCAATTCAAACTTTCGTCAATCGTTATTCCCAAAAACTTGCCTGACGACACGGTACCTATTTGCATGTTGTTAAAAGTAAGCTGAAGATTTTCCAAGTATTTTTGTTTATTGTGAAAATGTATAACTTGCGTTTTTTCTGCATTTAGATGCAACGAGTTATCGCAAAACCAAGAATATAAAGATGAAAGAAAATTATTACATTGATGTTGTAGGATTACGTTGGATTTGTTAGATAGAATAATTGACGTATCATCCGCATATATAGTGAAATTTACCGCTCTGTCCACTTGTACGATGTCGTTAATGTAGACTACAAAGAGAATTGGTCCTATTATAGATCCTTGGGGAACACCCATGTTTGTAGTAACAAGACTAGATCTATAACTGGTCACACAATCCTCGATCCTTGTCTGCAGGCTCACATATTGTTGTCTATTGTTTAAAAATGACATAATCCACTTTAAAGAGTTTCCTGTAATACCTATCTGTTTTAGTTTTTTAAATAATATTTTATGGTTCACACAGTCAAATGCCCTACTAAGATCACAAAATATTCCAAAAGGACATTCGCCTGCATCAATCAGACTGGTTAAATGAGCATAAAATGCATGGACTGCCGTATTAGTAGATTTATTTTCTTGAAATCCATGTTGATTTATAGTTATGATATTATTGATTTTTAGATAACCGTTTAATCTCTTTAAATATCCATACTCAAATACCTTTGAAAATATACTGGGAATTGTTATAGGCCTATAATTGCTGACCAGTTTTGGATCTCCTTTTTTAAAAATGGGAACTACTTTGCCTGTCTTTAAGTAATTAGGAAAATCCCCATTGCAAAAAGACAAATTGGTTAGATAAGTTAAAGGATTGATTATAAAAGGTAAAACTTTTTTCACCAAAAATGCAGGTATCTCGTCAAAACCACTAGAGGATTTGTTTTTAAGTTTACTCTGGAGGAGTTCGATCAGTTCCTGCCCAGTAAATGGGTACAATTGAAAGAAATTTTCATGATCTGTAATAATTGACTGACTGTCTTTGTCTACTGTATTACCTGGAATTTTCGACACGATATCAATGGGTGCATTTTTAAAAAATGTGTTAAAAGTGCATGCTACCTCTTGGGGATCTGTTAATATATTATTGTCATCATACATTAAAAAAGTATTAGCATTGTTATTAGCACTTTTTGAGAAATCATTGACAACTTTCCACGTAATTTTATTGGGATTATCAGAGGAAGTAATGATTTTCTGGTAATAATCTTTTCTTGTTTTGGTCAAAAGTTTTCTATGTTTTTTCCTTTGTTGTTGATAAAAATCTCTAAGAATTGGTACTGCCCTTGATAAAGCGTGTAGATTTCTTAATTCAAAACTAGACTTTAGCACTTCACTATTAATCCATTTATTTTTAGTTGTTTTGATTTTTTTCCTTGTTAATGGAAAGCTATTATTAAAATGATACAAAAAGATATTTATAAAATTGAAATGCTAGATTAGTGTCTAAGATTCCATAAACATTATTCCAGTTTTCGTTAATGAGGTTAACGATAAAGTGATTTATCGATTCCTCGCCAAATTGTCTTTTTTGTATAAAGTATGATAATTCCGCTTCAAAGTCAAGTTCCACTAAAACCGTTCTGTGATCTGATACAGTGTTGTCAAGTACACATGACAAACCGGAGTTCGAGAAATTTACAAATACATTATCTAACGTTGTTACGCTGGTATCCGTGACCCTAGTTGGCCAATTGACAAGATTAAAATTAATATTAAAATTCAGTAAAACATTTAGTAGATTAACATGGTCGTTAGTCATATGTCTGGTATCTACATTAAAATCACCACATATTACAAAACGTATATTTGGTTTATATAAACAATTTAAAATACCTTCGAGGTTATTCAAAAAAATACTTAAATCACCAGATGGTGATCTGTAACAATTTAATATAACATATGAATTATTTTTCTTGTCTTTGAAAGAAGTAATACAATATTCAGAATGTTTATCAACACAATATTGCTTTATCCTAGAGTTGAGTTTGTTATTAAAATTAAGACCTTTTCGAACCCAAATTCCTACGCCTCCTCCTCTTATTGAGTTATCTCGCAAATAACAACTTGCTAGGATAAAACCTTCAATGTTGACGTTCCCAATAGAATTATTTGATTCCCATAATTCCGTTAAACAGATAATATTTATGCTCTTATGAGAAGTAAGTTCTAAAATAACATCACAAATTTTATCACTATTTATGCTTTGAATATTTAACAGCATTAAATTTGGATTAAAACTTACCCCTGATTTTGAGGTTGCCCCCGCAGGTATAAAAAACTATTTACACAAGCGTTCTTAGGCCATACTGCAGGATCCATTGCTTTCTTGAAGTGTTCTTGGTGTATCCGTACTTTGAAGGATGCATATAATTCCGGATGACGGGAATTCATCCCCTCACAAATGACCTCTGGAAAATGAGGCTTTAGATTCTGTACAATAGAAGCCGCTGTTGCAGTTGGTTCTATTCTGTATACGTGGAGATCCACAAATTTTGGAGTACCTTTTATCGTGGTATTTGTACTTGTACCTACAATAGCTTGCCTCTGTCTTCTGCTTCTATGACGAACTTCTTCCCATCTGCCGTTGTCTGAAGAGCTGCCTTCTCCTAGGGAAACTATTGACGTCATAATTTTTTCTTGTTTCGTGATAAGATCATTTTTCTTATTGGATGGTTGAGGCATCGATGTAGAGACGGTAGTTGACTTACATTTAGCTTCTTTTTTGTTCTGTAACGTTTCATGATTGTTTTCAATTTCACGATTGTCTTCTTTCTCCGTAGATTTGCAGACATTAGTATTATGAGATTTAACTGTTTTGTCTGAAGATTTGGCAACGTTCGAACTAGAAGGTGCATTTGAAGGAATATTTTTCGATTTTAACAAATATATTATTTCATCCTGACGTTGGTTACCTTTAGTAAGTTCACTGTTTAAAGCTTTCAAGTATTGACTTTCAATATTAGCACATTTTAGATCACAAGTTAGCTTATTGATTTCTAACCTCAACTCGAGATTATCACTGTTGATCACACCATTTTCAGCGGACTTATCAGTCTCCCTGTATTCCACCAGTTGTTTAATACTTTCACTCACTTTTAACGAGTCTGGCACCTTTTTAGATATTAAAATTTCTATTAAATCGGACTTTTTTAGACGATCTAGTTCCTTATAAACACTCTCGTCAGACGCCATGTTGCCAAAAAGTGTATAATAATGTTTTTATAATAAAATATATACTATATACTAAAAATATAATGTTTTTATTCAAATTTACTCCATTACAAAATTTTCATAAATAAAAAATACATTTGAAAGGGCGCATACTGTTTAGAGTGGTAAAAACATTTTGCTTCCGATACTGGTAGTGGTGGAAATTCACCTAATTCGTATAAGGGGGTATAACCTTCACTCCAAGAGATGCAGTGGTGGTGTTTGCTTAACCATGTCGCTTGCTGAATTAAATTAGGAGGTAACATTCTTAATGGGAAAGGTGGTTTAAATATATATACTACACATTTATCTCCTGAATAACACGCTAATTCTTCACAAATAAACCTATTATTCTCAATTTTAAAACCTTGGATGTCAATAACAAGTTTCATATTTTCAATTGTCGAAGTTTTTGTATAACCTGTTTGAATGCTTCGTATTGTTGAATTTGTTTTTTAAGTTCTTTTAAATTATCTATAAAGTTGTCTATTGTGTTTTCGTGTAAACGTTTCATCTCAACTAACGTTTGTAATTATTATTATTAATTAATATACAGTTATAACGCATGCGTATTAATACTGCTTTACTATTTTTGTTAATGGATTATATGTAAATTCCTTCTCATGTAAAATTAAACAATATGCTAATACATCAGGTGTTGAAGGTGTATTTGTTTCAAATTCGATACGTAGATAGAGCAATCTATATGAATTAGTGGTGCTTTATTTTTAAAATCTTGAGTACTAAATATCGGTTGGTTTAAACTTAAATTATAATAACTTGTCTGAAAACTTCCAAACATTTCATAAATTTGAGCGAACCTGTTGGTGTCAAAATCTATTTGTAAATCATTATAAGGGTATCTTTCAGAATTTAAAAACACCTTTATTTTTTTGAGGCCGTTATGGTCAAATTTGCTCATATCTTTAGTAATTTTTGATTTTCTTCCTTTTTGGAATGCGATAATGATATTGATATTAATGATAATGAAATACCGCCCACGTATTCCGTGTTGTATTATTTAATGATGGATATTCAATCATTTGCCACGAACGGAATTTAATTGGTAGCTCAATATTTTTATGAGCTATGCCATTCAATCGTAGTTGTTCACGCATGCTTGGACTAACATGAGCGACATTCCATTGTAATTTTGTAATTTCAACTTTAGGTCGTTCGCTGTCGTCTATACTCACAACTGAGTCTACATCATCATTCGATCGTATTAAAATAAGCTCTTGCTTTACATTCATAATAATTTTTCTAAAATCTTTAAAAAATCCTGATAATAATCGTAATGGGATACACACGTTAAAGTTTCCATGGGCGTCCACTATTATTTTTTCATCTTCTGCTTTTGGAAACCATCCAGCATTTTGGAACAGAATACTTTTGTTTTCGTTAAGACTTAATAATTTTTTATCGTTGATACCAGTCCAACCTCTCGAACAGAGTCTATAATAACTCCATTTAACTCATATCGTAGCTCTCGAAATAAAAAAAAATAGCGTTATTTATAAATTTAAGTTTTGTTGGTTCCTTATCGTCGTGGGTGAGTAGCTTTCCTTCTATATCTAAGTATGATGTTGAAGGCAGCGTATATGTGTCAAGGTCATATATGAGGATTTTTATCTCGTCGTTATAGTTCAACTTTCCGCGAATGTATGGTGAATAGCTGTGAAATTGATATTCCTGTATAATTGTATCGTTATAAGGTTGACCCGTTACTTGTAACCCTTTCATCACACTAAAAGTTTAAAACCAAGATCTTTTAATAATAAGCGGTTAGATGGTGTTAATATTCCAATCGTTTTTTTAACTGTTCAATTTTTGTTTCTTGGCGGTTATTTTATAGTTTTTTATGTAATCAGGTTTTTGACGGGAAAAGTTTAGAACCATTGTAATCGCTTTCGTAAATATAAATTAATAGTAATCTCTTCTTGTCGAAAATTAAGTAGTTTACCGTTTTGATCAATTTTTACAGTAATGTTGTTGATTGTCTTAACGCTGATGGGGTAATATAAAATATTTTGAGGTGACTCGACTATTTTATACCCACTAGGTATGGTTGGAAAAAATTGGTAGATTATATGAACCGGGTCACCATTTAAATACGAGCCTGAAGCGATATTGCAATCAACACAAATTGCATTTGTCACTGAAATATTTACTGGCTCATCAGAAACATGAATTTTATTTGCTTTCAGATCTCTTTTCTTAAATCCAAAAATCCCCCCTATAGAGTTTTCAATATCGAAATATAGTGAATAATTACTTTTAATAGATACTTTAGATGTGTTTTTATCTGGAATAATATCTATATAAGCATCTTTATCCCTTTCTTTCATCAACCGCCTTAAAATCTGAATTATATCTTTTAATTCATACGAACCAAGGGGGATAACAGTTGTAAATGGGTGGATTAAAATTATAACTTAAAATAGAAGATTTTCCGGTCAGGGTGAAATTATATGACATATTTGCTGAACGGTTCTATTGTTTAGACTGATTCACACATCCTTAGTATAATGTTTATATAGAAACTGTAATGCGAATTTACCGCAATTGTAAGAATGATGTTGAAACCTTTTATAATTATAATTTATATTCACAGGGCCACCAGTTTTAAAGTATTTGATTACATTACGTGGTGGTAGTAAATCACCATAAGAATCAAAATATATTATATTGTTGTTCTCTTTCGTATAAGCTGTCCAGTGTGTGCCTTTACCTTTATTTGAATCCATATTTATAATACCGCTTTCATATTTTTGAATTTTACTTGGTAAGGTATCTCTCATAAATGCGTCTCTAAAATATGGGATTTTTAATAATTTTGCGTATTCTCTTATATCGACATCTGTTAGTGGGTGATGGGGGAATATTAGTTTTTTGAATATGGTTTTAAATACATCCCATACCCTTTAGCAGGTTTCAAGTATAACCCTTTACCTCCTTTTTCCATAGCAAGATTGTGACGTTTCTGTTCAGCTATTTGTTCACGGTTGGTTTTTGAGTCGTTAATAACCTTCATAATTGATGCAGTACCCCCTCCAATTTCACTTATAGCTCCGATTAACGGTAATAATAAAGGTAGGAAACCTCATTTTTTGGGGGTTTTAATAATACGTTTTTTCAAATTTATTCTTTTTCTTTTAAAAGATCCACCTTTTTTATTTAACCGACGTCTAATTATCTTACGTAACCCCATCCCCAATTTGCGTTTACCCTTCATCGTCGTTGTAACTAACCAAGCTGCTGCTTTTTCACCAAATGTAGCGTCTTTGGATTTTACTCGATCCCAAGCTTTGTTCTCTAATATTTTATCAGCTTCGTGCCTTTTACTAAGTTCTTTATGTAGGGAATATGCGATGTCGTGTTCTTTACAGGCTTTGTCTAATCAATTTATTCCTGAATCACCACGTGCAAGTCTTTTCTCTAGTTTAGTCCCCGGCCCACAATAAAAATAACCTGGGATGTGTACCTCGACTGGTAGTTTATTGATGACAGAATTTAATAATCCGCAACCTCTTCGTTTAACTGTTCGATGTCTACTAACCCTTTTTTGCCTCATTATACTTTCTTTTATATATAATCTGATACCCTATATATACTCACATCATTTCCAGATACAATGAAGATTGAAAAACAACAACTGTCTCTTCGTATTATAAACCATGATATAGTTGCACAAGATAATAAAATAAAAAAACACGGGTATTTATTTGGTGGTGATTCAAAACGGTGTCTTATTATTGGACCAAGTGGGTGTGGTAAGACTAATACATTATTATCGTTGATTGAGCATCCTAACGGTTTAAGATTTCAAAACATTTATGTTTATTCTAAATCACTTCACCAACCAAAATATATATACCTACGTAACTTAATTAAACCGATGTCTAAGATTGGATATGAAGAATGTAGTGATTCTGCAAACATACCAACTCCAGAGGATATTAAAAATCATTCAATAATAATCTTTGATGATGTTGCTTCGTGTGATCAAAAACTTATTCAAAGTTATTTTTGTTTTGGTAGACATAAATTTACCGACTGTTTTTACTTGTGTCAAACTTATAGCGCTATACCAAAACAGTTAGTGCGGGATAATGCCAATCTTTTAGTGATTTTTCAACAAGATATGACGAATTTAAAACACATATATGACGACCATGTCAATATTGATATGAGTTTTCAACAATTTAAAGATTTTTGTTCTTTTTGTTGGAAAGATAAATATGGATTTGTACTGATTGATAAGGATTGTTTGTTATCTTCGGGAAAATATCGCAAAGGGTTTGATACATTTGTACATATATAAAGGAAGAATTACACCTTTTTAGTGTTAGTAAAAATGGATACTCGAATCGCTACACAACTGTTACAACCCGCCATGCATTAAAACGAAAATATCGTAGTTTAAAAAGTGATATTATCAAGTCTCAGAGTCAGTTAGAAAAAAATTATCAACCCATAACAAAACCTCTCAAGGAGTTGTTATTAAAATTAGAACCTACAAGTAATGTAAAACAAGAACCTACAAGTAATATAAAAGAAGAATCTATCCCGCTTAAACTACCTAAATCACCTAAATTTAAATCCCCTAAGTCTAATGATCGTCGATTAAGCACACCAAATCTTAGTTTATATCAACTTACGACTTCATCACCAAATAAACGTTCTCCTTCATCTAAAACACTTGCCAACTTTGGAGAACTTTCTTTTATCCCACCTAGCGGGATGGAAGAAACATTTGAATCACGACTTGGAGAAAATAGTGCAGAAGATACCTTTACATCACAACGTGAAATAGGTAGTAGTAATAAAGATATAAATCGATATTTTGAAGAAACTGTATTAGAGTTTAACAATATGGTTAATAATCCTGACGTAATGGGTGCCTATTATGAACAATTTACTGAACCTTTACCTCGTGTGTACGTTAAAGCTAATATAGAGGATACAAAAGGTGAATTTGATCATATATTAGGAGTGTATCACGATTTGGCCAACGAAAAATTTTCAATCGGTGATTCAAATATCGACTTTGTCGGATCAGATATGATTATAAAAGGCGTTAAGTATATAGGGACACCTGGTCTCTATGAATTAATGTTTAAGGCTAATCCCGTTAGTTTTAAACAGGGGGATGTTAACGAATACGTGGATATTTTACGACAAACCAATGCTCTTCATAGAAACAATAATCCTGAATTACCACTTAGAAAAATGGAATCTAAAATAAAAGATAAATATTATTTTATTATTAAGCCAGTATTGGAAACTAGACCACAACCTCACAGACAAAGATTAACTTCTCTACCTTCAAGTCTTGGTGCAACAACTAGAAATCGAGCCAAACAATTTACTTTTTTAAATCTCCTAAAATTTTGAATAACGCTGGGCCCATAACGGTTTCTTAATATTGTTCTGAAGATATTTTCTTGTGGCATTGTAAATAAATAAATACTGTTTGTATTTTGAAAACGATTTCCGAAGTGGAAATTGAAACGTCAATAAACGTATTTTTATCTTTAATTGTGGCTTATTCCCAGTTTAATAGTAATTAATAAACAATTTACTGGTAAAAAAAGGTGGGGCTTTATTAACGAAACAATACACTACGAAACCAACTGAGTATAAATACTTTGACAATTTAAATGAAATAATAGATAGACTGCGACTACTTCTAGCATCACAATCTGCTGGAAATAACGGTCACGGCAACGAAATCACTTCCAGTATCGAGGAACTTCGAGAAGGTGGTATAATTCAATAATAATGCCCATTAATAAATTTGGCAATCACTTTCTAAGTGATTTAAAATCTCATGGTGATTCTACAAATCCACTATATTTTATTTGTGATCCATCTTCTTACCACAGCAAATGTATAATAGCTTTAAAAGGAGAAGAAAAAACAAATTTGAACAAGGAGTTTTACGTGTTGGATCATGGAGAGACGTCGTATGTATTTTCTGTAAACGGTGAAATTGAAACAATACAACATTATAGTTTTAATGGATTGGTTTTAGTAAATTCAATAGAGTATAAATACCATGAATTACCTGGTTTGTGTGTAAAAAAAGGTGATAAACTTTCGTTTAAACTTGATACGAATCCTAACGTTTTTGTCCATATTACTCTTCAGTGTCCACTGAAAAAAAATGTTCAACCCCAAAGAACAAGTTGTTAATTAACTTCATAAACCCGCAAGAAAAAACTTTAAACGGAGACATGTTATTATTAAAGATTTGCCTAATTTGTGTCAACCAGATTTAGCTGTTATGACACCTTTTGTTAAATACAACAGCGGATATAACTATATTCTTATTGTTATAAATGCATTTAGTAAATATGTCTGGGCGTCACCGATTAAAAGAAAAACGGGGTCTGAAGTCACCAATTGTATGAAGAAAATTTTATCTCAAATGCCTAAAATTCCTAAACATTTACAAACAGATAATGGGACTGAATTTTATAATTCTCACTTTAAAAACCTAATGTCATCTTATGGTATAAATCATTACAGCACATATTCTAATTTAAAAGCAAGTATTGCTGAATGCGTGATACGAACTCTTAAGTCAAAGTTGTGGAAACAATTTAGTCTGTAAGGTTCTTGTAAATGGGTTAACATACTACCCTCTATCGTTGAACAGTACAATAACACCAAACATTCAACTACGGGAGTCATTCCAAGTAAAGTAACTAATCGAAATGCAAAGCAGATAATTGCTTACAACTGGTTAAAAACCGTAAACCAAAATTTCAAAGAGGGGATTATGTTCGTATAAGTAAATATCGCCACGCATTTGCTAAAGGATATACACCATCTTGGAGTACTGAAATATTTAAGATTAAAAAAGTTCAGTTAACCAATCCGACTACCTACTTACTCGAGGATTCTAAACAAGAGGAAATTAAGGGGGGATTTTACACAGAAGAACTTCAAAAAGTTAAATATTCAGACGTCTATCTTGTGGAACGGATATTAAAACGCAAAGGTAACCAAGTTTATGTTAAATGGTTGGGGTTGGATAAAAGTTACAACTCGTGGATTAGTAAAAATAATGTATAAATATAGAAAATTTATCTAACAGAATTTAGTTTGTGATAAAATAATGCCTGGAGCAGGTCTACTTATTTTACATGCTGTTTTGCAGGGAGTACTTTATATTTACCAACCTTATGCTGTAAACGATATTCATATATGTTTTGATAGAAATGGAATAAAAAATGATAGTTGGCCATCGCAGTGGACTAACATGAGTCTTTATAAGCTAAATGGGGTAGATCTTAGATTCGCCTATATACCATATAACAGTACAGTGTACAAACTACGATTACCTTTTCCCAATTACCTTAATGATGAAACAGAATGGTGTCAGCTCTACATCTCTTCTGGTGCTACTCAAGTTGGTGAGGATTATCTGTCAAATATTTGTTTATCCTGGTATTTAGTTATTTGTGTTACTTTTTTACTTTTAAATGTAATTATTAGATATGTTAAACATTTTGTATTTAATAAATTTTTAAAATAAAAAACTTTTGTGATTTAATATTTATTTAAACCTACTATTGTATATAAAAATTCTATGATTTATATTTAAAATCGGTGATATTATTTTCGAAGTTTCTTCGATTCTTTTTTTAAACCTTATTGAATCTATTACAAATAGTTCCCAGTACCTTTGTCGTGCTTGACGATATGCGTGGTTCCAAACTTGTAGAACATGTGTTTTGTTAAGATGATCATTAAAAGTTACTCTTTTTCCCGTTTGTGCAGACATATTTTAATGCTTCTGGATACACGTACACCAATTCCAAAATATTACTTATATCTTCAAAGCAAACTTTAGTGTTTGCGTTGACACTTACTAACTTGATACACAGGTCACCCTACCTTACATCTTTTATGTCTAGTAAGTGGGGGGGTCTATGTGGGGTATCGGTAAGAGGGAGGTATCTATGAGGGGGGGGGGGTATAACCAATTATTCTTGCGGTAATATTTTACATGTAATCAAACAGTATTCAACATGACTTCTTAGAGTAAACACTTTCCTGCTGTTCCATTGAGCGCATTTTCTTTCGAAGAATTGCGAGATTTTCGATTACAACATCTCCAGTATATGAAAGCATCAGAGTTACGAGATATTGAACATAAACTGCCAGATGAAGTGAAAAATGATCCACATATTCTAACGAAAATTACTTGCTGTTTTAATCATTGGCCTTCCACCTTTGATGGAGTGATGTACCCACCTTCCGTCAGCGACTGCTATATTTGTATTCTAAATCTTATTCAACACGATTCTTTATTAGAACAAGTGATACCTGATCATTATCTTCGCCGTAAAGATTTTTGTTTATTTAACAAACAAGAGTTAGAACGATTTCCGACGTGGTACCTTCTGGATCATGTTGATGGGTCTGATCTATTGGATAAATGGAATAAACTTCCACCACATATTCGACGTAATGAAGCCATCCAAATGAAGCTACCTTGTTTGGAGCACCATCCAATCTCGCTATTTAACACTTACCTACCATACAAATACCAATGTCATAAATGTATTACATAAAATAAATATGGAATATTTACTTCTTGTTTTTTACCTTATGAAAACAACGTTATCTATTACTATTGTTTCTAAATACCTTTAACTGGTAATGTATATTTTAATCGTTCGTGTGTAACGGTCATTGAACGTTTATTGACCGTTCATTAACCCCTTGACCGTTAACCTTAACCGTTTGTTGACCCCTTGACCGTTAACCTTGACCGGTCGTTGACCCCTTGACCGTTCATTGACCCCTTAACCGGTCGTTGACCCCTTGACCGGTCGTTGTCCCCTTGAACGTTTATTGACCCTTGACCGGTCGTTGACCCCTTAACCGTTAACCCTGACCGGTCGTTGACCCTTGAGGGTGGGGGTATAGGAAAGGTGGGGTCAGTGGTGGGGGGTAGTTAAAGTGGTGGGGGGTGTACAAAGTAGTGGGGGTTGTGCGGCCAGAACTCTCACCCCTTACATTACCATTGGAGGGGAGTATTATAAAGGTGGGGGGCCGGTGGTGGTGGGTATACGAACGGTGCGGATAGAACTCTCATTTCCCCTCTACTAATATAAAACAAAATAATGATCATAAAAAAACTTCTACTACTAAACTAAAGTATTACTCAGGGAAACTGAATACTTCCCAACGAATTGTAGTATCCGTCAAACTAAAATTTGTTATATGTTATTTATTTTATTATTGAGTTGATGCTTCGACAACTAAGATCATTGGCGTGGTACAGTCAGGTACCTAGTGTAGTGTGTGTGTGTGTGTGTGTGTGTGTGTGTGTGTGTGTGTGTGTGTATGTGTGTGTGTATGTGTGTGTGTGTGTGTGTGTGTGTGTGTGTGTGTGTGTGTGTGTGTGTGTGTAGAGTAATTGTCTTGATACTTAGCAAAGTCGACGTCATTGTCTTTGCTAAGAGACGCTAATTGTATCCGAACGTCTGCGTTCCCTCCGGTGAGTACCGATCGCACAAGGATAGAAATTATTTTCATTCATTAATTTTTAATAAACGAAAATTTCTCCACCCAGATGAGATTCGACCTCACGACCCTTAGGTTTAAAGGTAGGCGCTCTTACCACTGAGCCACAGAGGGGGTTATTATGTTATTAATACTATAACAAAATGATTAAATTAACGAATATAGGTAATTGTACATTATTATTCACAAAAAACTTAGAATATAACTCAAATTAGTTATATTTAAAAAAAAATGACAAAATAATTTTCAGATGTTAATCTGGGGAAAATTAAAAAATTACCCAATGAATTGTAGTATTCATCACACTAAAATTATTAATCTACAGAGAATATCTCTAGAAAAATAAAATATTACTCAATGAATTTCAGTATTCATTAAACTGAAATTAAATAGGTACTGTTATAAAGTAATCAGTAAGATGATGTAACATAAAGTTTATAATAAAAATTTAATAAGTATAATATAGTTTTTGAGGGGAATGCCCAGGGGAAAATAAATGCGTATTACCCAACGAATTTTAGTATTCATCAGACTAAAAATTAAGGGAGAATATTAATTTCAATTAATCGGATATCTGCAGACTTTGGTACTGTACATGGACCCTATCAAAGGATCCAGGATCCAACTGAAACCATGTTGGTATGAATGCAGTAGCCCATAGCCCACGGTTAAACCACGACAACGCTCCTCGGAGACGACAGCCCTATGTGCCATGTTCCCCCCGACGCCATACCCTGGAGACAACCCACCATTTAAGGAAGATCCAGTGGTACGAATGTACATCTGCATCAAAGCTCAGGCCCACAATAACAAAAATAATAATATAAATTATTTTATATTTATAAAATAAAAGCAAATCAGCAAAGTCAGGTAAATATAATATAGAGATTATATCTCACAAAAATGAATAGTCAATGGACACTGCTAATGAATGAATCTCAATAAAAATAGTGCTCAGGATAACTGAGTACCTAAAGTAAGGTAACAATAATATCAAAGTTATAATATAAGTAAAAGCATGTAGACATTGATATGCAAATGTAATTATTGATAAACAACTCAAAAATGATATGAAATTTGATATGTCAAATAAGACAAAATTCTACACAAAAGAGATATAGTAACTGCATAAAATAAGTCTTAGAAGACTAAGAGTAAGTTAATAATAAAAATAAGATAATGATACATAAGAAATGTTATTCTCACTAAAAATATAAACCAGTGATCTACACAAAGGAATAAAGTACTGCATAAATATAGTTTACAACAGATAGAAGAAAACAAGTGAAAGTAGGTAAACTACAATCAAACTTCAAAGCGCCATAATTCTACACCAGATTTCTAAAACTAGATGCATAGAATTATTTTAACTCCAAAAGAAATAAGAAAAAACACATCATCCAAAAAATATAAATATACCTACTATGGTATATTAATTGTCTCTAAAAGACCAAAAAGGAACACAGATTCATATAATCTGGCCCAAAATCTCCTTAGGATATATGCATCCTAGGAAAATTAAAACACCATGTATGCAACAAACCATGTTGTCGTACATAAAGTGCTGGCTGAGGCTTTTAATTGTATCAAAATCAAAAACAATTACCGAAAGTAAAATAATAGAAATATATAAACAGTTAGGGTAATGTCAAATAAATAAGATTAATATGTTTATCATAACTAAACAAATATCAAAATATAAGTAGATAAAATAATAAAAGATAATGCTTTATTATATTAAACAACATTATTGAGACTAGATCCTTAAGATTATATACTAAAGGAGATAAAACCTTATGTATAATACCGGGAGTAAATTTGGGAGCTCATTTAGAGAAAAATCATTCACAGCTTTTGAAAGTATATTATTTTTCTTCCGGACTTTAGCACCTACATTAAATTTTACATCACGTCTACGTAAATTGTAACATTTAGTGCTGGTATTGTAAGAGTGACATATTCTCTTCTGAACTTTATTAAAGATAGGAGAAATATTCTCTAAAGGCTTGCAAGAAGCACAAACTTTACATTTATGAACATAGTTCACAACAAAATATCTCATTTTAGGCCAGTAATACAATTCTGATTTCCTAGAAAGGGTTTTACAGACACCTAAATGAGCAGCTGTAGGATCATCATGATACACTTGCAAAATTTCTTTCCTATGTGGAAAAGGAACAAAAATTTTCCATTCTGGAGAAGAATCAGAAAACTTTGAGCTAGAAAAAACATATTTAAAAAGTACATTATCCTGAACCTTAAAAGCAGGATATAAGTTAGAATTATCTGTAACTTTTGCTATCATATTCCTATACCAAGCATCTGTTTTTAAATTAGACAAATTCAATAGAGAAACTTGAGATGCTTCAGGAATTCTAGAAAGAAAGTCAGCTACAACATTTAAAGAATCACTACGATGAGCAGAGTTGAGCTGTGATTGCTGAATGTCAGAAAGATTTTCAGCACTGCTAACAGTATTTACTACACAAGTAGATAAATTTGTAGACTTAAATGAAAAATTTGAAAAATCTAAAGAGAGTTTAAACAAACGAATAAAATCCATACCTAATATCATCTTATGTAAAATAGAAGGAACTATTAACACTTTAAGTGACTGAGTTTTACCTAATAAAGTAACAGGTAACCAAACATATCCTAAAATACTCTGAATGTTTACATCAGCAGTAGTAAGTTGATTTGAAACATCATAATTAAGAGCTAAATTGAGTTTTTTAAGTAAAAATAAAGAAGGAAAACCAATAATACTAACATTACTGACAGTATCAAGAAGTGCAGAGATTGTTTCACTACCTATAGAAATAGAAATATATGGTCTATTATCATTATTATGAACATCTAATAATGAAGTAGAATTTAAATGTACCTTGGAATTTAAAAGACCACTAGAAAGAACAGAAGTACTAGTAGAAGGATAATTTTCAGATTGTACTGAAAAAAAGTGCTTAAATTATCGTTAGAATTAAAAGAAGAAGCAGTTTTAGGTATAACTTTCTTAGAAACATTCACTGACTTGGGTTGTTTGAATGTCTTCGAACAGTTTTCCGTGGAATGTTCTTTCAAATCATTTTTTGAACATTTCCTACATTCATATGTAGTGATATTGTTAAACCCACAATCATAACAAAACTTTCTCTTGGGTTTATTACATACTTGAAAAGTTTGGCCTGTACATGTAGCAGAAGAAGAAAGAGACTCAACAGAAAATTTACTGCGAGACGAAATAGTAAGAGCAGCTTCAAATCTCTTACAATACTTTGTAAGGTCTGCAACTGATTCCACATCCTGGAAAGCAAGAGTCTTGACATAATCAGGATGAAGACCATTAATTATCTCATTCACTTTTTCAAACTCAGGAATTGATTTTGAAGACCGGAGCATCAAAGACTCCATATAAAAAATATATGCAGAGACCGGTTGTTTGAAAGACAATTTTGTAGAACGTATTTGTTCCCACAAATTTCTTTCATAATTAAAAGGCAGATAAGTTTCCTTTAAGGAAACAACTAATTCAGACCAAGAATTAAAAGTTTTTTTTGTAAAGTGATTATGCCACCAAGTAAAAGCAGCACCTTCAAATAAATCTCCTGCAGAGATGAATAAATCTTCATCAGTGCAGTTCCTAGAAAACTTTAAAGTTTCAATCTGTTCGAGAAATGTAATTAGAGGTTCTTTACCAGAAAAATTTTTAATACCCCATTTATAAACAGGAATAGACTTAACAGATAAAGTTAAAGATTGAGAATAACTAAGGTTTACTGTATCAGGACTAGAAGCAACAGGTTGGTTTACCATATCAGGTTGATCTACAATGTCAGACAAAGTACCCTCTAATTTTAACCAATCATAGCGGATAGCTTTTTTTAATTTTTCTTCATCTACAGAAGTTTGCTGAAGACGAGATATTCTACCAGACAAATGAGTTAAACGAGAACTGAAAGCTTTAAATCTACTATCAGATTTTGTACCTGAATAATCAGATATAATTTACCACTCATTTTACCCGGTTGACAGAGCAAGTGCTATTGAGATTGTTAATCAAGATATTAAATCATTGATTGCATGGGCACGAAATTATGCATTAAATATAAACTCTAAAAAAACCAATCTTGTGGTTTTTGGTCCAAACAGGGTGTGTTTGGAGTTGGGTAACATCATTGAAATAGTTTTTGATAGTAAGATTATTAAACCTGTAACTAGTGCAAAAAATCTAGGTTTAACTTTATATAATCACCTCAAATTTACAAAACTTATTAACACCTGCATGAGTAAAGCATTTCTCAGTCTAAGAACAATTTATTATAATCGTCGCTGTCTGTCATACAAAATAAAAAGAATACTGTGCTAAAGTTTAGTATTATCAAAATTTCACTATGGAGATGGTGTGTATGGGCCTTGTATTAGTTCAGATAACAGGAGAAGAATTCAGGTGGTTAAAAATTCGTGTCTTCGTCTTATCTGTGGTGTAAGAAGACACCAGCCTATTTCTCACAAATTAAAACGTAAAATGGTTGAGCATGGAAAAGAGAAGATTTCTACATGCTGCTTGTCTTTTCCACAAAATTATCAAAAACACTTTACCAGCATATCTTTTTAAAAAATATGTATATAGAACTGACACACATAATGTTAATACAAGATACGAAAATAAAATTACAGCTCCGCCACATCGTACAGAACAATTCAAAAATTCATTTACGTATCAAATATCAAAAGTATATAATGGATTAGCTAAAGAATTAAAATTAAAATCGATTATATCTTTTAAGAAATCTCTTAAATCTAAATTGCCAAGTGAGTAACACATGTGCAGCTATTTAATGACCTGTTATGAAGTATGTATAAACTGTGTGATAGTTCTTGGATAATATTTAAATGCTAAATGTTTCTATCAGTTGTGGTTATTAATTGATTGTTACAGAACAATTATAATTAATATTATATATTTTTCTCTCTTGCTTAAGATGAAAAATAGAGTTACTGATTCTCAGCACCAACTGATCTTCGGCATTTTTTCTTTCTTATTGTATTTTATGGATATATAATTTGTATATTTTGTGTCTTGTATGAAATTGAAGAAAAAATAAAGACCTTTATCAGATTTAGTTACTGAAGTTAGTCCAGTTTTCATCTGTTTATGGTCAATTTTCCGCGCCTGTTTTACTCCGAGATATTTGTAAATATCATTTTTACCCATTGCCTCGATGTTTTGGCCATCTTGCATATCGAAACCTCCGCGCTGAACCTTTCCTCTGACTATATTTAGTACACGGCCCTTGTCTAGTCCAAAATGCATACTGATATCATTTGAGAAAGTTTCTACAGTTTTTAGCATCTGATCTAGGTGGTTTCGAGTGGAAGCCATTAATTTCAAATCATCCATATACAACAGATGATTAAGCTTCGCCACAACAGTGTTGTTATCTTTGATGCTAAATCCTGAGTCAGTGGAGTTCAGCAGCTGAGATAGTGGGTTCATCGCTAGGCAGAACCAAAGTGGACTCAACGAGTTCCCCTGGAAAAGGCCCCGGTTAATAGCGATATCTTCAGTTTCGATATTGGTTTCACCAGGTATTTGAAGGTGAATTTTAGTCTTCCACTTTGTCATTATATGCTTCAAAAAGGTCATGAGATTATCATCGACTTTGTATATTTTCAATATATCTATAAGCCATCCATGCGACACTGAGTCAAAAGCCTTCTTGTAGCCAATGAAGGCAGTAAAAAGGTTTCTTTTTTTGGTGTATGCCTGGTTAGAAATGACTGAGTCGATAATAAGTTGTTATTTGCATCCCATGGAGCCCTTAGTGCATCCTTTCTGTTGAGGCTCTATGATATTGTTCAGAGCACAGTGTTGGTAGATACGCCGGGCCACACAGGATGTGACCAATTTGTACAAAGTTGGAAGACAAGTAATTGGGCGGTACTTGGCTGGATCTTGGGTGTTATTTTGGTCCTTCGGTATTATATAAGTTGTTCCCAGAATAAGAAATGATGGTATTTCCTGTGAATTAGAAATAATATTATTAATATATACTGTTAAAAGCTCATGAACACTCCAAAACTTCTTTAACCAGAAGTTTTGAACTCCGTCTGGTCCAGGAGATTTCCAGTTATGAAGCTCTTTGATGATGTTCAAGACTTCTTCAGTGGTGAAAGTTTCATAAGGAATATTCCTGTAGTGTTGACATTTGTTCGTGGTGTCTTCAATCCATCCAGCATTGTTGTTATGGGTAGCTGGCGTCGTAAGTTGGTTTCCCCAAAACTCATGAATTTTTTCTTGGCTTGGGTAGGATTTATTTGCGTTTTCTACAGTGGAATTAAGTTTCCTATAGAAAGTTTTCTCTGCTTGCTTAAAAAGTATATTGTCGCATTTCCGGTTGTTACTAACTTTGTATCTCCTCAGGCGGCCTGAGTAAACAAATAGTTTTTGTTTTAATGTGTCCAGGCATTGTTGAGGTGTGTTGTTTTCTGGATCAAATTGTGAGTGTCTTAGAGTGTTAAAGAATATTTCTTCAGCTCTTTTGATGATTTTTCTACTTCTTACTCCTCTTATGTACTCTGTTATTTGTCCAATGTCCCTGCGCAGTAATTCGATCTTCTTCAGCAGTCGTTTTTCCAAGGGTGCTATTCTGTTACCAGTCCTTCCGATGTTGGTACCCCGTCGTGTTCTGATCTTAATGCTCATAACATTAGCAATTGCTGTTGTTGCACAGTAAATCAGCATATGCAAATATTCCAATGTGTGGGCTTCTGTGATATAATTGGGTAGGACTTCAGTATTCACCATTTGTAACAGTGCTCCTAGTTTCTTGGAAGAATTTATTTTTGGTAGAGGTGGTCTGCTAAGTGGGTTTGTTCCACTAAACTCTTGTACGGTGCGCGCCATTTCGTTTACCAGACTATCGTGCAACTCGTTATTGTCCTGCTGTGTATTATTAGGTTGAGTTTCTTGTATGAGAAGTTCAGGAATCTGCTCATTAGGGATTTAATTAGGGACTTGGTCTGTAACTTGCTCTTGGTTATGGATCTCCCGTTCGATTTCGCGTCTGATGATGTCGCGTCTAGTCTCTGGAATAATATTGTTTCTTAAAATTACCTGGTATTGATCTGCTACTCTTTGTTCAGATACTTGGATTTCTGGATACTCCCTGCAAAATTCGGCATACAGTTGTTGTCGATAGCCGATCGTTTCTTGACCGAGGTTTGTCACCTTATAATAAAAGCGCAAAATATTTTCGTTTATGGACACTGTCCACTTCATACGCTGCCTCGGTCGTCTCGCTTAAGGGAGCGCCGGCTGATGTTCCAGCGCAGCACCTTCAGCGAGTGGAGCTCTTGTTGTTGTTTGGCTCACTTGTGGTTGTTGTTGTTGTTGTTGGGTTGTAGCTGATTGTATGACAGGGGCCCGCCTCCTCAATACCCTGCCACCGATGTCCCGCATGCTGTCACGTCCAGCGCCGGCTCCAGACGTGCCCTGGCGATCCCCAGGCAGCGAACCTAAACATAAATTATTAAACTCCATTATCATGGGTGTACATTTTATACCTACTGCCAGGTGTCAGTTTTTGTTCCACGGCAGGTATTCCTGTTACCCTCTGGGTATCTGCGCTACGGATACCCAGAAAGCATCCCCCATTCGCAGGGGGCCGCGCCTGATAGAAGAACTGATAAAAACTCCCACAGGGTATTATTATGATTATTATTATCTCAGATTTAGCCATACGGCTCACACTCCCTCTAAGGGGAAAATTCACTTATTCCAGATACTTACGGTATCAAAAGGATTGAGCTCTGGTGGGACTCTTTCCATGTTATCGAGTCCTAGGTGACTTGGTATGTCGGTGTATCTCCTAAAAATTTTCGCACGAATCTAGACGTCGAAAGTAGCACAGCTTTCTGCATGACCTTATATAGATGTTCATTTAGACCCAGCTTTTTTATGTTTTCCAGGAGGTTCTTCGGAATGACTCCAGTGGTAGAAAGAATAATAGGTATCGTCTGGCTACTTTCCATTCTCCATTGTCTTCTTATTTGTATTTACAGATCTCTGTACTTGGCGATCTTTTCGTTGTACTTAACACCCACATTATTGTTGTTAGGGATCGCCACATCGATTAGAGTTGTTTGTCTTGTTAGTTTATTAACTAACACGAGATCTGGTCTATTATGTGCTACAGTTTGGTCTGTGAGCCCAGTGCAATCCCAGTATAGCTTGTAGTTGTCATTCTCAAGCAGACTCAGGAACGTATTGATAATATGGGAGATGGTTTGTTTGTAGAAGTCCCAGTTTAAGAGCTATCTCTTGATTGATGATCTTCCCTACTGAGTCATGCCGTTCCTTATATTCAGTTGCAGCAAATGCCTGCTAGCCTCCAGTAAGATGTTGCATAGTTTCTTGGGCTTGACATCCATATCGGCATTTGTCGTTTTGGACTTGAGGATCTTTAACAATATATTTCAGGTAATTTTTAGTTGGAATAACCTGATCCTGAATAGCAAGTAGGAAACCCTCAGTCTCGGGAAACATCTTTCCTGATGTCAACCAATAGTTCAACGCTGTATTGTCGACATATTCTTGGTTGATCTCATTGAGATGTCGCCCATGCAGAGGTTTACTCATCCAGGTGCGCATTTTTTCTTGCTGAGTCAGGTGGTTTATGCGCATTTCTTGTTCCCTCAGTTTAAGCGGCGTCGTATCATCTACTGTGCAAATTGCTCGATGTAAAGTAGATGGCTCAGCCTGTAACGATATATTTCAGGTAATTTTTGGTTGGTATAACCTGATCCTGAATGGCGAGTAATGAACCTTGTGTTTCCAGATGCGCATTTTTTCGTTCTTAGTAAGATGGTTTATGCGCATTTCTTGTTCCCTCAGTTTGATCGGTGTTGTATCATCTACTGCGCAAATCACGCGATGAAGAGTAGATGTCTCCGCCTGCACCTGAAAATAAGTTCTTAAATTATTAATCTGTTTATCTAATTGCTCGCTTATATCAATAAGTCCTCGTCCTCCTAGATACCGCGGTAATGTCGTTCTTTCTACCGCACTTCGAGGATGGTGTTTTTGTGCCTTTGTGAGGTGTGTTCGTACTTTTCTCTGAAGAGTTTCTATATCCGTTTTAGTCCACTTAATAATGCCAAATGAGTAGCTAAGCACGGATCATGCGTAGGTGTTTAATGTCTTAAACAAATATTTACTATTAAGATGTGAGCGGAGTAGCTGTTTTACCCTTCGTATGAACTCTGATGTTCGAGTTCGAGTGGAAGCCATTAGTTTCAAATCATCCATATACAACAGATGATTAAGCTTCGCCACTACAGTGGCGATTTATTATTATTATTATTAAGTTATTATTATTATTATTATTAAGAGTTCTATTAAATCTTTGAGATTGAGTTCTACTTAAGTCGGTTTGATATACACGAAAGCTCATAGGTGTTGGCTGTACCTGTAATTTTGTACACCTGGAGTGATTTGTTGATTTTGTTGGAATCTAGAGAGTTGGGATGTCCCTCTTGGACTATTGTTGAATGGTTGTTGTTGTAAAGACATTTGATTTGACCTAACGAATGGCTATGATCATTGTGGCTTAGCACCCATCGTGTAGGAGAGGATGTATGACTTAAATTGTGTCTGCGTTTGTGAAGTGGCAGATTGTTTGTTAAAAGATAATAAGGAATAATTATGAGATTTTTGGAGATATCAAATATTATTTTCTTCCTGAATATATTGGATAGAAAGAGCGAGATCCTAGGGTTCTCTTAGACCTGACAAAAATGTGGCTAGTATATTGCTTGATTTCTTGTAACTACCTCATGTTCTGCGTGCAATTCAATATGAATTGAAATGGTATTTAAAAGACTCATGACTTTTTTATGGAATTGATGAGGATTTTCGTTTGGGACTTGACGAATATTGACTAAATCTCTAGTTAATGAGTTTTTGTTACGTTGTACTATACGTTGGTACGTTACGTAAAATATTGGACAAAAATTGATTTTATTGTCGGCCAGTCTTTACAGCCGTATATAGAAATAATTTCTCTGGCTCTTCCTTTAATTTTGTTCATAATTCCTCGGCTAAGCATATGATTTTTACAATTTTTGGGACTTGTATTATCCCAGAAATGATTTAAAGGCATGGAAATAGCATCAATAAAATTGTGAAGTTCACTTTACTCTGCCATTGTACTCTGGTAGATTAGAAAGATCTTTATTAACATCGAAAATGGGTGCCATATTAGAATTATTTCACCTGGATGCTGGTGTAATAATTATAGAATGTATTTCAAAAGAATTTATGGAGTTTAGAATATGATTATTGTCGACTAAATGTATATCTTAAATATTTTCGCTAGATTCTGTGTTAGATTCAAAAATTGTTGAAAAAGAATCGCTTATTCTAAAGGATGATACTTGCGAAATGACATTAGAATTAGAAATAAGATGTAATTTACTGTATAGGATGATGCATGGATGTATTCTTTTTTGGTACAATTTCTTTTTTCTTTAAGTTTCTTTTCGGCATTCTTCATAAATATGTTTCTGTGCCAATTTGCCTGAAATCCGTGGGTTAAACAGTGTATTTTCAAAGTTGGTTGGGTAGCGGGTAAACGTTTGAAAACGTCGAGGATCTTCTGGAGACTCTCCCACTAATTCATTGAATGCGCGACTTAAGGGTTGTCACTCTCGAAGTTTCTTTAAAAAAAAAGTCCTTTTAAAGCTACAACTAACAGAGTAACAGCAATGTATTTAATTAAATTACAACTTACTATAAAACATGAAATTTACAGTATTTACAAGAAATTAATTGATGACGATCTGTCTCCAATTTGTGTCGACACTGCTAATCGTCTGGACTATTGGATTGCAATATCGATAATGTATCGTAATTATGTAAATATCGTTAACGTATCGAAATTCGCTACTCGTGACGATTGCATCTTATGGCGCTAGTTTAACGAAATAAACCAAAGTTGAGTTTTTTAAATGGAACACCAGGTATATTAAACCAGTTTTGAATATATTTTTTTAAAATATGGAAAGTCTATATAAGGTTTTATAGGTTTAAACTTAATAATTTTAAAAATATTTACACTTTTATTGAGAAAAATGGTAGTATTTATAGGGATGTGGATTAAGTTTCCAAGATAATAAAATGTAAATGACACGTCAAAGTTTTTCTCAAAGGTAAAACCCTACCCAAATACTTAAACTTAGAAATCTACTTAAATTTCACATGAACGAAAGGAGATAAATACAAAACTATTTATTATTATATCGTTATAAAATTAAAGGTATTTTTAGATATGTGCTTTCTCGACATGAAACTCCAATGCAAAAGAAACTTATTAAACCAAATGAAACTCGGAAACATGTTGAAATATCTCCAGACAGTATAATGATATACATAGAAATTTGTGAACGAATTAAACAGTCAGGTAAATAATTATCTTTTCTAAAATGTAACGTAACTTAATACAGGTCGGTTTATTATTAGTATTATATATATATATATATATATATATATATATATATATATATATATATATATATTTATATTTATATATTGTATTGCTCCTGCAGTGATCCTTTCCCAAGTTAATATGCTCCTTTTCTAACTTGGCTGCAAAGTACTGAAGACGACCAATAGTCAGAAATACGTATATACGGTTGCCTTTCATCTATATACCAGTTTTGGTTTTTTTTTGTTTTGCGAGACATGCTATTACTTTCTACTTATATATATATATATATATATATATATATATATATATATATATATATATATATATATATATATATATATATATAAATTATGATTTTTGAGGATGCAGTCAGTTTATTTGGCCCACAAGACAAAGAAAACTCTTTGACTTACTGTCAAGCTTTCGAATTTTATTTAATTCTTTTTCAAGACATCTATAAAAAGAAACATAAATTAACTAGGTAAAATTGTTAATTGTCTTACTTACTAGTCGTGAGATTACAGTTGTTAATATTATTGTACTCTACAAAACAAACCATTATAAATGTATTAAAATTTTTTTATTAAAAATAACTATATTGTCACTTTATATGTCATTGTCATGCTTTGATTAATGGACATATATGAATGAAAATACAGTTACTTTATGTGGAAAGCAAAACCAGTAACAATAGTTTTTATTATAATTTATTTAATTGTCTATAAAAAATATAAATTAATCCAGTCATCAAAAATTCATATGTGCTTAAGCCAAACTGCTGACTGGATTAATTTATATTTTTTATAGACAATTAAATAAATTATAATAAAAACTATTGTTACTGGTTTTGCTTTCCACATAAAGTAACTGTATTTTCATTCATATATGTCCATTAATCAAACCATGACAATGACATATATAGTGACAATATAGTTATTTTTAATAAAAAAATTTTAATACATTTATAATGGTTTGTTTTGTAGAGTACAATAATATTAACAACTGTAATCTCACGACTAGTAAGTAAGACAATTAACAATTTTAACTAGTTAATTTATATTTCTTTTTATAGATGTCTTGAAAAAGAATTAAATAAAATTCGAAAGGTTGACAGTAAGTCAAAGAGTTTTCTTTGTCTTGTGGGCCAAATAAACTGACTGCATCCTCAAAAATCATAATTTATATTTAAATCAACAGTCAACAATACCACCATCTTATATATATATATAGATATATATATATATATATATATATATATATATATATATATATATGTATATATATATATTTGTATATTGTTATGATGTTTTGTTTGTATATGAGCAATGAGTGTTTAAAATAAAATATATGAGTATAGGGTTTTTATCGCGGTTCTCAAAGAATTAGTTTGTAAGTACTTTTTAAATTATCTTTATTATAACTATTATGAAACAGACATATATATCTAATATAAACAATATAAATTTAAAACAACCTATCTAAACTTTGAACTTCTTACAATTATTAAATTATATTAACAAAATTTGGTACCTTTCTATCACTGAATGCCTAAAGTTTTCCAAAATCAAAGTTATAATCACCACTAAATATCTTCTTAATCAGCCTAGGTTATCCTTGTATTTGTGAAATTGCATATAGATATTATAATTTAAAATTCATGTAATTTCCATATAATATACTATACTCCTGTATTGAACTATTGAATTAATTTACTCTCATACTCTCCAACTGTATCTGACTTAATGATACTCCTGTATTGAACTATTGAATTAATTTACTCTCATACTCTCCAACTGTATCTGACTTAATGAATTCTTCTAAGTTAATCCTTTCTTCTAATTAAAATTAATTATAACTGTCTTAAACTAACTTTCTTGATAAATCTAATTTAATAACTTAATTGTAACTGACTGACTGACTTCATCTCACTTAATCCTTTTTCTAACTTAATTTAACTTAATCCCTTCATGAATTCTTCTCACTTAATCAATTATAACTGACTGACTGACTTCTTCTTACTTAATTAATACCTTCTACTATCTTAATAATTGACTATAACTGACTTAGTAACTGTAACTTAATTTCTGACTGACTTATTGAATTATTGAATTCTTCTAACTAATTCATTGCCTGCTCCAAATTACCTGGTATTTATATTATTTTATGGTTCCAGACTTTTCTAGCAATAAACCATGTTCGAAATTCTTCATCTCATCAATATATGAAAGTTCTGGAATAATCGATAAACTAAATATATAAACTAAATATCTTACACTAATATACTACTATTTTACATCCGTAATTATATTTAACTGGGACGTGGAACAGGGAGATGAAGGCTCTCAACAAAGCCAGGAAGAAATAGCAGACCATCGGCCAAATAGAACTGATCAACATGGAATACCAAACAAGGCGAGAATAAGGTCTAACGATATAATCGAATTGGACAAAAAAGAAAATATAATACAAGATCAAGGTGCAAACAGACTACAAAAGTACATAAAAATGGCTACGTGGAACGTCAGAAGCCTTAATGGAAAAGAGAGAGAATTAATAGATGAATTTGACAAAGCACAATTAGATTTTTTGGCGATCACGGAAACTAAAAAGAAAGGTCAAGGAATGGATGAATTGGATAAAGAACATGTATTTTTGTACAGCGGAGTCAGTAACGATAGTAGAGCGGCAGAAGGTGTAGGATGCCTAATGAGAGCCAGCTATATGTCATATGTTAAAAATTGGAAATGTATATCACAAAGAAATTTAAAGATAGAGATAACACTAGATAAATCAGAAATAACAACTATATTAGTCACATATGGCCCGAATGATGACGAACCATTGAAAGTTAAAGAAGAATATTGGGAAGAGCTCAATGATGCCATAGAAAATGTGAAAGGTAGAATAGTCATTCTAGGCGATATGAATAGCAGAGTTGGTAAAAGAGACGATGATAACATAGATATTATGGGTATGCAGAGGGAAGATACAAGAAACGTTAATGGAAGAAGGATGATAGACTTTTGCATGGAGAATAATTTGATTATCACCAACACATTTTTTTAACACAAAGATATACACAAGTTCACGAGAGAAGTCAGGAGCAGAAATGAAAAATCAATTCTAGATTATGTTCTCATTAATAGAGAATTTAGGAAAGAGGTCACTAAAATTTTAGTATTATTCGAGCGGCCGTCTCTTGTAATACCAAGCTTTCAACTTTTCTTATAGTTGTTTTGGTATTTTTCGCTATTCATCTATTGCGTCGAAAAACATGTCTGTGTCCTCATCGCTCTGTGTTATTTTTGCTGTCTCATTCTTGTTTATTATTCTGTTGTATGTGTTCCATCCTTTCTTTTTCGTTTTGTGGAGAATGCAGCAACATTTTAGTCTTTTCTTTATTCGTTCTGATCTTTTTGTTGGCTGATGTCTCCCTGACTTCCTTTTCTTCTTCTCTGCGGTTTGTTAATTGGGGTTCCTGGTTCCCATAATGGCAGTGTTGCCACCTTCGAACGGTCAACTCTTTCTTCTTCCGTTTCTTCTTGTTCTGGTTCTCCTATTTCTTTCCTTCCTCTGTGGAGTATTCATTTTTTTCATTCCCGTAGTATTTCTTTAACCTGTTGACGTACACCACCTGTCTATTTTTCCCTTTTTTGTACCTACTGCATACGTCACTGGTCCAACTTTTTCTATAATTTGAAATGGTATGGATAGTAACATTTTTTTCTGTAACTTCTTTGAAAGACCTGTCGTGCTACTTAAGTCTCTCAGATATACGTTGTCTCCATCTTCAAATTCTCTCACATTCAAATTTTATATATATATATATATATATATATATATATATATATATATATATATATATATTTATATATATAAATTTTCAATATTGGGTTTGCAGCAATAAAAATGATACGTGTACTCTTTTAATTTTTTTTTTTTTTTCGCTGCAAACCCAATATTGAAAATTTACTTCCTTGTTGTTAGCAAATACTTCTAGTTCATTATATATATATATATATATATATATATATATATATATATATATATATATATATATATATATATATATATATTCTCCTGTGTTTTTATTTTCATTTTATTTTCATTGCATTATTTTATATGATATTTTTATATGATACAAGAAAAAAAATCGACTATATACGAATAATTTGTGTAAAACCACTAACAAGTTTATATACTTTTTTTTGTACTAAATGGATCTGTTGGAAAATTATCTAGGCTAACTGGTTTGCTTATACCCTAAATTTTTCAAACCTCACGGGGGTCTGTATTTCTAACACGTCAATGTTGAGAAAGAGAAAAGAAAAAGAAAAGGGGAGAAAAAGGATTTTCTACCAGAAAAGAGAGTCCTGCACTCCATACAATATTTACTGGATACCTCACTGTTTCTTTAATCTGTTGTCGTCTTAGGAGAAAGAATATTGGAATGTCGATGGTGAAATGAAATTTTAACGATGAAGGCTTCTTATAACTATAAAACTTGCAACAGTTTACAAGGATACTGAAGAAGTGACTTAATCATCCCTATTTTCCGAAATTCCCCCAAACCGGAACCGCTGTCGCCAAATATGTTATGTCACACACTTTCTGGCTGTCACCAGATGTAATACAAGGGGCGACTCCACTGTCACCACTGAAATACTTTATAGACCCTCAAAGGATGCTAACCCTGCGAGCGGCTGCAAGGCTTACTGGCCCCACTGTTCCGAACTGACTGGTTTGTCTTCGTGGATTTACGAGAAGATAAGGGATTTTCGGGATAGGGGTAAGGACTCCTAGGTCTCAGGTCTTGTAAAGAGCTGAGGTTATGGGCTTACTTTTGAAGCCGGAGATATGTATAAGCAGAATCCTGTACTCTCCTAGTCTCTATCTGAGTCGGACGAAAGGAACAATAAAAACCAATTTAGAATCTACAATATATTGAATTTACCCTGAAGTTACAAATACAATCGATACAATCGTTAATCGAAATCTGTTATCTTATGTGTATTTAGACTTTCAACCACGACACGTTTCGGTCCTCTGGAGCTCGGTCAATTGAGGGGCCTCCTCCGGTGTTACGAACTTACGAGTTACCACCAATAACCTGACTACACGAGATATTATGTCGGGTGTTAAGCACCCCCCGGAGACATACCGACTGCCCGCGTATTCGACGCTCCCGGAGGCAATTACTGCCTCGGGCAGGCACAGCTGCCCAGCTACTACGGACCGCTTCCGCCGTATTACTACTACTGACTCCGTAATACTACTGACTTGGCTGACCAAGTTTTCTAGTTTTTATGTCCTGCGAACATTCTTAGTTTTGTTTTGTTAATTCTGCTGTACTATTCCACATGTTGGAATGTAACATGCGATGGTGTGTTGCTTCGTTGTATTAGTTTCTTGAAGGTCTTCGGATTTCGTAATTCTTAAACATTCGTGCTTGTATCAAACTAGGTCAAATTGTTATACTTTGTATAATTTAAATGTATAAGTTAACTGTATTAATTATTCCTTATTTAATTCGGAATATATAATTATTTTGAATAATTATTATCTTTCTATGCTACTTAGCCCTTATTTTTTCCTATTATTCACTCACTTGCTACGCTCACATTACAGATGTCAGAGTTAAAAGAGGCCCGGAAATCTATAGTGACCACTATCTGGTAATGGCAAAGATAAGATTACCCCAAAAAACCCCTAAAACCGCTCAACAAAGAACAAAAAATAATAAAGTAAACGAGAATATCCAAAACTATAAACTAAATGATCAAAAAGTCGCGGCCATGTTCAGTAGTAAAATAGAAGAAAAACTAGCCAAATTAACTAATGCACATAGTACTGACAACTTACAGGAAATTTGGAAACAATTTAAAGAAACTATCGTGACGACAGCAAAAGAAACGTGTGGAATAAACCATGTAAACAGAAATAAGAAGCAAACACCATGGTGGGACGATGAATTAAAAGCCCAAATAAAATATAAAAAACAGAAATGGAAAATATATTTAAACAAGAGAACAGAAAGTAGTTACGAAGAATATAAACGACAAAGAAAGTTGGTGAAAGAAATGGTGCTGAAGAAGAAGAAGGAAGCCTGGGATGAGTTTGGAATGAAGATGGAGGCAGATAGCCGGGGTAACCAAAAATTGTTTTACAAGGCACTAAAGACGCTAAGAAAAGGTAAAGAAACAACGATGAAACAGGTGAAACGTAAAGACGGCACACTGATTACCAGACCAAATGAGATTATGGAAAGATGGAGACAATACTTCAGCGAACTCCTAACACCAAGACAGCGGAAAGAGGAAACTGTAATGATAGAAGTAGAAGGAGAACATGGGCAAGAAAATTATATTCAAATAAAAGAAGTTAAAGAAGCAATTAACAACACAAAGAGAGGTAAATCGGCTGGTCATAACAAAATCACTGCAGAAATGTTAAAGACAATGGGACCGAAAGGAGTTGAATTTTTAACCAAAATTATGAACATGGCTTGGAACCGATGTACAGTCCCCGAAGATTGGAGAATTGGCATAATACTATCAATCTTTAAAAAAGGAGACCCAAGTTCTTGTGAAAATTATAGAGGAATTAATCTACTTAATATCGTCTCCAAAATATATGAAAGCATCCTAGAAAAGAAATTAAGACACATCATTGAACCACATCTGGATGAAGTACAAAGTGGGTTTAGGAAGGGACACAGTACGCAAGACCATATATTTACGTTAAAACAAATAATTGAGAAAGCTAGAATAAAGAACACAGAAATATATATGGCTTTTCTAGATATTGAGAAAGCATTTGACACAGTGTCCCAGGAAGCAGTCTGGAAAAGTCTGCAAAATAGAAATATTGACCATCAACTAACAGGTGCTATCAAAAGTCTGTATCAAAATAACAAGAGTTATGTACGTAAGGATAACTTGGAATCAGAGATGTTTGCAATAAACGAGGTTCTAAGACAAGGAAGTGTTATGAGCCCCACACTATTCATATTGATTATTGACGACATAATTAAGGAAACAAAAACAAGTATACACAAAGTACATATCGGATAAAGTAAACTACGACCGGTTGGTATAGCTGAGTGTGCATTCGCAGATGATCTCATGTTATGCGCTTCCAACGAAAGGAACCTCCAGAAAAATATAGATAGCTGGAATAATGAGCTGGCAATCAGAAACATGAAGATTAATGTTAAGAAAACCAAGGTGATGCTAATAGCGAAAACTAACCGAAATGTTAACATAGAAATTAACCAACAACTCATAGAACAAGTAGATGCATTCAAATACCTAGGGGTTACAATAGACAGAGAAGGTACCATGCAGAATGAAATAACAGAAAGAATCAGTAGTCCTTAAAAGTGTACCATAATCTTAGTAGAGCATTCATAGGTTAACCGGAAATCAGCAGAACAACCAAAATGACAGTTTATAAGACAGTATTCCGACCAATCTTGATATATGGAAGCGAGAGCTGGGTTTTAACAAAGCAATTAAAAAGCAAGATACAAGCCATTGATATGAAATATCTAAGACGAGTCAAAGGAATAACACGACGAGGCAAAATAAGAAATGAAGATGTTAGAGAAGAACTGGGCACAGAATCAGTACTACATGCTATTGAAACACAACAAATAAAATGGTTTGGTCATTTGTGCAGAATGAGCGACAACCGACCCGTTAAGCAAGTCTGGAAGGCTAAAGTGAAAAGGTTTAAAATCAGAGGCAGACCACGCAAAACCTGGGACGACGAAGTAGGGCAGATTTTGAAAAGTAGGAGATTGGAATGGTCAGAAGCTCAAAATAAGGCAAAAAACAAGAAA